>OX411252.1:9090577-9495252 GCA_948150575.1 Tinea pellionella
TTCAGCAGGCAAATACTCCTGGCCATCCTCTATATGACTGCTGGACGCACTGGCCGTGTCATGGGGACGTGTATACAACCTTCTTCGTGGTACATATCTTTGGCTATCGTACTGATCATAATTAGCAATTTGATTAGTATATAATTCCTGATGGTGACTCGGCTGCCGATATTGCTGCTCGTATCTATAGTCATATCTCTCTCCTTCAGGATAATGCGCTCGATTCTGGTAACGCTGTCCGAACTCGTACTGTTGCGGTTGCTCCTGCCGGAATAGCGGCTGATACGGCGGACCAGGCGAAACTATCTGATCCATTAGTGTTTGCAAACGATTTTGTCTATAAATCAAAATGTGGAGAAGTCTCTTCAAATCTCTCGTACTCACAGGTGTCGATATTGAGTTCATATCATCAAACACCGGCTCTATTAACCTCGGTTGAAGTATCACTGGAGGTGGCTGCTGTTGTGTTTGGTGACGATATGGGTTCATAAATCTTGGTTGATACCCCTGTATAGGCACACCTCGTTCGTCCACTGGAATCGGTATGATTCTGGTCACAGGACGTATATCATATGGCGCTATAGTCACAGGTTCAGGTGTCGCCGCCTTCACTTCGGGCGGTGGAGAAGTATCCTTCACGAATTGAGGCTCCAATACTCTCTGTTGTGGTTGGTAATCATAATGGAGAAATGGCCGCTGGTTCCCAATCGGGATCGGAGCTCCAGGATTATCTTTGAGATATTCCCGCGTCCTGAACTGAACCGCTGCTGTAGGCCGCCTGTAGATAGGCTGGTTGTATATCCTCTCGTCTCCCTGATCTCTATGTGAAGGTATTTGAATTACTGGCACTGGATTTGAAGTCACGACACTTTGATGTTCAAACACTCGACCTGTACTCGCTTCTATAGTAGTTTCCTGTTCATCATCACCGACGTTATGATTCTGATATTGTTGCTGTATCTTCTGTCTCGCGGCAACTAATGAATGTATCGGAACCAAACGCGGTCTCGGTGTCGTTGTTGTAAACAGAGGGCGGACTGTACCGAGGGATAAATGACTTCCGTATACATCAGTAGAATCATCACCAGCTGATTGTTGTAGATTTATCATGTGCGGGTTAGCGTTCCCTGTTTCCGACAACTCGCGACGGATCGTATTAGCTTTGTTAATATCCTTCAGAGGTTCTTTCTCACTCACTGGTTCATGCACCGGCTTCACAGTGTTCGGTGTCTTCATAGTAGAATCGACACTGGACGATTTCATCAACAAATCAAACTTAACTGAAGGTTTAATAATTTGTGATCTCATTTTAGTAACACTGTCTTCTGATTTCTTATACAAATTCAAAATATTCGTGGTAGTTTCGTCTGTCACCTGCTTCTCTGTTGTCACTGTCGTTGGTTCACTATTTACTGATCTTATTGTACTGGTAACCGGCAATCTTCTGCGTGGTATTGCTTGTATCACCGTTCCACGCGTGTTGTAACTGCTCTTCGGATATACGACCGTAGGTAAGTGTGGTCTTCTCGTTGTAGAAGAGACAGTCTTGTTCATTCGTGTAACGGCAGGTGATGTAGTCGGCGTAATACTCGTTGTGACTGGAACGGGTGCAGGTGTACTGTCACTCGAAGAAGAGTATGTGACCCGTTTAATTTCACCATCCTTATCGATATATCCGAACGTCCCCTTCACGTTGCCCAACACGTCGCGGCTCTCTATCTTAAACGTGCCATCATCGGCCTCATATCCGATAGTGTACGATCCGTCATCGTTGAGTCGTCTGATTTGTTTGACGATCTCCACTTTCCCCGGGTCCGCCGTCTCCGACGCTTTGAGTATCTCTTTGGTAGCGTTATTTTTGTCCTCGCTCAAGTGTTCGGTCGACTCATCTTTGGTGGTATTCTGTGTTCTTACCGCGGCGAACAACAATATCAAGATGAGCGTCGGGCTCATGTCTCGGCGGCTGCTGGGATGCTGAGACTATGCGACATGACTCGAGCTGCGGCCGCGTCGTCGGTTCCCTATATAAAATAGCGCCCCACTCGCGACCTCCGGCGCGTGCGACCGCGCGTCTTACGCAAGGGGTGCCATTGTTGTCATTTCATTATCTGAAACGGAAAATCTTTTTTCTACGCGCCGGTCGCGCCGTCAGAAGCTACAACGTTGCATTAGGCCCCAATTGTTTTAATTGTCCGAACGCTTTGAATGTATGCGGATTGTGGACAAATCTATCGTTTGTTAAATTTACAATTGTGTTCAGTTCGCACATTCACTGGTACGCACAATGGCCGTTGTTAAGGCCGTCGCTCTTAAGACGAAAAACGTCCACCGCCTAACTCTTAATTGTTCGATTGTTTTTAAAAAATATATATGACTATATAATTAATCCGTGGAAGCATATACAGTGGTGTTCTCACGAATATGTTCAATGTCACGTTAATTGCTTGTAATGCAGTTTTTTCAGGTCAAACATTATATTGATAATAAATCACTATGAATATGATGTTGGCTATTGTTCTTGTTAATGTTGTCTTAAGCATATCATCAAATTACTAACCATCACTATAAGTTCCTTTTTCTTATTGCATATTAATAAATACATTAAAATATGTATCTGCCAAATAACAAAATGATTGTGTAACATACTTAAACCTATTGAAATAAGGTTCAGAAATCCGTATCATTGTTAACAATATAATATTCCCACAACAATCTTTATTAAGTTCTTTATTTGTCCTACTTTAATTTAAAGTAGATTACTATATCTTTGTATACAATTATTAAACACTTAACGTAAAGCAACGCAAATATTGTACGAATTGCATATGGAGTACGTAATAGGTAATAAACAATACGTGCGAGTATTTAAACATTTACAATCGACACCCGGATCTCGCACATATTGTGATATGGGTATCAGGACCAAATTTATCTATTTAAAAAAATCTTTATAATTTTTGCAATTATCTTTTTATATTTATTTAATATTTATTTTTTGATTACTTTGTTCTCATCTACCTATTTTTATATAATTCATTGTGGACAATGTGGTTGGCAGTACTGTTACATATTTATTTATTACTTACCCATAGGTAATCTAAAATCTAGTACATATACTAGACCTAAGATTTTACTGTACAACTGTTTTTTGTTCCAAATAAAGAAAATAAAATAAAATAAATCTTAAAGTATTTATTCTATTTTTCACATTGTAATTATTAATATTATTATTCAATTAAGTACAAAAGAACAATTATTTATAACAACGGCTTTCTTTATAATATTTATAAATATTTCAAATCAAACCAAGTTTATCTTCAGTTTATTTCAAATATAATTAACTTAATTTTGAATTCAAAACTTACGCTTAGCCTAGCTCTGCCTACACCATAAAAGTTACAACGCATGTACTAATCTCAGCGTGTGACTATAATATACTCGAATAATTATGAAATGATAATTTCATTCAGCCATGTTCTAGTATTCCCACGTTAAAAACAAAAAGTATATTCTTGATTTCTACAAGGTTCCAGTAGTCAAATCAAATTAAATTAATTTTTAATTATTTTTAACACAGTGACGTCACCTAGTAGCGTTTCGGGATCAGCTTGGAAGTCGCCGGGTATAACGAGATAAATGGAAGGTGTATATTCATGAACCGCATTTTTACATTCATTAGTCAGACTGTGGTCAAGGTAGCAACTTTTTATCTTATTGTAGCTCGGCATGTGACAACACTCCGCCTGATGCAAAGCTAGAGTGCGGACCATTAACGGAAACAACTGCTACCACAGATAAAACTCTACAAGCAGCAGTTGCCTCCACTATGCCAGATGGGGTGGAGGAGAACATGCACCATCTACACCACAGTGCACACTCCTTTCATTATACCTGGCTACTTTCAAACTATTCCTAACTATAAAAAATATCAAATAATTAAAGTAAATAAATTATTTTAAAACATTTTGGTGATGATTATTAATTATTATACCCGAGTCATTACAATATAATATTCTTCAAATACCAAAAACATAATTAATTATTTTTTCCAATTATCGACCTTATACACTATTGAAGTAAATTCGATTTGAAACACAACAAGAATTGTACGCGAGATTACTACCGTAAACCACAACGCATTTTGTGTATAAAATACATCTTAAAAGGAATATGTAATTATTTCCAAAAAACAAAAGATAATTTTATAATTTATATGCTTGTTTTATGATAATTAAAACTACTTTTCTGGATACTATATTTTAGTGGATACGTTCGTAGCGTGCGATTGCAAATGGCGGTCGCAGCCTGAAAATACAAGCATAAAAATATGGATTATACATCATTTAGCATGATAATGAAATACAAACTCATTTAAAAAATTCGCCTAAGAGAAATGGACCCATATTTTTTTTCTCGAGTTTGTCGATGATTTTTGGTTCATTTTGTAAAGGAATAAAGCTACATTCCTTAATATCAGTTTAAATTTTTTCACCCGGATTATTGAGTAATTACACGTTTTCTGATGCAATATTTGAGGTTATTATTATTTTAAATGCTTTAATAATTGAAGATATCTGTTTTTTATGTAATTAAACATTGTTTATTAATTGGTAAACGATGTATTGATATAAATAAAATAAGATATTATTTCAGATTATTGTTTTGTTACCATACTATTAGGTATCAAGTGGGCCCAAAAATGGGCCCTTCTCCTTCTCCTTTCTCCTTCTCCTTTCTCCATTCTCCTTTAATATATTTCTTCAATATGTATTTTTATATTGTTATCAAAAAAGTTATGATATTTTTGTAAATTTTTAATATTTAATACTTAGATGCACCTTACAGACTTTTCATTCAACATTTTCTTAAATTACCTACAATGTTCTAACCCCAAACCTCACGCACACGCTTTTTATTTTTAATAATATCATGTTTGTTTATTGCGGGATTGGAACCCGGGACCTTAGCGTAACAGACTGGCTCTGCAACCAGCGCCGTGACTGTATATCATACAAAAATTATCAATTTCTAAAATAGATACCCTAGACGTTGCAATTTTCGAATAAAAAGTTAATCAACAGCACGCACCAAACAATGCGAAAACTAAAGAAATATTATATAACAATGTGAACTAGAGTATAATTATAAAATCTAAGAAAAAACTCCTAAGATTATTATGAAGATTGTCGTCTTAGATATAGGTTGCACTAAGAACGAGTACTTATGTTAGCTTTCCCGTAAGTGATAAGAGGTTGGTTGACACGAAATTGTAGGCGGTACCTTTATTACCACGTCTATTTTCCCACAGGGAACAGGGGACTAAAGCCAGTCGACACTTGTCACTTGATCGAATCGAAAATAAAAAATATATGGGATTTGAGAGGGGCGCCGAGGGGCGCAGGGGGGCGCAGGGGGGCTCGAACACCCCTGCGAATAGACATCAAGAAACAGATCAGTAATCGCCTTTTAGGGATGGGCGTTTTTTCATTACCCGACGACCCGTTTAGCGCAGTCGTTTAGAGCGCCGGTTGAGGCGCAACGGTTGCGGGTTCGATTCCCGCACCAACACAAATGTTTGTTGATTAGAGTGCGTTTCTCTTCTCACACTCACACAAAGTACGTACGAGGCGTTTCGACAACACATTCCTGGTGCGTACTGCGAAACTGTAGAACTCCCATCCCGGTGTCTGTCTTTCCCGAGAAGTACAATACGGGCATCTTCAAATTAAGGGTAAATAGGTACCTTAGAACGCAGCACTGCTTAAGACCAGACAGGGTGCGGTCAAACGTTTGCCTATTAAGCATTAAAAAAAAACTTCGCCACTTTTCGAGTCATCGAATAAGCACGAGCACCCACGAGGTTTTCTAAAAACCGGCGCCCCTGGGATTTGACGTTTCACTGTCACCTAGGCCCTAGGTTGTGATTGTAATGTCCTAGGTGATAATGAAACGTCAAATCCCATATATTTAGTTGTCGATTCGATCAGGTGACGAGTGTCGATCGGGTTTTGACTTTAGCCCCTGAACGTCACTTTCCACGATCCTAACCTTGATGTGCTGATTAATTCCTCTTGTAGCTAACTAGAACCTATTTTTTTTTAATTATTTTAGCACGTCATATGACCGCACTCCGCCTGATGTTAAGCTAGAGTGCGATCCATGAACGGAGGTGACTGCTGTCAGAGAAGGGGATCTGCAGACAGCAGTCGCGTCCGCTATGCCGGCTTAATAAAATTATACTCAATCTATTAAAAAGCAACTGTTGTCAACAACTTTGTATACGTAAAATTAGTATTATAATTGAGCGATCCGTTTCCGTCCATCCGGTTTGTATATATACACGGTAAAACGCCTTATTATTTATAATAGCAATATAAATAGCCATATAAACTATGTTATGTCTATATTTCAGGCGTTAACAAGAAAAATAAAATTGCGTAGAACAAACTGAATATCTTTTATATAACGTATTTAGTAATATTGTAATTTATTTCCGGTGTAAAAAGACTTATTGAGAGATGTAGTTGTATCTAAACGCTTTAAAGTTTAGTGAGGTCTGTTACGCAAATATTCTTGCTTATAATATATTTCAGGGGTTTATAATAAATGTTTATTCTCATTTGCGGCAATTTTCATGTGGAAATTTCAATTTAAATATAATATTATTAGATTTATTGCATGAATATTGTAGTCGCGTAAAAGCGCCATTACAATAATGTCGTCTGAGGACGGTTTAGAAAACAAAAAACAAAAAAATTTATTATAAAAAAATATTATAATTTATTATTTAAAAACAAAGAAATAATTACAATGTAATTTGTATCTTAATTTTAAGTACTAAATTTACTTTTTATACATACAACTCCTCATCGCAACCATTCGCTCCACATTATTATATCACGGACTAACATTGTTTTGGGCTAACTTATCGTGAACTTATCGTGTTATAGCAGTTGTCTGCGACCATGCAAATGATAAAGTATGGATTTTTTTATTAAGAAACGAATATTTTTTGAATTTTTATTCTAATATAACTTGTAATAAAAACGATAAATCAGCCCTCATAACTAAACTAAAATTAATCTAACAATTACTTAAACTGATTAGATAGGTACAATCATTATTTACAACACCCCACGCCATGCATCGCCATCATGGCGGAAATTACGAGTATAATTTTACGGACATAAATATCCCTAATGAAAAGTTAAACAATTTAATTTAGGAATTAAAAATAATCAGACGTGAATGCGAAAATATGTCGTCGCTTACCAATAAATAAAAACGTGATATTCATTATATATTTTGACATATTAATCGCTAGGGTCGTTAATTTTTACTGAAAATCAAATTGTTCAGCTCTTCACAAATTTTATTGTCAGCAATCAATTAATATTACAAACAAAACATAAATAGGCCAATTGTTTACATAAATCACATCTCTTGGTCTAATTGTTTACCTAATTTAATTTAAAACTGAATACCATGCCCTCTGAGGAAAGCGTCGATTTGACCTGACGATTGTGACGCAGCCTCTCCCCTAGGAGCTACATAGTAGAACTGTGGTGCGGCTGCTCCTCGTTGTGGATTCTGTGACAGAGCTAATCTCTGAGCTTGCGCTCTCGCCGCGGCCCTGTCCCTCTGCAACTGACTCTGTTGTAACTGTTGTTGTTGGGCAAATAATTGTGCAGAACTCTGGAACTGAGCCTCAGCTTGCTGTCTCTGATACACTTGTTGCGGGTTCTGATGTTGAATCTGATGTCTGAACAGAGGAACATTAGCTTGCTGCTGAGAAATCTGTGGAGAAGGAATGAACGGTCTCGGCTGGTGTTGAGCTACGTATGGCTGAAGTCTCTGGTTCAGATTCAACTCTCCTTTCGTTTGTGGTAAAGTTTGATACAATTGTGTGTTGTATGACCCGCTGGCTGGATCAAATATTAATTCTGTAGAGTAAAGAGGATTCCCTGAAGGTGCCGGTGATGCAGATTTACCAGCTGTTGTTAAACTCGCAGCGGTTGTCGAAGGAATCTGGTTCTCTCTATGGAATTTAGCGAATTCAGCCGCGAAATCGATTTGTCCCGGTCTGGAACTCGTAACTAGGGAAGGCGTCGGTGAATAAGTTGGTTCAGGACTGTATTGGATTTGTGGTTTGGGTGTTACTTGGAGTAACTGCGGTCTGAATGTAGTCGCAGGAGGGAGTGCTCTCGCCGTGGTGACAGCAACAGGTCTAGGTGTAATAGCTATCTGTTGTGATTGATAGGCGGGCCGAGATATGGCTGGTCTTTGGACAACTCGTTGACGAATATGTTGGAGAGGTTCCTCCTCCACTTCGTCTTCGTCGGCGTCTCTGAAGTCGTTTTGGAAGTAAGTCGTAGTCGGTCGAGCTGTGGTCGGTCTAACGGCTGGTCTTGTTGGATAATTGGGAGTTGGATCATCATCCCTTTCAGCGGAGTCAGGGCCACCTTGTTCCTGGTCCTCTTCCTCGTTTGGTCTGTTAGGGTCGCACGGGTTACCTGAGACGTAAGTGAACTCTCTTTTGTTACCGTCTGGATCAATGTAACCGTATTTTCCTCGAACAACGCAGTCTGTGCCTCTCGTCTCTTCCTTGAAGGAGCCGTCAGCCGCTTCGTATCCAAATGTAAAGCTACCGTCATCGTTTACCTGAAAGTTAATTTCATTTTTCGTTATAATACCGCTATTGATTTATTTATAAACAATTTATACAGTTAAATCTACCTTATTATAATTTCTGATAGTTTGTACAGGTGGTTGTTTTGGTGCTTCGTGTTGTTTGAGTGATCGTGATGGTATTGTGTTCGCTCTTTGTACAGGGATCCTTGGCTCGTATTCTTCTTCATCGAGCCTGTCTGATGCGCGGTATAGTGCGTCGTATGTGTCCGCCGAAACAAGGACCACCTGCAATGTTTAACATTTATTTTTTAAACTAAAACTTCCATAAAACCAAGCCGTTTTATTTCAATAAGACATAGCGTTCTATGAGCGACTGCTGTAACAAAAGGAGACAACAGTCGTATCGGCTATGCCGGCTTAATGGGATGCCTGTTTATGTTTAAAGGACCTCGGATTGCAGGAAGGAGGAAAGATGTGTCATGTCGGTTACCTGATCACCGGCAGCTCTCGCCTGCGCTTGTGGTTCGTACAAAAGCCTATCATCTTCAACTGGACGTTGTTGGAGACGTTGCCTTGCTCTCGCGGCACTCGTTATCGTTGCAGTACCTATTAGTAAACATAGTACCTGTAATTAGAGAAAAAATGGCGTAAATATTTTTCTTTTTTTTTCATATAGTATTTTATCTTTAAAATTTATAGGGACCACGCGAAGTCAACTAGTCGCGTTTCGCAATTAACTTGGAAGTAACCGGGCAAATTGAGAGAAGCGCATTAAGAAAATGCACATTTGTTTCATAGCGGAGGCGATTGCTGCCTGCAGACATTTATTTGTAGAAATAAATGCTACGTGCTTTTGCTATTTACAGTTAAGTGTTACGTTTTGTGTTGTCCTTGTCCTGACCTGATACCCATACTACAGGATATCCTAGCTGACTCAGAACATTGGCACGGCATTATCGCGTACGTATCCGTATATAACTTTATTTTATTTTGTAATATCGACAACTTAGAAAAATTTAAAAAAATATTTTAAAGAAAAATTTTTAAATCGGAAATTAATGATTCATTAATTAATTTATGATTAGTCTCCTGAATCATTAATCTATAGTTTCATTATTTAAATTACCATAGACTAAAGCGCGCTACACACGCTTGGTCTTGAATGTGCAGTTAAAGCTGTCGGTTGAAGGGTGTGTGGCCCGCTCTAGTCAACCACAATGATTGATCAGTCACCGATTGATGTTTTGTTATACATTTATTTATTATTTAGACTAACACTAGAATAAGTTTATTAATTTTGTAAACAGGCAATTTATTTATATTGTTAAAAGCTCATAGAGCGAATATTTCAAATATTCTTTTGAGCTTAATATATTATTTAAACCTAAAAACCTAAATTTACTAGCATTTAGTATTTAAAATATATATATAATTATTACTTTTATGTGTAGTGACATTTCGACTGACTGAAAAGACTGGTACATTTCTATAATAATTGTCTACAGATTGAATTATTTCACAAGTTCACATTCCTGCATTGTAAGTACATATTGAAAGTTATTTATGGCAATTAGTTATCTAATACGTTTAACTTTGAACCAAGATGAGTTAAGTAGGTGTCACGAGAAGTCAAGGTTCGACCTTAACACTGACAGGCCATTCACCGATCAATTTATTATTATTTAATAGCTGTTTGTTTTTTGGTATTTGTCTCATAAAATTCAATTTAAAATTGTCCAGGTACTTATGATTTATTAGTACGCTAACTTTCTTTCTTTTTTTAGTTCAATTCTCCCATTCTGGGAAGGCAAAGGGAACAATACGCATACAGCCACGTTTTTATTATTATTATTTCTTCTTTTACATCGAATTACAGATACACAGTTCGATGCAATCCTTTCTTTTTAACATTTTGGCAGGCACAGACTTTAACTCCATCCAGAACTGGAGAAAAATCAATCATACAAAAAGATTTTAATTTTTAAAATTGTACAATTATTCACATCAAAGCATTTTTATATATTGTTACGTTCGTGGGGAGTGCATACAGCACACAATAACGTAGAAGCAGGAGTGGTACGATAGTCGCTGGATAGCCTCCTGTCGCTGTTCAGTATCGCTTACACTCGGGTGTCGGTATTTATACTCAAACAGGAGGAGGAGATCTCGTCGAAGTTGTTTACTAATTATAATGTAAACAAACAAACGCCAATATTGTGGGCGTGGCCAAGATGTTTACGCTACGCCGCTTATACGAGAACTTTCTAGAAACTTCGACGCATGCTATCTCTCTCGTGTAACAATATGTACCTATATACAATACCACTTTTTATAACCGTATATTTTTTAAATAAAATTAAATTCAGTAGAGTTGGGGAATTAAGATCCAATGCCAAACTTAAGTTTTAATATGAAGAAGTTTCTGTCTCAGAGGAAAATGTGTGTTTGACTTTCTATTAACAAATCTGTTAGTTGGATAAAAACCATTTTTTTGCCCACTTGATATCTAAATTGCGAATAATCCAGGTAAAAAAGCTGTTTAGTAATAGGTAGGTAATTAATGTAGATTTAGTTTCCTACAAAATGGACTAAAATTAATAACAATACCTACCGTGTTAGTTGTATACATAGGTAATAGGTATATACAGTATAAACAAATAGGTATATTTCATAATTGTTTGTGAAGTTGCTATAGAAAGTTGTTTGACCTTGCCTTTTTTACAATTCTAGATACAAACAAAAATTAGTACACGTAAGACTTGTCTGTGAGAATTTAGTAATGTTAATTAATAGTTTTATTTATAATTTAAAATAAAATTTTGTCATTTCGAAGGTGTGTATGGCTTCCGTTCTTTCATATTTCCTTACAACTTTTTTATTTTCCTTATAGTGAATATATTATGATGGGATGGAATCGAATTTAGAGCTATTGTAATTAGCGTAACCGTGTTTATGTTTATCTATTCTATATTTCCATGACAGCTCTTCTAACTGCTGGGTTAATTTGCAGTTGGGTTACTTGTATTAATTAATTATTATTAAATTATAATAAATATGTAATATATGTAATGAAACATCGTTATTGAAAGCCACTTTGAACATTTTAAAGCTGGCCGCTGTTTGCAAACTGCTTGTTATCAGGCTGGTGTTGGTTACTACCGTCTTCTCCCCTATGCCGTTCTCGTGAAGACAGAGTTGTATGTTGAATCGTTGGATATAGTAATCCCAGTCTTCATTGTTGGGGTTAAAAACTTCAAAATGAAACTTTCCGTACGACATATTATTTCATCCCATCCTCGTCGCCAGAAAAATGTTGCATAATGAAACCGCTAAACATGTTGTAAAAGCAGATTGTATTTTAACATCCCGTTCTTCAATCAACAACAACCCGAAACCATGGCAACGTTTCTAGTTCTTTTTAGTCGTAAGGCCTAGGTATACAACAGCCGCCATTTTGAAGCCGGTTTCAAGCTATGCGTGAAATAGTGTTGTTTTTTAATATTTCCGCTTTAACTTTAATAAAAATACAAATTCTTATCAAAGCACGTGCCTCTAAAATACTTGAAAAATACATAATATTTAAACGCTAAATAACTTCGTAATTGTTACAAGCGATTATACATGCTCGTGGTCTCTGCATACCGCACTAGTTCTGCGCGTGCGCATGTCTATGACATAACGACGAGTTTATCTTTAGTGAAAGCGTTTAGATCCGTATTGTGTCCGACCCATTTCGACATGACCTTCGGATTTATTAGATCATTCGCTTTGAGTATCACAACTTGCTGAATCACCACTTATGCACACGCTTACATAAACAATATCACACACACACACACAGACGCGCACAAACAATATATTAATTAAGAGAAAAATGTATCAAAAAGGGAAGGCACTGATGCCTGTAATACAGTCCACTAGTTCCTCCGGGGCTCGGCTAAGATTGTCAGATGTATTGAGAAAAAAAAACGGACAAAGTTTATAACCCTATAACATAACCTCAAAAATTAGTAAAACTACATACTATTGTCCTGTTGACACCGATTTTCCAAAACCGGACAGACATGCAAAAAACCGGACATCTAACAACACTAAACTCAATCGGGCTTGTCCAATAAAATTGTAAAAAAAAATTCAAATAATGTTTTTAATTTTTATTTATTTATTATGCATAGGCATTTGGGGAAGTAAACGGTTAAGGTGCCTGGTGCCTGCAAACATTTCGCTCATAGATCGCACTCTAGCTGAACATCAGCGATAGTCTCATGTCGGGTTACTATAAAAAATATTCTACGTCTGTATTTAGGCACTAACAAACCATAGATAAGTATATTGTCTTAAGGACGCTATTACAAAAATCGATGTTTTTCTGGTACCATGTACTGAATCAGGGAACACAACTGTGAGGATTTCATAGTATAAAATTATAGCTAATATATTCATCTCCAGAAATAAGACATAAAAATTGTATAGTGCCATACAAATTTTTCCTATAAATACCGAAAATGACAAAATGAAATGTAAGTAAAATGTCGTAGTGTGACCTAAATTCGAATGTGTCAAAAGTGCGAGCTCGTCCTTAATAAGAAATTATTTATAAAAACAATATTTTAATAAGTCAGTCACATGCTTGCACTCGTCTATCGTAACAATTTCAAAATGGTTGTTATTGACTTTCATTTACTTTCGTCATATTGAACTTTAAAGATAATCTAGATCAAGTGACCATACGGTATAATGTATTTGTCAACAAGGCATTGCCCTATAGCCTAAAGGCGTTGAAGTCTATTTTGACGGTCGTGAGCGCGATATTATGAATGTTACGTAAAAATAACATTACTTTTATCGCGTTTCTACATAGTTCATAACGCAATTGTAATTTTTATTGATGGTGTATATTTTTTTTTTTCTATCGCCTTTTGTAGCTTTTGTGCAAAGTGTGCCAAAAATGAGTAATATAATATAACCTAAAAACGTAATCTTTGGCGCTATTTTTTTTTCCTTTATTATGGCATTATAATAATCTGCCAGTGTCAAAGTAAATATTTTTGTATCTTGTCATCTATTTCTTTCATCACCAAGGCGCCAACTTTTTTTTATTTTGTTTTATATGGCATTATAACAATTTGCCAGTGTCAAAGTAAATATTTTTTGCATCAAGTTAATGACATTGTGCATCACGAGTCATTCATTCATCACACCAAACAGTCAGGTCAAGTCTCAGTCAAGTCAAAAATTGCTCCAGTAAAGTGGTAGAAGAATCTTTATTGAAGCTTCCTACGGAGTTTTGGAGGGCAAATGGAAGCACAGGTTCTCTTCTTTTAAATTGTTTGCCCACACTCACGCACATTCACGAACACTTAATGGTTAATAATCCACCATTATTACACATTAACACTTGAAGAAACAGAAGTTTAGGAAAATAATTCAAGACAGATAACCTGTCGTCTCAAGATGGCCGCCAAAAACTCGCGCCAACTTTTGAAAAATGACAGTTGTTTTTTTTATTTAGTCTTGACCTTTTATTTAATCTTCCAATATAATTGTATTGTTTTAAATTTCTTCGTAATTTATTTGCGAATTAAATCTGATGAAAAGCATCTGCATTTATACTTAGAAGAATAATTACATTAAAAAATGGCGTCATGTTCTTGCTTATTACGTTAGACGCAAGGGTCATTTTGGTTCAATATTCTAGTGTTGTTATTCGACTGCAATAACCTAAAAAAAGTTTCGCCACCATGTCTCACGGTTCATTTGACAATCGCGTAACACAAGGCGCTAGTACACCTACGAATATTTTTACTACCTAAATAATTTCACCTACATGATTTTAACCTACGTCACTAATACGATTAATATAAATATTTTTTCAATATGCCATCCTAAGCAAAGAGTGGTAGGCAGACTAATGATGGTTTAATAGCCCAGTCTGCCATCCTGGGAGAGTACTACGACTTCTAGTGAAGCCATGAAGTGACCTAGTTGCGTTTCGGGGTCAGCTTGGAAGCAGGCGAGTATGACGAAAGGAGTCAGGAATGGTCCCTTCTAATAGATGGCGTGCATTAGTCTTCTCTAGCCCGCATAGCGGAGGGGACTGCTGACTATATTTCTCAGTTATTTCCGAGTGCAACTCCAGAGTAAGATGATGAAAAAATAAGTCTGTAAAATAATTTCCTTTATCGTCTAATACAAATATAAACTTTCACAGACGACGCATGTCCGCCATTACGAATGCCGACCTCGTATAGAAAGCAACTTACATTTTCACTATGCAATATTACTTAACTCAGTTTTGTCATACGGCCGTCTTATAATAAATACAACACAAATTGAGGGTATAACTACACATTTTTAATTTTCTACGAGTATTCGGGGTCGCAGGTTCAAATACGATTTTAGGCGATCCGAGATCTTTTTCGATCAAATTGATCAAAAGTTAAATGGCAAGTAAATGGAGATGTTTAGTCTCTGCTAGCCTTGATACAAATTATTTAAAATAAATAAATGTTTATTTATTCATTTGTTTTTTAAATGCTAAACTTGTGGTTGTATCGACGTGGGTCGACGAGGTGAGTCGCGGGTCTCATGGATCGTGAAGCCTAACCTACCACTAGACAATGGCCACTTCCTAAATGAATAATAGGATAAACAATTAAAAAGAAGAGAACCTCTGTTTCCATTTTCCCTCCAAAACTCCCTAGGAAGTTTCAGTAAAGATTCTACCACTTTACTGGAATAATTTTTTACATGACTGAGACTTGACCTGACTGTTTGGTGTGATGAATGAATGACTCGTGATGCACAATGTTATTAACTTGATGCAAAAATATTTACTCTGACACTGGCATATTGTTACAATGCCATATAAAATTTTTAAAAAAATATTGTCACGCTGACCCCGCCTCGCTGAAATTGAACTGGAAGGGTTATGTATAACGTAGACGGACATTGGAGTCGCAAGCTGCTGGTATGGCAGCCGAGTGTCGGACGATACTGTAAAGGTGACCGGAAAGAAATGGATTCGCATCGCCCAGTCAAGAAAACCTCTGAACCTCTGGATTTTTGAAAATTTCGGTAGATAGATGTTTAACACCAGTCAGTTTCTATAAGTGTTTAATCTAATACTAACCTATGACAATTTGATATGTGGAAATGCAGTAAGCAATGTTATAAATTCGTCACACCCAAATGCAAATACAATTTTGCAAACCATACATGAAATTTAAGACATTACAAATTGAGAAATATAATATAATGTTTCAAGATAATATATTATAATAAAATAGGGATAAAGAGTAGCTAGTGTGTAGATACATACAACCTGTTAAGGCTGTACATGTTGGCAGCAGTTTTATTCAGTAACTGTAACATTAATGAGTCTATAAAATATATGTATTAAACTACAAAATATATAAAGTTGGGCTTAGTTTTTCATTTTCTTAGTTAAGTTCTATAAATATTGGTAAAAAAAGTACATCAATTTTAATGTAGTTTAATTTTTTTTTTTATTGTAGCTTCTCACATGTGACTACACTCCGCCTGATGTAAAGCTAGAGTGCGCTCCATGAATGGAAACAACTGCTACTACAGAGAAAACTGTGCGGGCAGTTGAGAAGAGGAGCATGTACCATCTAGATTGACAGTGCATACTCCTCTCGTTATACCTAGCTACTTTCAAACTATTCCCGAAACGCGACAAGGTCACTTCACGAGTGTGTAATTCGAAAGTGGTGGTACTACCCCAGGACGGTAGACTGGACAAATAGCCATCATCATCATCAAGTCGGCATAGTCGAGGCGACTAGACTGCTGCCCACACAGGTTTCTCTGTAGTAGCAGTTGTTTCCATTCATGGACCGCACTCTAGCTTTACATCAGGCGGAGTGTTGTCACATGCCGAGCTACAATAAAAAAAAAAAACAAAAAAATCCTATGGCGTCGTCTGGATGGCACAATTGTTCTATGTCTATCCTTGATGTGTCGGATGTATTTGTCACAAAAATGTGACATTAAGGTTGTATAACAATTTGGGGTTAGTAAGTCTTGACGTTAAAATAGCGAGATGTATAAACCCTTTGTTTTCATTATGTAATAGTCTTACAATACTTAGCGTGACTAAAAGTTATGAATGTATGGAAAAATTGTATGAACTTCCTCTTTTGTTTATTACCTTGTTGTAATAACAAATCATCACTGTATATCTTTCTTATCCGACACATATTTTCAAAAAGAGCGGCCGTGGTCCAGCGATAAGACGCGTGAACTCACGATCGATGGGACCCGAGGTAGTACCACCACTTTCGAATGTAACACCCGTCAAGTGACCTTGTCGCGTTTGAAAGTAGCCAGATATAACGAGAGGAGTGTGCACTGTCACTCTGGATGGTACATGCTCGTCTTTTTAAGCCGGAGGCGACTGCTGCTTGCACAGATTTCTCTGTAGTAGCAGTTGTTTCTACTATGGAGCGCACTCTAACTTTACATCAGGGGGAGTGGTGTCACATGCCGAGCTACAATAAAAAAAATTAACAACACTCCTGATGGTAAAGACGGAAACAAATGGCGACACTTACCACCGGTATGCCGGCTTGAGTAGAGAGTGAACATGTCTCTTGTTAAACCTACCCGGCGACTTCCAAGCTGATCCCAAAACGCCGATATGTCATTTCATGCGTGTTACAGAGGCACTTGAAAGAGGTGGTACTACACCAGGACGGCAGACTGGGCTAATAATCATCAACCATCAGTAGTCTGCCACTCTTCTAAATGATTCTCTGGGTAGCGATTGCCTTCACTCCACGGACCGTAATCTAGGTTAAGCATTGATATATACAACTAGATGTGCAATAACGCTCCCAATGTGACGCGAGAGAAAAGATGACCACAGCCACGTTTAGGTTCTGTCAGTTAGTATTTGACTTGACGGCAACATTATCAAATCGTTTGTAGCACCTCTAGTATATATCTCTATGAAAATTAATTAATTAACTTCTATTATTTATACCTAGATAGTCCCAAACTAATATAGTCAGAACTATGGAAAAAAACAATTTCACATAGCACAGGTACATATTTCGACCACGACTCAATTCGCGATGTTGAAACTAAACAACAATGAATTAAAATTGTTATTAATGAAGTGATTGTGGGTAGTGTAAGCAACATCGATACGTTGTCGATATTTTTAATATCGATATCGACATCATCAAACCTCTATCACTTTTATGTTTAAGATCTTGAATATTTTATATTATTTATATTTCACAAGCATTTCGAATGTAACACCCGTGAAGTGACCTTGTCGCGTTTCGGGAATATTTTGAAAGTAGCCAGGTATAAGAGCGGAGTGTGCACTGTCAATCTAGATGGTACATGCTCGTCTCCTCAAGCCGGCATAGTGGAGGCGACTGCAGCCCGTAGATATACCTTGAAACGATTAAACGTTCAACGTGGAAGTTGACTATAGCGGCGCAATGACGAATAAGCGGTTTATAATGTAAAGCATATTAATTAACAATTAATTAACAATATTTCTCTGTGGTAGCAGTTGTTTCCATTCATGGACCGCACTCTAGCTTTACATCAGGCGGAGTGTTGTCACATGTCGAGCTACAATAAAAAAATAAATATATTCTATGCCGTTGTACGGTGTACATTAGACAGGCCGTTATAGCGGAGGCGACTGCTACCTACAGATCTTTCTTTGTGTTAACTTTTTGTCTGTAAGAGGTGTTTGCTTTTCATTATAGTGTTAATTTTTAATTCATGTGGTATCACTTATAACAATATTAAATTATATTCAAAGTATCGATGAAACAGTGTTGTATCAAACTCATAAATTATAATTGCGTCAGTACTACACTCGATAGTTGTCGATAACGGTTAAGACGTGACCATCTCTACTTAATAGCTCAAGTTTGTAAATCAATAAATCTCGCTACTTTGTTGCGATTTGTGGCACGTAAGTATCAGGGTTCAATTCCGGTTACACATAAATTAACTTAAATCACGATTTTACGTGTTGTTGGAAGGCAAATTAAACAAACCCATACAGCCATGATATCTTCAGTACTATATTTTCTTCTTTTATTTTTTATTTATTTATTTTATTTGTACACAAAACAGAAAAGCATACAATTAAACTTAGACTATTACAATTTATGATTCATAGCAGTACCCTTCCAAAAGAACGTGTACCAGCATGCTTAAAATTACCTGTTTACTTAAAACAACCCACCACCAAAATGAACAGCAGATATTTATTTTTTATTTTATTTTCCTATTTCCATTTTTTTATTATTTTATTTCTATTTATTCATTTATATTTTTTTATTTTGTGTAAATTATTTCTATATGTACTATATTTGTCGAACAAATCTGGAGCTTCGCCCTGTATGCAAGCGTCGTTGTACAGCCTACATATACACGTACCGGGTTAAGGAATTATTAGCCGCAATGTTGTTAGCCGTGAAAGGAGTTGCAAACAACATATTCTTCCTTTTGCTCCGCTGTGATACTTTAAAATACATGTCCTCGAAGAGATCTGGAATTTTGTTTGGAATTTGATGTTTTCTTGGATTGTTTGGCAGCATTTTGTTCAATAATATCTACATATTTTCACGGCGGCGAAGGCGGAAATGCCGCCAAAAATTGAAAGCGCTTATTGTCCCACATAGAGTCAACTTGTTCACATCGTAGCACATCATCCATTGTACAAATTAATACTAGTTTTATTCAATATTAAAACCGACATTCCCGAAAGTGATTCAAAAAAGTACTCTGGCAACAATAACAGTCTTTTTTTTTTTGTTTAATATTGGCGTATAACAATTTGCCAGTGTCAAAATAAATATTTTTTGCATCAAGTTAACAACATTGTGCATCACGAGTCATTCATTCATTCATCACACCAAACAGTCAGGTTAAATCTCAGTCAAGTCAAAAATTGTTCCAGTAAAGTGGTAGAATCTTTACTGAAACTTCCTAGGGAGTTTTGGAGGGAAAATGGAAACACATGTTCTCTTCTTTTGAATTTTTTGCCCACACACACGCACGTTCACAAACACTTAATGGTTAATAATCCACCATTATTGCACATTAACACTCGCAGAAACACAAGCTTAGGAAAATAACTCAAAAAAGACAACCTGACGTCTCAAGATGGCCGCCAAAACTGAATAACAGTCTTAACAGAATGAAGTTTCCAGCGTAAGATGCGGAAGAAAACATGAATAGTGGGCAACATTTCAAAGCCTTTCTTCATTTAGATTTTCTTTTTTCTTCGATTTGTTGTGGTCACGAAATGACGCATTATATTTAATCTTGACCCAAAACAACGCCCATAATTCATATTAAGATGTTTAGTCAATACAATGATTGTTTTTTTAAAATGGTATAGTCATTAATCTTTGTGGTCTAAAGTTCATGGTACAATCAAACTGATAGACAATTTCATACATCACTCAAATAAACTCGTTTGTTTTAAGAAAAAAAAATATTTACTGCGAATACCCTTTAGTTTAGTTCAAGATAGCAATAAGTTCCTCTATTTTGAAATATTTAAATGTTTACTAAGCTTAATTGCTAATAATTCATTATTATCACCATTGTTGATATATACAACTGGATACGCTCCCAATGTGACGAGAGGGAGGAGATGGCCGCAGTCACTTTTAGGTTTTCTGTTAGTATTTGACTTGACGGCAACATTGTCAAATCGTTTGAAGCGGAGTACATTAATGAACACCAAATAGATAACAAACAATTTAGGAAAATAATCCAAAATGCATAACCTGAAATTCCAGATGCCCGCCAAAACTCATTGTTTTTTTTTATTTGACAATGGAACTAATACCAAAAAAATATCATGATTTCTTTTTAAAAATGAACACAGAGTCAAATATAGTGTGTAATACTGCGTAACATTCATTTATCGCTTCTTGTTCTTGTCTACGCAGATTGTTCTATGAAAAGTCTGGTTTTTCCGATTTAATTGGGAGCCAATAACATCTAAAGTATCCGAAGCCGTTCATTTTACGATAGTGAAAGTGTCTCTCACAGTGATTTCTGCACATTTTTATAACTACCTAGTAATATAGAAATACATAAAATATGATTACAGAAATTTTACTAAGACTGATTTTTGTAATTTAAATTACAGTGTAAACTCGATTTAACGTCACTCGATTTAACGACAAACTCCTTAAAACGTCGAAATTACCTGACTATGGTTGGTTTATATTGTTGTTCATACAATGATACACTCTATGTAGCATCACACCAACTCTAAATAACGACCACAATATGTCCTTATTAAACAATAAACAGCCAAAATTAATAAGAACTGCAGCTGTGTACATTCTTTTGTTTGTTATTTTGTTGTTTTATTGTCTAGCCCGTATTTACCTTGACTGTCGGCATCATACGGATCGAAGATTCTGTCGTTAGGTTGTTATGCATAATGTTATATACTTATACTTTATTGGTAAATAATATTATATGAGTAAAATAGTATTGATTTTTGTTCTCTCCATTTAACGACAACTCTCTATAACGCTGTAAAATTCGCAGTCCCTTCAGTGTCGCTATATAAAGTTTGCACTATATTTTATTTTTATTTTATTACGAAGTGTCTAAATGAAATTTTAGGCTTTCCTATAACATGCCTACATGCCACTTGATATTTTGTTTATGTTCCGATTTACTATTTTCGTGTCAAGAATCGCGCGCATAATTTATACATAAAGTTCACTTTCACTGACAAACGAGCCGTGGCATGACCTTGAAGTTCCGCCATTATTATAATTAAACGTCATTCGGTTTGCGTGTTCAAATTTGACGACCTGACATTTTTAAAAACAAAAAAGTTTATAATTATCGTTTAACCTTGAATTATACAGCTGTATTAATTAATTATTATTAATCCTAGACTCAAAATTCATATCCAAATCGGATTAGTATTTTTTTAGATACTAGAACGTGCTAGTTTAAACAAACAATACATGCAGTTTTATTATTGTAGAATAAATAACACGCATAACACATTTGTATTTTTTTTTTAATTTTGTACCGATGTTGTTTGTGCCTATGAGAAAAACAAAAACAAATCTCAGTAATAATTAAGAACCTCTATCCACTAAAGCATTACGTTATACATTAGATACGATATTATACATAAATGTAAATGGATATGGGCCTCAGACATGCAATTTATTATAAATATTATAATATGAACATGGTGAGCATTACGGAGGCACACGTAGTGATGTGATCGTTATAAAACAGGTTGCTCTCTGAGGTCAAGAACTCGGAGAAAGTTTATACTTAGGTAGGTATATGAACATTATAAGGTTTCGGGTTTTGTTATGTTATAATAAATAAATAGTTTTACTAAAGCTTAGTCTTCGGCCGATAGTTGTGAATATAGTTTAATATAGACGACGTTAGGAGGCGTAGACCATGCCTAAGGGAGGTCACGTAGAAACAAAATTTTGCTGCCAAACTCTCTAGGGCATTGAATTGTAAAATATCTAAAATTCGATACAGACAAGAAGAAATTATGATACCGTTGATATGGAAGTATAGTCTTTGATCTCTTTGACTTTTCAGAATTTGAGAACTGAAAAATTTTTAGTACTTTTGGTGACCATCTAATTCTAGAGACATCAAGTTATCTATCTTGAATTATTTTCCTAAACTTGAGCTTCGAGTTTTAAACGTAAACGTGTATGAGTATGGGCAAAAAGAAACCAAATAAAAAAACATGTGTTTTCATTTTCCCTCCAAAACGAAAAAGAAGTTTTAGTAAAAATTCTACCACTTTACGAGTAGTGATTCTGTTGAGTGTTTATTATTTATTATTTTGAGTTACACAATAGAAAATATAAATAAAGTAATTTTTCTCACTCTTAACATAAAATATTCCTCGATATCCTATTTCCCAATTAATAATTACATATTTAATTACACTTAATATTATAATTTAGATTTTGACACATTTCCTACATAAATATTGATTACGTAGACATTTTCCCCCTATGTGAAAATCATGCAAAATATTAGGATCTAACTTACGAGTAGATATTGCGTAGATGGGTGTAGGTAAGGTCTAGACCAGTGGTTCTCAACCTTTTTTTTAATGCGGCACACTTTTCACGATTTAAAAATTTGGCGGCACACAAAGAAAAAGATAAGTTTAAAAATTATTTACTTACCTATAACACACTGCGTAAAATAGTTTATGGTAATAATTTTAAATGTGCTAAATAAAATAATATGTACTACAAAAATAACAGTACGTTTATTAAGGGATTAAGTTAATAAAAAGAATACTTGTAATGCAATTTTTTTTTCTTTAAATCATATTATTTAATAATATTAACATAATTATATTATCTAAAATTTGGCGGCACACTTTTAGAATTTTGCGGCACACAAAAGTGCCGCGGCACAGTGGTTGAGAATCACTGGTCTAGACTCAGCTACTGGACACTAACCTTGGACCTTTCTAAACTAGTTAGTCCACATAGCTATTATATATTTAAATAATAGCTACAGTAGGAAAATTATTATTTTTCATTGACCTTTTATCCTTCGTTTACTTTAATTAGCCAACAGTTGAAGTTTAAATCTATGACATACTATGCTTCGATCGCTGGTAACTAGGATAACCACGTATTATAATGCATATGAGCATATTAGAACAAGGAAAGTGCAAATATACGAATATTTCGTACATCACTATTTTTTCAATAATATAATTATTTAATAATTACATAAATAAATAATTTATAAACATTTCTCTCGATCGAACACGGGACTACCATCAACTGCCACAGAGCCTATATCTATACACACACAAACAAATATAATTAAGAGAAAAACGTAATACAGCCAGTACAGGGTTGTACTGAACTTCTGCAATTTACAATTTGTTTTAAAATTAGAGAAAAGAAAAATTTTAAAAAAAAAAATTTAAAATTTGCTACAATTAGATTAGCGGTCGCAGTTGCTGCTGCCAACACTGTTATATATTATGTATGCGTGAGCAACCTATTAATTATTATTATTATTATGTATTTTGTTTCTATATTCTTTTATATTTATGCATTTTATCGTTCCAATACAAACTACTTTCCATAACTATTTTATTACACTTCTTCCATATCACTGCCCCTTTGCCACTTCCTGCGGTGTCAGCTGAAAATCAGCGCTCTGACATGCTGAGCTGATTTCCCTTTTGTCACCTCACCCTGTACATATCTAAAAACATCTGTACATTATGACAAATAAAAGATATTCTATTTTATTCTATTCTAAAAGCTTACAGCCTACGTGCTGCTTACCCCAGTTTAAAGTTAACGTAATAATTAGCATTACAAAATCTATAAATATAGATACAATACCTAGTAAAAGCAATAATTAAAATTTCACGTGAAGCCAAAGAATTTTCCGGTAGATCAAAGATTAGTTGCAAATTATAGTCACTTGCCAAACGAAATTCACCCTTAATTCATGCTCATAAGTTAGGAAGTTTAAATAGTGTTTTGATGCAATATAAACAACTTCGTTAAAAGAAATTAAGTCTTATAGTTGCTTCGAATAAGGTTGAAATTAAATAATTTAATTATCGCGTGACCAGTACCGATTTACTTGATAATTTTGTCGATTATGTAATTTTTTAATGAGTCAACAATAACGTGTATGTTAGAATGCACTACCCTAATTTTATCAATGTCTTAATAAATTAATAACAATTTTAAATGTAGAGTTATGAATTCTTTCCTTTTTGCCACTTTTTGGTTAAAACAAAGTTTATTATTAATTATAATTATTCCGTATAAAAATTTAAAATTAATAGAACAATTTTTTTACTATTTTTTTTAAGTGTTTTATTGTGAAATATATTGAATCTGGCAACGAAAAACCTTAGAAATTCATGTTGTGACCTGAAATTAAACGTTTCTTTTTCATTTTCATTCCAACTCAAACTGCAGTCAGTTTGAACTGCAGTCAATTTTTTTTATTTTTTTTATTTTGGCACGACATGTGACCTCGACTGGTCTGATGGTAAACGCAGTGGAGGTCCATGAGCATTGACGACTAGAGAACCGCTCGCACGGTGGCTCCAGTCGTCACCACTATGCCGGCCTGAGATTTTTTTATGACTTATTTATATACGCCCCTTACGACTATTTTTATCTGCAGAACATCTATTGCTTATTTTTCTGTAAATTGCAGTTTTATTTATTTTTAACTTTCCATTTCACGTTCAATTGTTTTTAATATTTAAGTTACTTTATATTTTTTTTAGGTTTAATGGGGCTGATATCGCCATGATTGTGAGCTTAAATCCCAAAATAAAATATTAAAAATATAAAAACTTTCTATTTCACGACTTCAAAATAATACTTAACTGCATGTACAACTGTGGAGTCCTAATTATTGTGTGAATGGACCACGAAATAAGCGCCAAATATGCATACAAATTAAAAAACAATGTGCCTTGTAATGAGTAATATAATTTAAGTACTTACGCACGACTTATTCAAAAATAATATTATCTACATCTGTGTGTTAAAAAAAGGAAATTTTGCGTGCAATTAAAATGAATTAAATAACAACGCTTTCTTTGTAAAAGTGTTTTTGTGTGCAAAAATTATGTAATATAAGAAGCTGTTACCCTCAATTTCGTATTTTCGTTTAACTTGAAAAATTATGTGTCTCCTATACAAAATTTCATCTTTTATTTTAACCCCTTTAATGATGATTTTTCTAAGTTATGAATTTTCATATTCCCGTTTTTTTTTTAATTCATAAGAGCTGCGCTTTGCCATAAATAATTCAGTACTGCATATAGTTCAGTCAGAGATCCAGCACACACTGGCACTATACAATTTTATAATCATTTATCTAAATAAAATCATAATAGACAATATCATATTTAGTACATTTATCCCACTCTCAGTTACTATCTATTATCAAAATAAATTTCCAAAAGAGAAATTTAATTTCTACAAAAATGATTATTCAAAAAAAATTACTTTCGCCGTTTTTTATTTAAATATTGCGATTATCTATTCAGCACGAAATCGTGTAAAATATGTTGTATCATGTTCTTTGTTAAGTTTGAAAATCGTAGATATATATATTATTATGTTTTAAATTCAACGCTGGTTTGGCTGTATGTTCCTTCGCAACTAACAATCTTTTCCAACCTTTAAGACATATTTATTTTTAACAAAAACAAATGTCTCGCTATAGAAAAGTGAAAGGTTACTAGAAATGTCAATAAAATGAGTCACATGGAACTTACAGACCTTGAACGACCACTGGAATTAATATCTACAGCCCACATTAATATGGTAATACCATAGTTATACAGACGGACAAACAAGGAAATGTAATTTTATGTTGCAAATGTCATTTACACCATTTTTGTCTTTAATAAAGCTTGCTATAAATGTTTTACGTGCGTTCCCAAATTTTATAAAAGTAAACAGTGGCTGTATACGCTTTGTTCCCTTTGCCTTCGCAGAATGGGATAGCTAACCTAAAAAAAAGTAAAACGTCAATTTTAACCTTTTAGTGTTATTATATCTATGGCGGGAAAATTAATGGACAGAGATCTTGTAGAATTTATCTACGAGTACATAGATCGCTACTAAGTATTTATTTATACCAATAAATATTATGCTAATAAATATATTCACGAACTGACATTGTAATATCCATCAAAAATATATTTTAAGAAACAATTGATCACATAAATCCTGTGTTTATTAATATTATAATTATTTTTTACAATGAAAAGAAAAAAATTACCTCACAAGGTGAACAACGCGTAAAGGTTTATTTATAATTGTTTATCTTATAGATTTGTGTATACGGAAATACCAATTTTGAGATTTAAAAAAAAAAAGAGATCCGGCTAGTGACGTATCTAGGATTGTCAAAATTTTTTTATGAATTATACGTATTTAAATAAAAGGTATAATACGGAAAGTATTATTTAGAATCCCTCGATGTGTTTATGATTAAATTATAGACAAACAACTAAAAGAACAAGAATACAAAGTTAAAAATCTCTAAATGCGAGTATATAAAAATGTATTTTAATTCAGCCAAATAATTTAATAAGCAACATACTGTATATTGTCAATTAAGTAGCTTATCTTACTACTACTAAAATGAGCACTTTTACAGTCATAATATTTGGACGTGACCAATTTTGTCCAATTACGCACTTTCTCCGTGACGTGGCGCTCGCTTGACAAATGATGTTTTTGCGTGTTCTCTACTGCGAATATACTTTTATGTAATATTTTCTTTTAAATAATTCAAAAAGAAATTTGCGAGATAAGGTAAATCACGCTGAATATAACTGAATTAAAAGATTTTATGCTGTGATGTTTGCGCAAAATCTAAGAAAACACTATACTTTGTATAATAATTATATAGACCCTTTGATATCAAAAGTTAAGAAACAATTGCATAAACTGCATAATAAGTGGTAATCTAACCTTGCATCTTGTACTTAATAACATATATTTTGATCCCAAATACCATCTCTCAAGGTTTAAAGTAAAAAAAATACATTGTGAAAAATATTCACACAGATTTTTACATCTTATAATAATTACATGAGCATCGATAAAAAACGCCTCAAGGTTGTTCAAAGTTATGTAACAATAAAATATGTAGATCATACAAGAAAATTATTGGTGCATAAAACACCTATTTGGCTGAATAGAGTTGCGTTTTGTCGATAAAAACAATTTGGCGGGAAGTTGTGCAGTTTTATTTTAATTTTAAAATTCTTTATTAGTCAATTTGTAATTAAGAATTGTGCATAATTTAATTATGTAATAATTAAAAAAAAATGATATTTGCAATTGTTTTTTTAAAAGCAAAGGGATCATTGCCCGTGCAGCCTAGTCGTCAGTAATATTTTCATTTTTCAAAATTTCTCTGTGTTCTTCTTCAATTATTTTTAATAAAGTAGTGAAATCTTTGACTAAAACTTTCACCTGAATTTTGGTGAGAAAATTAAAAGATAAGCTCTCCTATTTTGAATCCTTTACCACACACATAAACACAAATTCAAGACCGGTCATCCAGATGCCAACAAAAACTCCTTTTGCAATTTATCCCCTAGATTGGACTGATCGCTTGCCATTCCGATTCAGTCTTCAATGTACAGTTTATGTATTTCTAGCTACTTACATAATAAACATTTAAAAATAATATTGCAAAAGTTATGTAATAAGATTATTATCGACTGTATTAGAAGAATATTGTTATTATAAAATACTAACCTAATTAATTGATTTTATGAGGCTTACAATCGTGTTTATTTTGATTATTTTAATCCGACATTCCGAAAGCTTTGTAGCCGTCGCGTCGTTAACACGGAACGGTGTACATAAGAGATACTTGAAATTACAAACAACTAAATACGTACATGTTTGCAAATTGATTAAATAAACCTTATCATTATTGGTCTTATATTTAAAAAAAAATTACCAATACAATTTTTTTTGATTAAACGTAGAGTTTTAAAATGTCTGCGAACAATCTAAATAAGTCTTGACAATTTGTTTTAAGGTAATGAATGTTTTGTAATAATTTAATCTAATATCGTACCTCGCGGTTAACCGCACTGTTAGGGTCACATAACACGGTTTACTTACTATTGATAAATGAAATACCGAATAAACCGCACAAAAAAATAGCTGCCTGCCTCCTTGCACAAATATTTTATAATATTTATGCTAAAAAGTTTAAATGCTAAAAAAGTAAATTAAATATATACATAGATATATTTTTACGATATTATAAAAATATCCTCGTGAACCAAAACTTGTAAACATCACTTAAAGAAGTATAAGTACCTATTTCATTTTTATTTCTCAGATCGTAATTTTTTACTATTTTTGCGTCATTTTTAACATTTGTTAGTGTAATATCAACTACATAACACAGTACGAATATTTGTTTAAAAAAAAAACCTAAAACCTCACCTACCCAAAGGTCGACTGGCAGATAAAGCCTCACGGCTTTAAGTCCACCTTTTGTAAATTTACAATAAAGTATATAAATAAATAAATAAATAAAACATTATCGAATTATAATAGATTATATTGATATATCATTGATTGATATACGGCTGGCGTCGCGACGGCCTCGTAGCTCACGCGAAGTCATTCAACTTACAGCTGATAGACGGCTGAACGCGCTTGACTTATTGCGGCTTGATCTATTTGAAAATCTTTAGTAAGAATAATAAATATCTTGAAATAACGTTTCAGTATTGGTAGTGTAACATATGTTTACAGCGTGTATAGGCGTGTATACCTGAAATTCTATAATGAATATCTCGCAATATTTAGTAAGACGCCGGCGACCTCTACCTTCACGGTGCACTCACGGCTGTTACTAATTAAACAAAAACATGGAAGATTCATGTTTATTGTCACGAATTCTTCATACTTATAATTGTTAAATTAAGCGTGTAACCGCTGCACCGTGGGATATTGTCGGATTTTCTCAACACCACGTCGCACATATAAATATATGTATTTATATTTACATTTTTCTGCTAACAAAACACATAGATACATTTCAATGACATCTCTAATGATGGAAGCGAGAAAAAACAAAAATTATTCACAGAATGAAAACTACGAACATTTTTTAATAGTCACCTCCGCTATGCCGGCTTGAGAATGCGTTGACAGGGTACACTCTTCTAGTTATAGTCCCTAGGAGTGCGTGCAATCTAATTTATGTACTCATATAGGTAGAGTTTCGAACTTTCATTTGGACGACAATAGGACACAGGTAAAACTCAAATTTAAGAGTGACCTTGATCTAGCTGTAGAAGACAGATCTCACGATTGATTAGACCCGTGTTCAAAGTTCAAACCTCGCTAAATTCTAATCTGTACCAAAGTAACTTTGTTATATGTACTTTTTTTTTATTGTAGCTCGGCATGTGACAACACTCCGCCTGATGTAAAGCTAGAATGCGGTCCATGAATGGAAACAATGTACCATCTTAGATTGACAGTGCACACTCCTCTCGTTATACCTGGCTACTTTCAAACTATTCCTGAAACGCGACAAAGTCACTTCACGGGTGTTACATTCGAAAGCGGTGGTACTGCCCCAGGACGGCAGACTGGACAAATAACCATCATCAGTCTGCCTACCACTCTGGTCGTTCGGTGCCTATTATACAAGATACTCCAATTTAAAAATTGAAAGTATTACAAAATATTCCTAAATATTATCCAAACACAATTGCTTTCTAAAATAGTCATTTAGTATTTTGATTGATACAGCCGATTGATCGATCAGTCTACGAATTTTGATAAATTACTTGTATATGATATAAATCAAACGACTGGTCGACCAACAAGGCCGTTGTATAAAGTTCATCATGATAAAAATATAGATTAAATTGTTAGAAATACAATGTCAAGCTTTAACCGAACTTTTGAGAGTTTTGGCGGCCATCTTGAGACATCAGGTTATCTGTTTTGAATTATTTTCCTAAACTTTTATTTCTTCGAGTGTTAATGTGTAATAATGGTGGATTATTAACCATTAAGTGTTCGTGAACGTGCGTGAGTGTGGGCAAACAACTCAAAAGAAGAGGGTCCATAGGGTCGGATTTGATTCTTACTTCTTCAATATTTTCCATTTAATTTAAAATAACGAGAAAAGTGTGCAGTGTCTATCTGGATGGACTACATTCATCTTCTCAAGCGGGCATAGTGGAGGTCACTGCGCCTGTACAAATTTATCTGTAGTGGCAATTGCTTTCGTTCATAGACCACGCTCTAGTTTTACATCCGGCGGAGTGTAGTCATATTCCAAGCTATAATGAAAAAAAAAATAGATATAAAATAACTTCCTAACCGCATTCCTAACCTAACAGCAATATAAATTACAAAATTTATTGAATTTTATATAATACATCCCGGTTTAAAATTCTTACTCTATAAGCTCTATATCTCGTCCTCCGTTTGACCGGTTTTCACGTAATCGGGACCCGTCACATAAACATTAGTTACGTAAATGAACGATCGAGATATTAGGTTTTTTTTATTGTAGCTCGGCATATGACAACACTTCGCCTGATGTAGAGTGCGGTCCATGAACGGAAACAACTGCTACTACAGAGAAATCCCTACATCTAATGTACCAATCAGTTTTAAACTTTTCACTCGGGTTTTTTTAGTTTTTTAGTAATTAGAAGTTTTCCGATAGAAAATTTGAGGTTATTAAATGATTTAATAATTGAACATATCTGTTTTTATGTAATTGAACATTGTCTATTGATGTAATTAAAATGAATTAATAAAAAATAAGATATTATTTTAGAATATTGTTTTGTTATCAAACTATTAGGTATCAAGTTGGACCGAAAATGGGCATTCTCCTTTATTGTAAATATTATAGTACCCATTAATGATAGAATAATTTTATTTCCAAAACCGCGAGAGTATTAGGTCGCCGGTTCATAACAAAATCATAACGATATAGGTCAAGCAATGTTTCTTTTAAGGTGCACGCAATAATAAATAATGCATGTAAGTTTAGTAATACAATTGTGAATTATAATTGATATTTCAATATTAAGACACGCCCACAAAGACATAATGCACTCGCCCACCATTCCTTGCAACATCTGGGCGCCAAAATCTGGACCTAAATATTTATACGACAAAGGATCTTTTCGCGCCTGGAATTATTTAATTAAAAGGGCTTTCTTGGTTTAGCCCCTAAAATCTATAATAAAATCCCGGACCACATAAAAAATTGCGAATTTAAAATATTTAAAACTAAATTTAAAGATTTTTTTTTTATTTTTTTATTGTAGCTCGGCATGTGACAACACTCCGCCTGATGTAAAGCTAGAGTGCGGTCCATGAATGGAAACAACTGCTACTACAGAGAAACCTGTGCGGGCAGCAGTCGCCTCCACTATACCGGCTTGAGGAGACGAGCGTGTACCATCTAGATTGACGGTGCACACTTCTCTCGCTATACCTGGCTACTTTCAAACTATTCCCGAAACGCGACAAGGTCACTTCACGGGTGTTACAATTATTAATTGAAAAGTGCTACTATGACATTAGAGAATATTTAGACTAAGTATATGACATTCCTATTATTATTATTATTAAGACAACTGACTTCACTTTAACAATTGACATTATTTTACTATTTAATTTTATTTTATTTTTTAAATCATTATTTTTTAGTCTTTATTGTATTGTATTATTATGTTATTTATTGTTTTGAATAAAATATATGTTTGTACGCTTAAGAGCAGGTACTTGAGAATCTAATACTGACATCAACAACTTGTGTTTTATACCATGTACCACAAATAAATAATTTGATTTGATTTGATTTGAAAAAAAATCCTTTGCCTTCCTTTCCCGCACCAAATTAAAAATAAATCGCGTTGACAAGTGAGTGTCAAGAAGGCTAGCTGCGCGCGCGCATCGACTGTGTTGAGTAAAATAACGTTATACTGAGAAACACTGTATCCACGCAAGATAGAAGAAGAAAGTCCTATTTCATTATTTTAGATGCCTTTGTATGTGTGCCAACCATTACATTCATTTCCCCTTTTCTAAATACAGTCCACTTAGCTCGACCAGGATCTGTACCATTTCAAAAAATCATTTAAGCTTACACGTCCCTCTTTATTGTCTGCAATTTTTTTTAAGCTGGAGTGCAATCCATGAACGGAAACAACTGCTACTACAGGCAAACTACAGGCAACAGTCGCCTCTGCTATGCCGGTTTAAGGAGAAGTTTAAGTATTTTTCGAGAAGCGAACCTTGGTCCAAATAGAACCCAATAAATGAAACCTGTATTTCCATATACGAGGACATGAGTTGATGACCTTAGCTTTTCAGTATTTAGCAAAGTGCCGGAAAAAATCGAACTGCAATAATTATTGATTCATTTAATTAGCATTTTATTTTTATTTACTACATCAATCCGAAAGAGATCCGGGACATAACTTTTTCTCGTCGTAACTCGGCATGTTAAATTAGAGTGTGGTCGTAAAGAGACCAATGGGCAAGGTCCTAAAAACTAACCCATGGTGAATCGAAAACCATTTCGAGATATCACTTCAATTAGAAGAATTTTTTGATTCCTGTCAGAAAAAACTTATTTTTAAAGGAGATATTTGAAAAACTGTAATGACCTTCTTTGACCTTTGACTTCGACCTTCGGACAGTTTGACAAGATAGAATACAGAGTACCAACCCAACAGTTTTGTAGATTATTTTGTTGTCTATGGTTGTCGCCTCACAAATTTGTCAAATATCTTTTGTTTGTGTTTCCTAACAATAACAGTGTTTTATACGAATAACTATTGTAATTTTTAAAACAAAACTACACTATAAAAACAATGTTTTAATCAACAGAAACATTTAAAAATCAAAAGTTTGTTTAAACTTTTGACAAATGATTTTTTTTCTTGTTCATTGGCAATGGTTTAGTTCCGCCCGAAACGTCATGATTACTACATTACGATTGCGATTTTGAAAAATTAATAAAAAAAGAACAAAGCAGTTATAAAAGTTTTCCAGAAACACGTGTCGACTAAATTAAAGGAGCCGGCATAAAGGAGGCGACTGCTGCCCGTAGATTTCTCTGTAGTAGCAGTTATTTCCATTCATGGACCGCACTCTACCTTTACATCAGGCGGAGTGTTGTCACATGCCGAGCTACAATTAAAAAAAAAATTAGACCAGAGCCCAAAATATTCTTAGCAGTTTATTAATAAAATAATTTAGGGTAAATGATAAGTAAATTTAAAAATATATTATATTCTGTAAAAGTTCCAGAAGAGAGTGGGGGGAAGCTAAATATACGTCTTGAGGGCTTCACGCATTACTTTAATAATTTTGTCTGGTATATCGATCCCATTTAATTGTATATAGATTTTTCCAATGCGAATAGATTATAAAAAGGTCCTATTAACTTCCGCGTCCCCTGGTGTGCGACCGCGGGAACTGTGTCAGTTTGCGCCATACAACTCACGACGTTACCCCTACTGCCAGACTGTGAGCGTGACCTGGCCGACCCATCCTTTGATTATGGCCCACACTCTAAAGCTCGGATGCCTGGATTATGTCATTAAATTTCATACAAAGCATTTTTCGATAACTAGTCCAATCAATGAACTTTTGGTCTCATGTTAAAAAAAAAAATTCTAACCCGGACAAAAAAATACATGCGTTTTTTTAATACCTACAACTTTCTCAATTAACTTTTTCTGATCGGAGACATTGTTTTATTTTTTATTTTAAAAAAAACGTTTTTTCGAACTTTCGTAATTTTTTAGGTTAGGTTCGCCTTTCCGGCGCGAGTTGCTCCACACAAACACTCATATTCCTTTTTTTTCCTATACGACTGTATTTTTTTTTGTCCGGGTTAGAATTTTCTACACTTTTTTTGGTCATTGATTGGACTAAACTTAAAGCGGCCGTGGTCCAGCGGTAGAGGACGGACGTCACGATCAATGGGACCCGTGTTCAAAGCTCACTAAATTCTGATCGGTTACAATGTAACTATGGTATATGTATTTAAAAAAAATAACTTAACTAAAACAAAACTAAACTATAAGCGATAGCGAAGGAGTATTAGGGCCAATTTTCATGAAAACTAACTTCATGTTTAGATTCGAATCTGTTGATTAAAAAAAAACTATTACTTTCTTGAATGCGTTTCAGATTACCTTCGCCTTTGTTTCCTCAATCCGGCATTGCGGAGGCGACTATATATAATAATGTGGACTGTAGACATTTATCTGTGACAGCAGTTATCTGATTGTCTCTTGTCAGACGCATTGTAGTCTATATAATAAAAATCAATTGCTGTTCGTTAGTCTCGCTAAAACTCGAGAACGGCTGGACTGATTTGACTAATTTTGGTTCCAGGGAAGGTTTAAAAGGTGAGTAAATATGAAAAAAAATGCTTGGAATATAGTAAAAACAACAATTTCGCTTTCCCTTAGAAACTATTCCCTTGGTTTTGAATGTCATACATTTGATGTTTGTCCCGTCGTTTAAAAATCAATTAAATTTAAAAGTCGTTCAGAAATGCTTTTTTATTTATTGATTCTGAGGCGGTACGAAGTTTGCCGTTTCAGCTAGTTTAACATAATATTTGCACGAGTTAGATTAGTAAATATTTTTGCGCTCGTCTGTACTACAAAAATATATTGTCAATCTTAATATAAACAATGCTGTGAATGTTAGAGCCTTTAGAGGTGTGTATAATAAAAGCGAAACTTTAAAAAAATTTGTTACAACGACATGAGGCATTGTCTCTTAGATTACGCGAGTATGTTTGTTACTTTTTTTAAAGTAACTTCAACCAATCTCCGTGTATATTTGTACTTGAATGCTGCTAGCTGTTATGTTTGACAGCAGACGTGGCCAATACGGTTGATCTCGCGGGCTACTTTGACACCTTAGAGTAAAACCTTTAACTCCTTGCACGTAACGTTGCAGGACCCTAATTCATTAATGTAAATAGATTTAAAACATGTAGATTCGTTGATATCAACGTCCATTTCTACGAATTTATCAGCCAATAGCAAGTAACAGTTCCTATTGACTATCCAAAGTATAATAGTAAAAATAAAAAGTCATAGTCCCCCAGGGCGACGCACTTTAGCTATACTTCATTGTTGTAATTTTTTTTTTTTTGTTTTATATGGCGTATAACAATTTGCCAGTGTCAAAGTAAATATTTTTGGCATCAAGTTAATAACATTGTACATCACGAGTCATTCATTCATCACACCAGTCAAGTCTCAGTCAAGTCAAAAATTGTTCCAGAAAAGTGGTAGAATCTTTACTGAAACTTCCTAGGGATTTTTGGACGGAAACTGGAAACAGAGGTTCTCTTCTTTTGAATTGTTTGCCCACACTCACACACGTTTACGAAATAATCCACCATTATTACACATTAACACTCAAAGAAACACAAGTTTAGGAAAATAATTCAAAACAGATAACCTGACGTCTCAAGATGGCCGCCAAAACTCTCTTGGTGTAAATTGATTTAATATTTACTGTGACAATGGCATATTGTTATAATGCCATAAAAAGAAGAAAGAAAAAATTTATTCAACATAATAAATTATCGATTTCAAAATACTGATATGTCCAAAAATAACATGCGGGACAAAATGCGTGATGATATTCTCGCGGGGCGCACGATTTTAAGTAACGGGCCGCATATTGGCCAGCCCTATTCTATAGTGATTAGTTATAGAGCGTTATGTAGCAAAATTATACATATAGGCATCGTTTGTATTATAATATATTATGGGAAAAGTTTTTTAAACAAAATTGTATCGTACAAAGTAGTGTAATGAAACATCTTCCTTGTTTATGATGTTTTAATTTTTAGACGTAATGTATCGACGTAATGCATTATACTTTACATCTATTTATAATATTTATTTGGTTTACAGATGCAGTGTTAAGTAGATTTTATGTTTAAATTAATAATAATACCCACAACTGTATCCTAAACTAATTTTCACTCAGAAAATAAAACAGTGGATTGAACGAATACAAAAATAAAAATAAAGATATAAAATAAAATCTTGAAGAAGGCAACGAAATTCTGCCACCACCTCCGCCTATACGATGAAGGGTGTCCTTCACTAGAGTATCTTCAGAAAGCTAGCATTTACTTCCACATAACAAATAACAAGTTTTTCACTTGAGTAAAGACAGATTAAACAAAAACATATTTCTTGTTATTTATTTAGTTGAAACCATAAATAAAATACGCTTAATCTTGCAAGTTAACGTCGATAAATCTGTCAAAAACACCCACAGGGGGAAATAAATTTTCAAATTATGGTTACCTATCAAATTACAAATATTACATCAACATACAGATTTATTGTATTTTTTAAATTAAATAAAATAAAAAAATTCTTCCCTATATTCTAACTCATAATCTATACTAAATTTCATAAAGATCCTTTCAACCGTTTGAACGTGATTGGAAGACAAACAAACATACTTTCAAAATAAGATGTATGGTAATGTATTAAAAAATATATTTTACAAATATTGTATTAGTAAAAGAGAGCTAATAAGCCGATTCTTACTGTAGCCGTTGAGTGTACGAACTAGTTTAACATGTAAGGTTAGTCTATGTACAAGTATATATCTTCATAAATCCATTATAATGTTCCAAATATTTGTACGTACACAATTATTGTATTAAGTAATTGACTCTCAAATTAATTACTAAGATGTGGGGCAAGTTTGCGCAACCCTATGTATGCAACTTAACGCGATTGACATAGTTTCGTAGAACACCCTGTAGATGTCGTAAGCACTCAATAAATGGGATATTTTAGGAGAATAACAAATAATTATCATATTTAGTAAATTATGATGAAAATTGAACGGAAAAAAATTGCGCACACACAGCATGACTGAGTAAAGCTCGGAAGCTCAGGATGTGTTTTTCCGTAAATTTCATCATAACAATACAATACAATTGTCACGTATTTTTCCCCACAAGAATAGGCAGAGACAGCGGAACAAACTCAGAATATATGCCAAAAAATAATTTAAAAAAAAAACATAATTATATTAATAAATATTTGTGTTAACTAGGAATCTAACCGCGTACTAATTATTGACTGGCGCCACAACCACTGCGCCACAATACCGACAAATATTTTATGGTGAAAAGCAATAAAAATGCAACTGAGGTGTAGAATTACTATAATCATTAATGTTTGGATTACGATTGAAAAGGAAAGCGATGTAATAACAAATAAAACAAATCAAAAAAACATTTTAATAGAGTTTTCTAGAAAGAATCGCTATAATATTGATTGGGAGCATTGACCGCTATTGACAATTGTCCCTTTCTAACTAACTTTGAATACGGCTTGAGCTATCAAGCTAAATTACCTACAGTTTAGGACATAAATCGTCAGATAAGACTGGTTTCTAGATGTGAACTTACCCTTTAAGAAGATGCTATAGGTTACATTATACCTACATGGTATTAAAAACATTACGTAACTCTTAGAAGTTAGCTAAGGAACAAAAACATTAATCCACACCAAGAAAATCTTTACCAACTTATCTTAGTCACAAATGTTTTTAAAATATTAAAAAATAAAATGTCACAATTATTTTGAATTTCGTAACGGTTTCTTTAACGTTTGATGTAAAAAATAAATGAAAGTGTTATATTACAAAGGCATATTGTTTCAACGTGTGTCTATTTAATTAACACATTACAGAGAAACCGAATAAATACAATAGTATTATTTATAAAATACACATGGACGATTGCAGGCTATAGCTACGCGCAAAGCTGCAGTAGTCGAGCTTTCACTTCACTTCAGTACGATTATTTTAATAGAATATAAATATAGATCTCAAGAAGTATTTAAAACATCAAAAAAAAATCCAAAGACTTAAAATAACCAATTGCGAAAGCGGCTACAAATAAAGAACTTGAATTATTTTTTAATTTTTTCAAAAGTTACGGCCTGGGAAACATTTTTGTTTGTTTAGAGACCCGATGATTTTCAACAAGTCTCACACAATTATTAAAAAAGATTTATAAGCTGGAAGATATTAAACAAAACAATACTGCATAAAGATCACTAAGTAGCGACAAGATCGCGATAAAATTCACAAAGTTTTCACGTTAAAACAATAGTGAATAGAAATGTGGCCTAGAAAAGGAGTCTAGGTATAGGCGGCACTCATGACACTTTATTTTTTAAAGACACTGGCACAGTTATATCGAAATATTCCTCCGGGATCTAAACCACATTCCTACCCACGAAAAGGGGAGGACTTACATAAAACTTCGGCTCCATTTTGCGGTCGTTATAAAACTTATGTTACACTCGCGACGCGTGAGTGAGCGCGTAAGAGTCGCGCGGCGAATGGCGGGCGCGGGCTTCGTCTCTGAATTTTAAGGTCCCCCTCCTTACACATTATTATATTAATTACATTGTAAGATTTCACTGTTGATCGCAAATCGATCTAAAACCATCATTTCCTTACACGATATTACGGTGAAAGATATTTTGTCGTGTGTCACTAGCACCGCATTAAATACATAGATGAGCTTGCAAATTAATTCTCATGAACACAATAACAAAGTATTACTACCTTGATTACTGAAATTAAACTTACACATTTATACATCTACATAAACACATATTTTAGGAAGGAAAATAAAATTTACGCTAAACGCGTTGATGTCTTTCATTACAAAATAGTCTAAGGGTGAACGAGGTTGTAGCGCCCGCCAACGCATAGATCACGGATTCGATTCCGTCGGATTCTTTTCTTAAGTTTTACACTAACATGTTTAAATTGAAATAAAATATTTTATATGCGGTTAGCCTTCCCGCGACCACTGAATGCAAAGCTTTCGAAACGTCATCGTCGGATCAAATTAACAAAATAAACGCCTTCGTTAGTAAGCTGCATAAAATCGTTTAATTCATTCTTCATTTATTTATACCTAAATATGATAATTGTTAAAAAGTAATCCTGTTTTAATTTATTCAAAATATAATTGTCAAAAATTATGTACGTCACTCGAAATAAATTACCAAGAAAAAAAACTTGTGTTTTACTATTTTGTCTCGATTATACTGCAGTAGTTGCAATTTCTATTAATGATGATGGTAAAAATGGCTTGTCAAACCCATGTCCATGCTAATAAAATATTTTTCATTTCATGTGAATAAGCCTTAATGATTAACGCTTTGGCAGGACTCCGAGGTAATAGAAAAGTTTTTATAATAAAAGACTGCAATTTGTATAACAGTCAATTGGGGTCAATGAGTGGTGCAAGTGACATTTGAAGTTTCAATGTAAGATTTCGGGTTCGATTCTGGTTACATTAATCTTCACCAAAATCACAACACTTATGATGTCCATAAATACTTGTTTTTAATAATTTGAAATAATATTAATGTTTTGTTAGATTTTGCATTAGATGTGAAGCTTCCGGAATGTCCTTTGAATTAAAAGAAAATATTTTTTTTATTGAAAAGTTGAACTAGTAGTCTCGCTCGATGGTCTTGACTCACTTCAGGATATCGAACCACTGCAACGCAGACGAGTCATGGCCTCCCTCTCAGCGTCCATGGACGGACTAAGGCCTAGGCATTCTAGCCACGGGCCTAGGGCCCGTAATTTTTGGCGCCCGAAAATTCGGTTTTTACGAAACGCAAAATATGTATCATGACTGAAAAATAGGCCCGGAATTACAATGTTGCCTAGGGCTCGCTTTAGCCTTAGTCCGCCACTGTCAGCATCGACGGTCAGTGAAGATGTTCAGCAGAGATTCATGATTTAATCCCCGCTACCCCCATCGCTTAAGGTCGACGCGTGCGGGTGATCGCCTCACCGTCGAAACGATCCTTCCTTCTTCTAACCTTCCTATAACCTGGAATCCTTCAAACGCAATGTGAAGAGGCATCTCACAAAGCTGGTATAGCGGAGACGGCTGCTGTCTGCGGATCCTCTTCTCTGATAGCAGGCATCTCCGTTAACGGATCGCACTCTGGCGTAACATCAGGTGGAGTGCGGTTATATGACATGTTAAAATAAAGGTTCTTGTTGGTTCAAATCAGGGTTCGTATAAATTAGATATTTATAATAAAATATCCGATTTTTTATATCATAATCATCAAGAATAAGTAAATAAAGAATTTTATTATGTTAGTGAGTTTTTTCTATTGAATTCAGCAGAAATCTAGCAATTTAACAAAATTATGGTCACAATATGTCCAGTATTCGTCTATAATTGAAAATATATTGCTTGTGTTATATCCTTGGCCGTTATTGAGCTATAAATAAGCAATTTGAGGTCTTGTATAAGTAAGACTGTACATATTAGTTTATTAGTAACAACCTCAAAATCGAATCGAATCAACTAATCTTTTTTATTGTGACTCGGCATATAACAACACTCCGCCTGAGGTAAAGCTAGAGTGCGGTCCATGACGGGAAGTAACTGCAACTACAGATAGATTTCTACAGACAGGTACCGGCTAAGGAGACGAGAATGTACCATCTAGACTGACTCTCATTATACCTGGCTACTTCCAAACTATTCCCGAAACGCGATAAGTTCACTTCACGGGTGTGTAATTCGTATGTGGTAGTACTACCCCAGGACAACAGACTGGGCTAATAACCATCATCAGTCTACCTACCACTCTTTAATCATAATTAATAATTCGAATCGAAAAAATAATAAATTCGAATGTGAAGTGACCTTGTCGCGTTTCGGAAAGCCAGGTATAGCGCGAGGAGCGTGCACTGGTAATCTAGATGGTGCATACTCATCTCTTCAGGCCGGCATAGTGGAAGCAACTGCCCGTAGAGATTTCTCTGTAGTAGCAGTTGTTTTCGTTCATAGACCGCACTCTAGCTTTACATCAGGCGGAGTGTTGTCATATGCCGAGCTACAATAAAATAATAATAATATGTACAAATATATCCATCATAAACTTCGATTAGAACTTTTCGTCAAAAAAAAAATTATTAAGCAAATTACTTAATGCCGTATTGAAAAACAATGTAAATAGAAAAGGTATTTTATTATACCTACGACTTATTTAAGTCCTTGACATGGCTGGATTTACTGAAGCAATTCACATTTGCGATGCGTTCCACGAAAAATACCTCGCTCTGTTTTCAAACAAACGCAATACACACGTAACGCACTGAATATTCAATAGTGTTTAGCTAACATTAAATATATTTACAACACAGGGGCCGTCATGAATCAAGAAAAATACCTATATATTACTAAATATCAAATTTATTCGAGAAGATTCGCTCAAAATATATCCACAAATCTCTAAGAAACACTTTTCACAAAACAAGAAAAAATTATATTCGATCCATAGATTTAGGGATTAGATTCCGGAGATGATTGGTATCCGCTAGCGCTCGGTCGAGGTACGAGCTCTAAGATTTGATCATTGTACAAAGTAATATAAAATTTCTACAAAAAAAAAAATCTTGGGGCCAAAACCAAGATTATCTTAAAATGTGCGATTTATAGTTGAAATTAACACACCTATCGAAGTATCGAAAAAAAAAACACTTTTTGACGGCCTCTTTGCTTAAAAAATATAAGATACCTAGGGCATTTTATATTCAACGTCGATGTATAAAAATAATATTCGGCAAAATTGGTGTGCACCACCTTAAACCGCATCACTGCTTAACACCAGGCAGGGTGTGGTCAAACGCTTGTCTATTTAGCATTTAAATTAATCATTTGTAAAGATACTACTCGCTAAAAAATCGTAGAAAAGCATAGTGATAGAAAGAATTCAAGAATTACCCCCCCAAAAACGTCTAAATATACTTCCGTAGTAAACAATTTTAGTTTTCCACCCGCACTGTCAATCTACATCAAAAGGGCGATATTACTATAATAGTAATTTGAGCAATTCAATTGAATGCGTTAGTAGACAAAGCAAGGCCACTTTTGTGTCCGGTTGTACGTACGTCTCAGAGATTGTTACAGCGTCATTACTACCGTTGGGATATAGGCCATTTTGATCACCTATTAAAGGTTTACTTACACAAAAGCTCGAAACGTTTGTGTAAATGATCTTTTATTTCTAGCCTCGCAAAGCTTAGGTCTCTGACGCGTTCTTCCTCGTTCTTCTTATTGTTTGTAAGCCATGAAGACTTTATTTTTGAGACAATTTTATACTTATCATAAAAAATTAAAACATAATAAGTACATATTACTTAATTCTAATTACAGGTCAACTGTTAATTATAATAAGCTATGTGGTGCCTATTTGACAGTCAAATTCGTCCCACTAAATCTACTATATAATTTTACTTAGCTATAACTATTTTAATACAACTACAACTGCTACCGCCTGTAAGGGCAGCAGTCACCACGGAATACGTCCAAGCTGATCCCGAAACGCGACTAGGTCATAAGACTACCATCAATCTGATCTGTGTCCCACTCTTTAAAATTCGACATCGTAACTTATAATATACAAAACCTTAGCTTTAAAATAAACATATTTAATTTCATTACAAAATAACGGCAAATCTTTGGTCGATAATAAACCATTTTCTTTTGGAATAGATTAAAACAACGGATTAAATTCACACGTAGAGTAAAGACAAACCCGTTAACGCACTCATGCTTGCGTTTTTTACATGCAATAATTATGCAATGAATTTAAAATGCATAATAATAAAAACATTTTCGTAGGTTACGAGATCAATTCACATTGTTATTAATTAGTTTTAATTGTAAATAAATAAATATGTACATATTGATTCGTCTTCTCGTGGTAGAAGAAGACCACCTCGTAGATGGACAGATCCAGTAACGAACCGGCGGCACCATGATGCAGATGAAAAGGGGAGACAAGAATGGAAGAATAGAGAAGACGGACACAATAAAAGCTGTTATAGATATATTAATAGATATAATACATGATATTCAGGTATTTAGTCCCCAAACTAATATATTATTAGATACAAACAAATAATGGGACACAATGGCACGTTGACCACACTGCACAGAGCAGAAAGTGAAACGAAAAGACAAAAATATTCCACAATAATGATCAAACAATTAACTGAACTCCAAAATAAGTCTATCTATTATCTATAGGTTTTTTTTATTGTAGCTGGGCATGTGACAATACTCCGCCTGATGTAAAGCTAGAGTGCGGTCCTCGAATGAAAATAACTGCTACTACAGAGAAACCTGCGCGGGCAGCAGTCACTTCCACTATGTCGGCTTGAGGAGACGAGCATGTACCATCCAGATTGACAGTGTACTCTCCTCTCATTATACTATTTTAAACTATTCCCGAAACGCGACGAGGTCACTATTGTCACACTTCAGGTTAATTAATACCTCTAGATAGATTTAATTTGTACTTCAGTTAATTGTTTGATCATTATTGTGTTATGTTGTGTGAAATGTTAGTACATTTCCCCCGTCTTGGAGTAGTATCCTCACATTCCTGTGTAACATCCGGTATAGCGGAGGCGACCGCTGATTGTACACATTTCTTTGTCGTAAAAGTTGTGTCCGTTCATAGACCGCCTCTACAATAAATTCCAATAACAAAAAACATGCAGGCGTACAAAATAATATCGAGACGCTTCACACATAAAGGAGCCTAAGCAGTTTATTTATAGATGTAAAAAAAACGTCATGTGTGGTAGGAAATAGCCTCAAGTAGATCAGATTAGGGGCAAACAGTACAACAAAGCTTGCACTGGTGAATGTCGAAGAGACCGTGAACTGTGACCCCTTTATATTGAAATAATTATACTGCAGATGAAAGGTTAATCATTTTTATGTACATACACAATATGTAGGTAACTAGGTACCTTATTTATACCTACAGGTATAAGCCGTACAAATAAAGAATCGATTTATAGTACGATAAAGTAAATACCTAAACTCTGAACAACCTATAAAGAAATAGATTATATCTTGGGAAAGCTGATTTAGGAAAGTGAAATAGGGGATGAAAAAGACGCCATTTCTAAAGTTGGAAAATTCATCTTGAGTTTTTAAAATAAAGAATTACGTGTTTCAGCGTTTTTACTAAATCATTACTCAAATATGAGTGATTTCAAAATTTTCGAACTCTAGATGTAATCTTACTAAAATTCATAACCGCTAGCAACTACAATTATTTTATTTTTTTAATTGTAGCTCGGCATGTGACAACACTCCGCCTGATGTAAAGCTAGAGTGCGGTCCATGAATGGGCACAACTGCTACTACAGAGAAACCTGTGCGGGCAGCAGTCGCCTTCTCTATGCCAGCTTGAGGAGACGAGCATGTACCATCTATTGACAGTGCACACTCCTCTCGCTATACCTAGCTACTTTCAAGCTATTCCCGAAACGCGACAAAGTCACTTCACGGGTGTTACATTCGAAAGTGGTGGTACTACCCCAGGACTGCAGATTGAGCTAATAACCATAATCAATCTGCCTACCACTCTTTAATAGTGCCTATAGGCACTGAGCGACCAAAGTACATATAACAAAGTTACATTGGTACCGGTCTGAATTAGCGAGGTTCGAACACGGGTCTCATCGATCGTGAGTGCACGCGTCTTACCGCTAGACCACGGCCGCTCTTTTATTACAGATTATTACAAAAAATACAATTATTAAATTCACTTTAACAGGCCGCTGCCGTCCAAAATTTAATTAAAATTTATTGTCGATCAATTTTAAAAGCAAAATGCGTGGAATATATTAACGGTAACAACCTTGACCGATAGATTATATTGTCTTAAATCACAATAAAGTTTAAACGTTGATCTAGTCTCATCTATAATAGTTGTTACAAAATATTTGTAGTAATTATATTAATTGAGTTTTTTTTGTGATATTCTGACAAATATCGTTAAATTCTTTCTTTGAATGGGATGGTTTAGTACATTTTGAGACGCCGCCGGATGAAACGGGACGAACCACAGGGTCGTACGAAAAGCAAAAGACGCAATCTGGATCGTGCAAAAAAGGGCAATAAAACAATCTCACTCTAACTAGGGTCTAAAGGGCTGATTATTTTTCTTTAAGTAAACACAGGAAAAAGAACCTAGTCCAATAATTACGTTACATTGCATAATTAATCTATTACACGAGTTCCCAATAGGGAGTCAGTTTTGACGTAATGAAAGAAAGCGAGCGTCCTTAACGGGTGCTTAGAATGCGCACGCGCTGAATTAAGGTCGACGTAATAGTAATAGCGCGTGAGTGTAATTTAATATGGAGGAATGTGTAAGGTATTTAGGCCACATGTTATTATAAACATAGGTCCTTAAATTATATATTTATTGTCTTATGTATGTGATAATGTAGTCGTGTTTATTAATACATATATGATTTAGAATGTGAAGATGCTTGTATTTGTTTTTTGTTATTATACATTTATAACTAAGGTGGCAAACGTACAAGTTTGTCCTCGCGCCTGAGGGGGCCTCGCAGTGTTCAAGTCTTTTCACAAGATATATTATTATAGAGATACTACTATAGCAGCGTATAACAACAACATTACGCTATCATACTTTAGAGATTCTTATCAAGGATGGCGGTAGCGAAGTAAAATAATTCAAGTTAATTTAATAAACGTTACCTTTATATGCGTTATATGCATATACTTTCCTGTTGTATGTTTTGAACGTTCTTCAATGTTACTATACGACAAAAATAATAAGGACGAGGCAAACATAACTTGTAAAAAATTAACAATTGTATAGTGAACAATATTTTCATAAAAATATGCACATAATACAAAGTTTTTGCAGTGAAAAAGTAAATAGAAATTTAAATATTCTATCTAGCAACAATTTTTATCTGTCAAAGAAGCCAACGCAGTTTTGCTTGCCTTGCTTTTTGTTTTTGCGGCTGGGGATCCATTTTCAGTCTCTAGAATTAGATATTGATAAATACCAAGTTTCTGTGTTTAGATCTGTGTATTCAACGCTTACATATATTGCGTTACATATGTGATTAATTCCTATATTTCGTGTCAAAAACAGATAATTGTTTGTCTAAAAATTGCTTGTTTATTTATTGTTATTTTTCTTTAAAAGTATTATATTTCCTACAAAAGGTATTATTTTCTTCCTAAACTAGTTTTCTTATTAATACGCATATGCTCACATGGTTATCGTTAAATTTGTGTCAATAGTTAAACTAAAAATAACATCTTAACCTATATATTTAGTTCAAGTTTTCTAAGGTGATAAATACAGTAGTATTTACATTATTCTTCTAATTAAACGCATATATTAGTGGTAATGTTTTGTAGTTATAATATTTTATTAACTAGTAAACCAATTAATGCTATTTTAAAACATTTGAACCAGATTTTTGCGACTTTGTAATAAGTTTGGGATAGTTTCAGATTATTCAAAAATGGCGATGGCACACACAAGTTCGAATACATCAGGCTCTGGTACTAAAAGAAAAGAAATTTATAAGTAAGTGTTAGATTTAGTTGTTGACCTAATTAAATGTCTGATGACTCATCAAAATGAAACTGCATTTGTGTAATAATAACATACGTTATTATTTTAATGCTTATATTGCAGGCACTGTGCGACCAAAGTACATATTATAACACAGTTGCATTGGTACCGTTCTGAATTTAGGTTTAAACATGGGTCTCATTGATCATTAGGTCTATCTTCTGCCACTCTAATTATGAAGATGTACATAGATGTTGCTTAACGTATGTGATTTGTGGAAACACAAGTAAATAATAAATATGATACATGTGTACAAATTGGAATCTAACCTGGAATATGTGACATGTTTGATATTTATGATGTAATAAAAAAAAACAAAGAATATTGAGCGGCTGTGGTCTAGCAGTAAGACACGTGAACTCACGATCAATGAGACCCGTGTTCAAACCTCGCTAATCCTGACAGGTACCAATGTAGCTTTGTTATATGTACTTTGGTCGCTCAGTGCCTATAGTCACTATTAAAGAGTGGTAGGCAGACTGATGATGGTTATTTGTCCAGTCTGCCTTCCTGGAGTACTACCACCACTTTCGAATGTAACACCCGTGAAGTGACCTTGTCGCGTTTCAGGAATAGTTTAAAAGCAGCCAACCTAGATGGTACATGCTCGTCTCCTCAAGCCGGTATAGTGGAGGTGACTGCTGCCCGCACAAGTTTCTCTGTAGCAGCAGTTGTTTCCATTCATGGACTGCACTCTAGCTTCACATCAGGCGGTGTGTTGTCACATGCCGAGCTACAATAAATTTTTAAAAAATTGACTGTATTTGTGCTACTGTTGGTTACCTTACCTTTCCACTTCTCAGATATCAGGCACCATGGCCGTTGTACTCTATGAACTGGTCAGTGAGACCTGACAAGAGATTCAGACTTGCATTGGGGAGCTTTGTTGAGGAGTATAATAATAAAGTGAGTACGTTTTCGAGATAACACTTTTAAATGTAACACCCGTGAGTTACAGGATCAGTTTGGTAGTAGCCAGGTATAACGAGAGGAGTGTGCACTGTCAACCTGGTACACATTTGTCTTAGCCAGCATACTGGAGACGACTGCTGCCTGCATAACTTTGTAGTCGCAAGCAATTGTTTCCATTCATGGACTACACTCTCTAGCTTACATGACATGTAACTTGTCTGAGTATTAATAAGTCAATTTTCCCTTAACAGGTACAAATAATATCATTGGATGAAGAGACGAGTGAATTCAGTGCAAAGAGCACATTTGATCATCCATATCCTACTACCAAGATTATGTGGATACCTGACTCTAAGGGGGTCTACCCTGACCTTCTCGCAACCAGCGGTAAGTTAGACACATTGCTATTTTTTAAACGACTGTACTAAGCCAGTGCGACATTGATACTGGTCATAATCTACCAGTAGAAACTTAAGTTTTATATGTTTATGTTTATTTGAATTTTTAGTTGTTTGTTTCCCGAAAATAAATAAATAATTTTGCGACTTTGAACATGGGTCTCATCAATTGTGAAATCTGTCCTCTACCATTGCACATTCGTCTCAAGCCTGTATAGTGGAGGCGATTGCTACCAGCATAAATTCTAGCTCTAGCTTTACATCAGGCGGAGTGTCAGCAATTATCCAAGCTACAATAAAAAAGTTAGGTGCTTTTATTAGAATATTATGTTTATCGTTCAATACAGGTGACTATCTCCGTATATGGCGTGCGGGCGAACCGTACACACATTTTGAGTGTGTTCTGAACAATAATAAAAACTCTGACTTCTGCGCGCCGCTGACCTCTTTCGATTGGAATGAAGTTGATCCAAATCTCATCGGTACATCCAGTATTGATACTACTTGCACCATTTGGGGATTGGAGACAGGACAAGTACTGGGGAGGGTCAGTGAAGTTAGTGGACATGTTAAGACCCAACTCATTGCTCATGACAAGGTGGAGTATTTGTTTTTATTTATTTATTTTTGATACATTTGGGTTCATGAATTTATTTGGTAATTTAAATTATTGTATTTAGATTTTTTTTAATACCTGTACTAAGCTAATGTTACATTGATACTGGTTCGAATTTGGTGAGGGTTGAACATGGATAATTGTAAGGTCCATTACCGCTCGACCACGGCTGCAAATAATTATATAGCAGAATTAAATGTGAACTGTCATGTTGCCTGTATAATAATTTAAGTTTTTGCCTACAGGAAGTGTATGACATTGCATTCTCTCGCGCCGGTGGTGGCAGAGATATGTTTGCATCGGTCGGAGCTGATGGATCCGTCAGAATGTTTGATCTCAGACATCTCGAGCATTCTACAATTATTTATGAGGTAAGTGTTTTTAAACTTTAAGCTACTTTGAACTCTATGTGTAAGTGTAAAGTGTTTGAATTTCCTAAAAATGTTATTGTTTGCATGTAATTTAACTCTTGGTATTATTTATTGTTTCTTAGAATTTTTGTTTTTAAATTGTTTTTGTCTACTCCACAGTTTCTTTGTTTTTGTTAGTATCATGCATAGTGTTCAATTATTTATTATTACTGTTTATACTTTAAATTAATAAATTCTTTCAGGATCCCCTCCACATGCCTTTACTTCGGCTAGCATGGAACAAACAAGACCCCAACTATTTAGGCACAGTGGCAATGGACTCCTGCGAGGTGGTCATATTGGATGTAAGAGTGCCCTGTACTCCCGTGGCCAGACTCAATAACCACAGAGCGTGTGTTAACGGCATAGCATGGGCACCTCATAGGTATGCGAACTCGAATGCATTCATTCTTTTTTTTATGACATTGTAATAATTTGCCAGTGTCAAAGTGTAAATATTTGCAGTACGAACAAAACCAGTTACAGTAAGTGGGGAGTATCTTTACTAAAACTTCCAAAATTAAATACTGTTCTCCTGTTTAGAATAATTTACCAAGACTCCTGTACATCTTCAATACTTAGTGGACCCACTATTGTTACACTCAAAGAAACTTCCTAACTATAGGAAAATAATTCAGATGTAACCTAATATGTCCAGAATCCCGCAAATTTTAAATATGTTCGTTTTATTTACTTTATTTGGGGTAATAATGGACTCACGAACTTTATTAACCAACACTGGAAATATCTTTATTATATATAATTTTCTCTACTTGACAGATTGGATTCTATACTTTGCACTATTTTTTATAATAAATACTCATGTTTTCTTCCAGTTCATGTCACATTTGTACGGCCGGTGATGATCATCAGGCGTTGATATGGGATATTCAGCAAATGCCCAGAGCCATCGAGGATCCAATATTAGCATACACCGCTGCCGAGGGAGAAGTCAACCAAATACAATGGGGAGCCACACAACCTGACTGGATTGCTATATGTTACAATAGACATACTGAGATATTACGTGTATAAAATTGTTATAATTAATTATGAGGCACATAAGGATCAAGTTTCCATTTCATGTCATTCTCCAAGTCATGCCACAACTTTAAAAAAATATCAAATATCCCTAATGTGTACACTGTCAATCTAGATGGTGCATACTCGTCTTCTCAGACCGGCATAGCGGAGGCGACTGCTGCCTGTAGGCATCTGTAGTAGCAGTTGTTTCCGTTCATGGACCGCACTCTAGCTTTACATCATATGCCGAGCTACAAAGAAATACAGCAGTAGTAAATCAATTGAAGATAAGATGCCATCTTCTGTGCTAATGTAGGATTGTATAATCGCATCGCAACGTTAAAGGAAACTATATTTTGCACACCTTTATTCCACGGGTATTCCAAATAACATTTAGCCATTGACGCTATTAAAAAATATATTAAAAAAATAATATAAAAATAGCAGTCACAAAATCAATGTTGGACGAATCAATTCCATTTCATTATTATTGTCATAATTCATTATTCACAAAAATTATTTATTAAGACTGAAGGAGATAAGGATTTTTTTCTCATAATGTACAAAATTAATTTTTAATTGACATAATTCCAAAATAAACCGCTAGATTTTTTTGTTTTTCGTTAGAAAAAGTTTATTTTACTTTGTAAATATTTGTTTAATTTTGCATTTATGCATTTGTGTAGATTTTTTATTATTATTAAGAATGTGTGTATGTTTTAGGGACACCCCAAAATAATTATGTGATTAATTTTAAGGACTATTTATTATTATTAGTTATCTATCCGATAAAGTATTTGTAATATTTAATAAAAAAATCATAATTATTGTCTATTATAATTATCTCTGTTTTAAAAAATTATAAACATGTATAAAAAATAAATTCAACACGATTTTTGTCCTAAAGAAAATTCTTCATAAATCTTTAATAAAGCTGCGGGAGTTCTCGCTCTAAAGTTCTTGAGTACTGACTCAAAATGGTTCAAACATACCGCAGGGCACTCTAGATCGTTCTCCAGAGCTCTCAAAGCTGCCTCGTTACATAACACTTGTATCTCAGCACCTGAAAAGCCATCTGTCCTCTCTGCCAAGTAATTCACGTCAACGTCATCCCCTTTACTCATCTTTTCCAATCTCAACTCTAAAATTTGCAATCTAGTTTCAAAATCAGGTAATGGCACGTAAATTAGTCTGTCTAACCTGCCAGGTCTCAGTAAGGCACTGTCCATTCGGTCAGGTCTATTTGTAGCTGCTAATATAGTGACAGAACTCAATGGAACGACCCCATCTAACTCTGTGAGTAATTGAGCTAATACTCTCTCGTGCACCCCGTCCCCGCCGCCCCTCTCACCACCGATGGCGTCCATCTCGTCAAAGAATATAACAGACGGTGCGACCTGACGTGCTTTAGTAAATAAATCCCTAACCGCGCGCTCAGACTCACCTACCCATTTAGAAAATAACTCTGGACCTTTTATTGACAAAAAGTTCAAGCCGCTCTCGGTCGCTAGGGCTTTAGCTATCATTGTTTTTGAGCATCCTGGTGGCCCATAAAGCAATACTCCGCCTGGAGGTTTAATACCGAGTCTTTTGAAGCTTTCCGCATGTTTCAATGGCCATTCGACAGCTTGCCGTAGTTTTAACTTCAAATCATCTTGACCACCGATGTCCGTCCACCTCACATCTGGTATTTCAACTAAGAGCTCTCTCATTGCGCTGGGCCTCACAATTGTTAATGCGCTCAATAAATCCTCCTTATTAATATACTCTCTTGAATTTTTCATTGCTTTCATAGAGGCTTGTGTACATAAGTTGACCAAATCGGCCGCTACATATCCATGAGCCAAATCAGATATGCTTTTAATATCATTCTCAGAAACTTTACTAGGCATTGTCGTGAGTAGATCATAAAATATATCTTTCCTTCTGGTTCTATCTGGTACTGGGATTTCAATTTCTTTATCCAAGCGTCCAAATCTTCTCAACATTGGATCTATTGACTCTGGTTTTCTTGTCGTAGCTAAAATGAAGACTTTGCTCTCTTCCTCGTGTAGCCCGTCAACTAGAGATACAAAAGCGGATGTCACTCTTCGCTCTTGTTCCATGCTACCAATGGACTTTCTGGGACATATAGTGTCAATTTCATCAACAAATATTATACTGGGCTCATTCTGTTTCGCCCTTTTAAATAAATCTCTTAAAGAACTCTCTGTTTCACCAAAATATTTACTAAATATTGCTGGACCATTAATTTCTACGTTAAAACAATTTGTTGTGTTTATTAAATATTTACAAATAGCTGATTTTCCTATTCCGGAATGTCCATAAAGCAATAGACCTCTCGTAGGTTGAAACTTAGTCTCTGCATTTGATGTGTTAAAAGATATATTGATAAATGTTTTTATTTCTTCGACTATGTCACTAATGCCACCCAGATTTATTATCTTTTTCTTTATTTTACCTCTCTCTTCTTTCTTATAACTCCATTTTGTATCTGAACTTAATAGAAACCAAGTAGCATCTTTCAATCCCTCGCTTAAAATATCTGTAATAGTAATTTCTAATTTTTTACCAAAGTAATAATAGATTAAGGTGGTGCCGACACTTATGTATTGGTTGTTGAAATGTTCTTTTAATATGTCACAAATATCCTCTTCCCTATTGTATTTTTCTATGTTTATATTTATATGTGTTGCTGTCGAAATGTTTATGTTCAGAATTGAGACTGTCACTTGTTTATTGTCATCGCTACTCCAACCACCAGTTAAATCTGTAAGATGTCAAAGAATTTCATTGCACTTCAATTAAGTAGATTTTGTTTTTTTATAATAAATACCTGAAGCTGGAAGAATTACAGCAGCAGGGGCTGTAGTTCTGGAAGGCCACATGCGCTTGAGAAGTGGTTGTACACCTTGCCGGTGTAATAATACTGGCTCACCAATTACAGCTCCTATCAGGCTCCCTGCTGATGGATGTATCATAACGGCGTCTCTGGGTACACCTTCAGAAGGACATCCAGCTCTCTCCAGCCAAGTATGAAGCTTTCCATCGAACACATAAGGGCATTTTACCTGATTTTTTTCACAGTTTAACTCCAAGTGGACTTTTTGATCGTTTGAGGTTATAGTGCAACTGCACTTCTCGCATTCTACCCATATAGATTTCTTAGATTTTGGAGGCATCTTAATAATTTAAAGATTTTACTTTATTAAAAAAATATATAATAAAAATGAAGAAAACCACTCCAACCAGGACCACCAGAGCCAGAACAAGACAATAATAAACTGTGCTACTGTCAAACTGATCACATTAATTATCTATGAGAGGAGTGTTTGGCGCGCTTTTGCCCGGGAAGGTTGAGGTGTTTTTTTATCCCTTTCCATAATTAGTTTAGTGGTTATTATTGTGTAAAATTGGTGTTATTTTGCGTAATATTATGCTGCGCATGTGAGTAATTGTGGAAACATTAAAATTCACTCTATATGAGGCAACAGAAGCGGTTTTTTTTTGTGGTTATCCCACGCCGTGAAAACGCTCATATTGTGACGTGACCGGGTGAATTGGCGCCAAATACTCCAAGAAAGCGTCAAATTGTAAAACACCATTGCAATTTGATGTAAAAACTTCAAGAATTTACTACAAATGAGATATATATTATATTACTGAAGACATATTATATTACTGAAGACATGGCTGTATGGGCTTTGTTCCCTTTGCCTTCCCAGAATGGGAGAATTAACAAACAAAAAAAACAAAACAAAATATCTATGAGATGGGCATGGGAAACAATTTATTAGACCGCTAATAAAATGGGCGTACAAAAATGTGTCATTTTCGCGCCAAGACTACGTTCAAAATTTTTAGTAAAGATGCTCCCACTTTAATTAAAAACACTACATACTATATTAAGCTACCTTTTGAAACATGGGGCTACAGCATGGAAATATTACTGAAACTAGGCTGCATGGGCAATGGGCCCCTTTTTTACAATTATAACAAAAATAATATCTATGGTTTTGTTTGGGTTACTTTCACAGACAATGTGGATGGCTACACGTCAAAATGTGTCTAGGTTTTTTTTATGCAGTGTTTGGTATAGTGACTCAGATTTTTACAAATAATTTATACTAATTCATCCCTAATTTTTGAACAGATGGCACATTTAAAAACTAAATAAATAATATTTGAGGTTTCCTTTAAACATAATATTATATTAGGAAGACACAATGACGCTGGCCGAGTTCTTCAGTTGTTCGCTTCTTGCTTTTGGTGCACCCATTGCAATGTTTGCACTTACGATTGCAAATGATCCAGTGAGAATAATAATATTGATAGCGGCGGCATTCGGATGGTTGTTATCGTTTTTGCTGTCATCATTAGTGTGGTTCGCTGTAGTGCCTTTGAGGGATTATTTGGCATTTGGAATGATATTTGCTGTTTCATTTCAGGCGAGTTGTTAACTTTTGTATAATTGGTCAAGTGAGGTAACATTGTTCTAAACTTACATTACATTTTTAGGAATTATTTCGTTTCGGTATGTATGTACTTCTGCGAAAGACTGAACAAGGGTTGAAGGAGTTCTCAGAGAACCAAACTGTTAGTCATAATAAGTTGGAGATGGCATACGTGTCAGGTCTCGGCTTTGGATGTATGTCGGGAGCATTTGCACTTGTTAATGTGCTTGCTGATTCTGTAAGTGATTGCCTTATTGAATTTAAAATAATTATGTGTTCAGAGAAGCTAAAATTTTAACATAATGGGTCACCGCTGAATAAAAAGCATCTGTTAACGCACACTAAATATATTTAATTTACGACAATGATTTGTAATTGTATATTTTATTTCAGGTGGGTCCAGGCACTCTAGGTCTACGTTCAGGCACAGAATACTTCTTTGTGACAAGTGCAGCAATGACACTCTGCATGATCTTATTAAATACGTTCTGGAGTATCATATTCTTCAGTGGACTTGACGAGAAGAACTTTACAAAAATAATTTGGGTCATAGGTTCACATTTTTTTGTTTCAAGTTTAAGTTTACTAAATCGGAAAGAGTTATATGTAGCAACTTTGCTTCCCTCGTATGTTGTATTAGTTGTTACAATCGTGTTAGCCTTTAAGTCAGCCGGTGGTTCAAGCAATAGTTTAAAAATAAGTTTTTCTACTAGATCTTAGTGTAAGGTTTTAAAGTATTATATTGATTCGCAAGTTAAATGATTTTTAATTTTGTAACTATTAATATAACTGTTGGTAGTTTAGTTCCTAAGGTTGTATTATAAGGACCAATTGGAGTTATAGTTAAATGAGAAGAGATTTGAATGTCGCTCTCTAGTTTTTTTTTTAAATTTTGCTCGCACCATGATCTCGAGTCCAGTCATGAGCGGGGACGACTGCTGCCACATTAAAATGTCTGCAGGCCCATCACCACCACTGCCATGAGACTCCCATCATATTGTTGATGTAAGAGATTTACAAAACAGTGATAATTGTATTAAAATTTTAAGCAAATGTATTTTTTTATTATTATTATACCCATATTTGATAATGGCAATGTTGTTTGTATGTAAAAATTATTCCATATTCATATGTTTATTTCCATTTTTCATTCACGTGTCACCTTCCTCAACCAATTGTGATAAAAGTGAGTCGATCGTCCAGACAGTGTCTGTGTTATCGAATTCTACGTTTGGAATGTGACTTTTCAGCAGTTGCAGTGCTGCATCCATGCCCTCTGTTGCGTTCATGTCACCGCCAACTTCCGCTAGTGTGTTCACAGTCTCCGAATCTGTTCTTCCAGTACTGTGGGTATTGTAAGTTTGTGTTAAAATATTGTTATTGTTAAATGTCTAACTGCATACTTACATTGGCGGCTTTGATATTTCTTTCTCCAGAATATCTTGAAAATCATCTATATCAGGTATAGTTGGAATATCGTCTAAAGATTCTGTTATTTTTTTCGGCATTACGTATTCCCTGTAATAAAGCAAAAGTTAATTCCTTTTTTCTTGTACCAACGAAACATCTTGTACATCTATTTGTTTACTTTGCCTCAATATGTGTCCCTTCGGCCCACACAGCCAGTTTTTTAGGTTTAGGCATTGCACTATTGCTATTATCACTCATTTTTGTTAAATTTTCATCTATCCGTCCGCTTTCTCTTCCGTTACCATGTTTACAAAATGTCATCGCCATTGTAGTGTACTAATGATTATAATCCGACCAATTTAGAAAGGCACGACGACATGAAAATATCAAAGGAGCTTTATACACACTTGGGTCTCAAGGAGAGTACGTTCCGTAATCTATTGTGCGAACATAGAGCGTCTACTCTACCGCCCCTTTGAGACTAAAGTAATTTATTATATTTTTAAAGACAATTCATCTGTCCAACGCATTAATATTTTTAAGGATCAATATAAAATAAAACAAGAAAATCAGTCTTATCGTATAATAAAGTTCATATAATAATAAAAACATTTGTAAGCGCGTAAAAAATATATACAAATAAAACAGATCGAAAAACAAATAAACAATATCATTCTTAATGATTATAATAAAATTTTATAAACAATTTTTTTTCTTTGAGAAACTTTAATTGCACTTTTTCAATTAATATTGCATTTTACTTAAAAATAAAACTTATACAATACATATTATTATATTTGGAATGTTACAAATTAGACTGAAAAAATTCAAAAAGAGAATCCTATATCTGCTTTCTCTATGGCGTAGTGGAGATCTCGGGTTCGATTCCCGGTCGAAACAAGTGTTTATTAATTCAATATTTCCATGTTATCCTTGTGTCAATGACAGCACGGGATATTTGGATAACGAGAGATTGGAGTCAATACAAGCATTTATTAAATTACTAAAACGTTGAAGAATTGAAGATTGCGCATTCAAAACGTAAATTACAAACTAGCGATATTTCTAATGTTGATCAAAATAACTGAAAACAATATTTACATCTTAAAACTACAAAATCGTAACATAAAAAATAACACTATAATCTGAAATGGAATTGGGGATCAAAAATGTAAACAAAGAAATGTTACAGTCAAGGTAACATTTCACGGTTAGTCAACATTTTCCTAGACAGATGGAAGTTGACTAAAAAATTTCAACAATTCATCTGTTTTAGACCGTTTGCCTTATCGCCGGTATCCGAAAAAGAAATTGCATGATTTTATTACAAAAAGTAATATTTTATTTTATGGATAATATTTTACGCCACGATAAAGGTTAGAACTATTTAAAGATTAAAGCAGTATTTTTGTTTTACGTATTTAACCCTTAAATGCATATTGTTGCCAATTGTCTACATTCATTTTCACATAAAATTATTCAAAAACCTGAGTGTCTGCGTTTGACGTACTGAGTGCATCAAATGCTTTGTGTCATAACAAAAACCGGAATTGCTTTGCTCAATTTCATTCATAACATATTGAAATTTCTATACTAAAGAATAAATATTTAATATGACCATTTGTTTTATTTAAATTTTATGTTGCCATGAAAATATGCATTATTTATTACCTAATTTTTTTACTATTTACGTTATCTACGACAAATTTCCTATAATATACGATTTTATTAATACAAACCAAAAAATCATGCATTTAAGGATTAAGATGTTTTTAACACAATGTTTCAGCACTTTTCGACAAACTGCCCATTGAGGGTATTACTTAGAATTAGCAACATCTTGTTTACATTTTTGACCTCGAATTCAATTTCAGGGTATAGTTTACAGTATCCGGCGGTAAATAACACAAGAGCTTTCGAAAGAGACTAGACTAAAAAACACGTAGCCGACCGTCTCTTTTTAGAGCAAATTAATACCGGATACTGAATATATTTAAACTCGTAACTGACATTGAAATCTAACAGTAATTTCTAATTAAAGAGATTGTATTGATTTCATGTTTACATAGCGTAAAATCTCTTGTAGATTTGATATTAGCTTTAGCTATTTGATATTTCATGCCAAGATAGCCAGTTAAATTACTATGTACACGTGTAAAAGATATATGAAGGTCAAGAATCATGTTTTTCATCAAGGAAATTGGATAACCCGCTAAGCTCTGTCGAGTTTAGTTGTGGTATTATTTCACCACCGTCCAGCAATCTCGTTATTGATGGGGCATCCGATGATGAGGTCTCCATTAGGTTCGCATCCGTTAACTAGAATTAAATATATAGTTAGCTAGTGCTCGTATCGTAGACACACCACTAGTCTATGGTCTATGATATTTTTTTCTGTTAATTTTTTAACTTTTTTAATGCCTGTACTAAGCTGCTGCCTGTATCACAAGCACTGAGCGTCCAACATATAACATACTTATAGTCAGTTTGAACACGGGTCTAATCGATAGTGAGGTCCTCTTATACCGCTAGACCACGACCGCTCAACAGCTAACTAGATGGGGGAACACTGGGAAACAATATATAAATGATACCTGTGTTAAATTTGTCGTTTGCGGTGCCATCGTAGGCGCTAAGTGGTCCATATTTATCGACAATTGACCCATATTTGGCACCATTTGATTTATATTAGGTGACACGTGGCCCATGTTCGGTGACATATGACCCATGTTCGGTGACACGTGACCCATGTTAGGTGACATATGCCCCATGTTGGGTGACACGTGACCCATGTTCGGTGCCCAGTTCATGTCTTGCGGTGAGTACGGTTGTCCTAGATGACTCGGTCCCGGTACAGCCAAGTTTAAGTTTTCTAATTGTTGATTCCACTGAAAATTATGCTATAAATTAAAATGAAATACAACATTATTGTTTTGATGAGAATGGGTTGTGTGACAACGGAAGTAGTGTTGACTTATGCGTCAATGCCGTGGTGGCGTGTTGGTTCGGGTCGCCCCCCTCCCTAAATTATAGTTGACGGGAGTGATGGCTGTACAGGGCGTGATACTCGTGACCGGGTGCTGCGGTGGGGGCGGTCTACTCCCGTGTGGCATGCTTCTCTCCTTACTGCTCGTCTGCATGGTTTTTCATTTTCAAAAAAAAATTTTTTTTTTCTATTAAATGTATGTGTGTTGGTACCTTTGTGGTTGAATCGTGGGTTGCAATGATATTAATGTATAATTTTCTTCATTTTGAAGCCCCATATTGTGGTTTAGTTATGTTTGTCAAATTAGTTACAACTATTTTTTTTTTTTTTTCTGGATTTATAATTCAGTTTTTTATTATAAACACAGGCTATAATTGACGAGTTTCTTATGGCTGTCTTCTCGTCATATGCCTTTCCGAAGCCAAAAGTAGATTCTGACGATGAACAAGTGCATGCCAAGTGCATGCCTACGTTAATAACAGATTTTCATTTCATTTCATTTCGATGTTTCTATAATATTTTCGTGTTAAGATACCTGATAATGTTCAGGCAGTAGATTTGGTGGTTCATGATGCGGTGAAGGTGTCGTAATTGTTCTGTAACCGCCGAGAGCCGTCAGACCAGCATGAGGAGGAGTTTTGTCTGCCAGATAAACATTATAGATTTAATAATAAAATCACACTAGATTAACTTTTACATATAGTTGGATCAGTGGCGGCGCTAGACTAAACCTGGCCACCGACGACACCAATTTTGCAAGGGCCCCTCAGGTGCGAGGCCGAACCTGGGGCTAGTCACTTGTCACTTTCGTTAACAGTGAAACGTCAATCCCATATATTTTGTTTTCGATTCGATCAAGTGACGATTTGGCGTTTGACTTTGATTTTGGGAGTTTTTAGCTTTGCAAGCCGCTATTCTTTCAGCTCTTTAACTTCTTGAAACCCTTTCGAGACCCCCTACTCCCAGTGAGTAGGTTTTATGTTTCAGTTAAAAGGTTGGAAGAGCTGGTGAAGAATAAAGAGGCTGTGATTGCCTGACTGTGACTTACCTCTCGGTTCTAATTTGATTTTCTGTTCTCTCGGGAATCCCACATCGTAATAGTCGACTATATTTGACGGTTGATTTACTGAAAACATTATTTATTCATTAGAATCAAAAATACATGAACAACTAACTGTAAGGCTGAGGCTACACCAAACTGCGACACATAAATAAATTGAATACAGCTCAAATGGCTATATCGTGTACAAATTTTAATATCGCTAGTGATTTTTTATTTGTTTGAGCGATATCAAGAACATAACTAGATCGGCTACAGCATCTGAAGGCCAAGCTACAGTTTACATTTACACCGTGACAGAATAACGTGAGATATTTCCACCAATCAGACAATGTTATTTTGACTGTCTAGGTAAAAAAAAAAAATCAAATGAAGAGATCCTATTAGTGGATAGATCTCGTCGGAGGCGTCAATGCGAACCCGTACGAGCCTCTGATTAGCGATATTGTGATTGCAATGAAGCTACATCGTATTATAATGAACCGCATTAAACGCCAATCTGTCACCTACGTGATAACGAAACGTCAAATCCCATATGTTTTGATTTCGATTTGATCAAGTGACAAGCATCAATTGCTTTTTACTTCAGCCTCAGATTTTGCTCTCTAATCGCATAGGCTGGTGTAACAACAACCTAAAATAAAAACTGCATGCAAGAAAACACAACACAATAATTACATTAAAACGAACTATCACAGACAAAATTATGAGTGAATAAGTAATCGTCATCCTACAATTTTTTCTAATAAAATACAAAATAAATAACAAAAAAACATGCCACACAAGAGATACAACTTTCTACGTGAAATAGGATAGGCAGATATATTTTAATTTTTAATATATTTAGAAATATTACATTCAATAAATATAGGGCTAGTCAAAAGCCGATCGACGCTTGTCACTTGATCGAATCGAAATACATGGGATTTGACGTTTCACTGTCATCCAAGTGATAATGAAACGATTCCATACATTTTGTTGTCAATTCGATCATCAACTGTCGATTGGCCATTAACTATAGCCCATAGTTAGATGAAATAAAAAAAGAGCCCTAGCATTAAGGGCTACTGCCAATCGCCTCTACTACACGATTGCTTCGACTTTGACGGTTTGGATCTGATTGCACCAGAAGGCCGGTTAAAGTAACTTTAACTATTACTTTAACCGTTACGTTTACATTATGATGTATATTTCCGTCACACGAGTTGTACCTTTAACCTTAACCGTAACCAGCGAATCTTGGCTTGGTTAAAGTTAAAGTAATCGTCAAACCAATGTTGCTAACGTCAAATGTATGAAAAGAAGCCAAATATGTTTTTCTATTATTTTTCGAGATCAGCCACCCTTTTATCGATAATAATATGAATTTACACGATATTGCAACTCGTGTGGAGTAAATGTAAACGTATAACGGTCGTCGTCGCCGTAAAAGTAATAGTTAAAGTTATTTTAACCGGCCTTCTGGTGCAAAAAACCTCCCCTAAATCTACAATCTTGGTTCCTGAATAAGTAGTAATTTTCTCCGAAGCAAGAACTGTGTTTAATTAATCTGCACCACCTACATCTATAATAAACACAACCATGCATTTTTTATTGCATTATTTTGGTATGATTCGAATACTTTAAATTAATCAATAGATACATATCAAGATATACAAAGACCTCAACTGCAAACTAGAGCTTATTGGGGAATTTTTTTCTCAATTGTAGCTCGGCATATGACAACACTCCGCCTGATGTAAAGCTAGAGTGCGGTCCATGAACGGAAAAAACTGCTACTATAGAGAGATATCTCTACAGGCAGCAGTCGCTTTCACTATGCCGGCCTGAGGAGTGCACTTTTCTCTCGCTATACCTGGCTACAACTAGTGTAAAAATAGAATAGATAAATTCCCACCTCAGGTTTGTAATTGCGATTTTTTTTTAAATTTTAATAATAATTAAATGATAACAAAACATGCATAAAAATAACAAGCAAATTACTAAAACTCAACGCCAAGCTAAAACACCAATAAATAACACTGAGAAAATCGTACCTTTTCGTTCGGATACATGTGGGTAGATAGGAAATTCGTTTGATTTTAAATTGTGCAGAAATGTTGCCAATTGAAAAATTTAAAACATGAAAAATATATGAACATTAACAACTGTTACCACAACATTCCTACACAATTATTAAAAAAATAAATAAAATTAATTCCATACATATTTTGTCTACATTTATTAGCTTTTTTTTTATTATAATGCGCGTCACTCAAAAGCTGTACGTACAAAAACTCTACGATTTACAATTTCAATCAAACAATCTAAAAAATGGCAACACTTTTGAAATCCTGTATTATCTTGAGCTTGAGTGGGTAGAGACGACTGGTATATGGAGGCAGCGAGTAGCCTCCGCTATGCCGGCTTGAAGAGACGAATTTGTACTGACCAAGATGACAAGGCAGGGTGCCTTTTGCAATACACGACTACGACACAAAGTCAAGTCAAAAGTGCAGTAAAATTTTTTTTAATTACTAAGAGTACCATATCTATTATTACCATACGATATCGGTTATTTATTTAAAACTGGTTTGAAATAATCTTTCTTAATACTGCTATACCTTCAGAATAGAGTTCACTTAAGTTTGATATAAACTGTAAACCTTATCAAGGAAAGAGTACTAAATAGAAAAACGTGTAAAAAAGTTAATTATATAGAATTGGTTAAAATACTCTAAAAAAATGATAAAATTATTGTTCGACATGTTTATGAGTAAGGTGAATTTAGTACATGTGTACTAAAGATACTTACATCAGTACAGTCCCAAAACGAATTCGAGGTGTTTATTTATAAACAAATCGAACAATAACAACAAATTACATCTAAAATTGTTATAAAACCCTATATAACAAATATAATTTATCTAAAATTTAATACTAATTATTCACACCTTCCAGCGGGATGAGACTCTGCTACTATAGAGAAATTTATAGAGGCAGCAGTCAACTCCGCTATGCCGGCCTGAGGAGATGATCTCGTTATACCTGGCTACTTCCAACTATTCCCGAAACGCGACAAAGTTACTTCACGGGTGTTACATTCGAAAGTGGTGGTGCTACCCTATAATTTTGGGTGACCGATTACCCCTATTCAACATTATCGGGAAGGCGTGAATATACGTAGAAGCAATAATTGATTTAGACTAGAAAATGTAATAAAGCTCGTGATTGTACTTATATTTAAAAAAACAACGCAACAATAAATACAACAACAAAAAACATTCAATAAGACGCGATGAGGTGCAAATAATACAAATTAAAAATTATTTTATTATTATTATTTTATCTTTAAAAGAAATCCTGGGGATAATTCTTGAAAGAAATTAAATCACTTTTTTACTAATTTTTTTAACCAATAACAAATGTATATACAGGGTGTATCGGGCAACGTGTAAAAAATTTCAAAAGATGACTCAGTAAGTGATTCTGAGCAGAAATTAATTTAAAAAATTAATACTTTTTTTATCCAAATGTCCACCTTTTCCTTGTAGAAACATACATAATTTACTACACGAACGCGTAATCGTTGTGTCGCCGGGCGGTGCATCAAACAAATGACCTTGCCTTTGATCAACGCCGATAACCTTTGCCGCCTCGCCTTTGATCTCGCGCTGACGAGCCGTGTGCCGGCCCACCTGCAACGGCGGTCCACGTCGGCCGGTCCATTTATAGACCTTTTGTTTTTGTGATAATACCATACACGAGAACTTGTATTTAGTAAATTTATTTTTTGAGGTGTGTTCATCCCTTGTTTAATGTTTACCTTAATTTTTTTACACGTTGCCTGATACACCCTGTATAATTTACGCCTCATCAAATAATGTTTTTAAAATAACACTTTATAAATAAATATACATTTTGAATAAACCAAATTCGTCATTTAATTAGATTCGGTGGTCATTTTTACGTTACACATTTATTTATTTATTTAATTGGATGCTCACTACAAGTTGCAGCCGAAAAAAGTCACACACATGTTTTAAATTCTAGTCAGTAATACTGGGCTGCAACTCAGTGTGAACACTACATTAATACATTAAGGTCCGTTTGCGGCCGTTAAAGTTACTTTAACCGTTACGTTTACATTATGGTTTACATTTACTCGACGGAGAATGCCCATTCGCCTAAGAAAAATTGGTCGACAATTATTATTTTTGAGTTAATTTTGTAGAAAAATAAATCTACTTCCTTATCACCAATCAGTTTTAATTTTTTCACCCGGGTTATTGAGTAATTAGACGTTTTCTGATGCAATATTTGAGGTTATTATTATTTTAAATGCTTTAATAATTGATGATATCTGTTTTTTATGTAATTAAACATTGTCTATTAATTGGTAAATTATGTGTTGATATAATTAAAATAAATTAATAAGATAATAAGATATTATTTTAGAATATTGTTTTGTTACCAAACTATTAGGTCAAGTGGGCCCAAAAATGGGCATTCTCCTTTACTAAATGTGGGATTCAAATTGAATTGTAGTATAAAGCTATGATAAAACATAGCTTATATCTCAATTCTTATAATAATCCTTGAGTTTTGCGCTAAACATGTTTTAACTAAATTAAAAGCACTGCCCATCTCCTCAAGTCAGCATAGCGGAGGTGTACTGCCTGGAGACATTTGTCTATGGTAGTATTCGCTTCAAAAACTAAAATTTCAAGCCCGAAAGCTATTACATTGATAGCTCACTGTCAAATATAATGCAAAGCTTTGGAAAGCTTTTAATTTAGTTAAAACATAACAATGTATATGTTTATCAAAATTCAGCCTCTGTTGTTTTTTCACAATACTTGGCACTTACAACACTATTCTTGTTACATTAAGGTAAGAAAACTAAGTTTTGTATTTAATATTGCAATCGAGCAGCTAAATGCGTTTCCAAAATCATATTGAGATTGTCGACCTCTTGTATGGCGTCGTGGACATTTACAAAAAAAAAAAACAAGAGCGAAAATTCCCGCCACCATTTCTATTAAACAAAATGAGAACTTACACTCATGATGTCCCGGTTGTGGGGGGTAATCATTAAAACCTGAAAGCGGTTTCTGACGTTTCCTTTTTAAATAATTCGGATCTAAAAACATAATATTAAATAAACAAATTAATAATTTTATTATATTCTGTATCCTTGGACGAATTAAAGACTAGTGCCACAACCAAAAAAAAAAAAGAAAAAAAAAAGTGTTCTAATTTCGAATTAGATTCTAAATTTGAAATAAAGGATATGTCACATTCGTTTCGAATTGTTAATAGGAGCTAACGAATATTAGGCGACTAAATGAAGCGTTTAATTATTGTATTTGCTGCCATCTATAGGCGAGTAGTAACAACTGGTGTCATCGAACTCCGAAGCGGTCGCATGCGGAGCCACGGCCATATACAACGCGTAATGTTCCGCATCCGTTAACTCTAAATCGTCTTGTAGCTTTTTAAACGAGCTGGCGTCCAATGCCAACACGCTTTCGGCTACCAGAATAGTGCCGCCGTCCGTCGGAGGGATCGGAGCCAAACTGGCGGGACGTTTTAACGAATTCTGGGACACGGAACGATCGTCGCCGTGCAAAGAAATACGGGTGATGCTATCCGCATAAGTCAATCCGGTGGTCGACGCGTTATCCTTCAGAGACGTGTGAGAGACGGACGATTTGAATTTGGACGGTCGTTGACCAGACACACTACTGACGGATCTGCCGACGGGTTTACCGCGTTTCTCCTTCTTGTTAAAACTCTCCTCGGGTTTGGGAGACTTCTCTTTACGACGGAACAGTCTCGACAAGAATGATCGTTTTTTATTAGGCGCCGGTTCGCTGCGAGCCACCGACGGCTCTTTAATATTATTGCGAGAGACGGATAACTGTTTTCCGGGCTTCATTAAACTCTCTACGGACGCCTGACTCGCTCTCAAAGCTTCGACAGAGGGCGCTTTCTTGACGCGTTTGGGAGGCAACGGAGGCGCGCGATCGTCGTCGTCCGGTTTCAGAGAGGTAAATTCGATAATCGGTCCTTTATACGTTTGGACATCTTCGTAGGAGAACGGTTCCTCCTGCTCTACGATATGTACCGGATTTTTATAGGCCAATTGTAAACTAGTGTATGTGCCCGCATCGTTGAAGTCGTCCAGATCGTTGTCAGTGTTGCCCAGTGTCGTTACGTTTTCTAATCGCGTGCGGTTCTCGGAGTATATCTCGTCTAACTCGGCGACCTGATCTAATAGTTCGTTCAGACTCTTTTCGTTGACTTCGTCGGCCGTCAATGTCTCTTTATCGGATACGTTGGACCCGCGAACGTCCGAGCCGGAATCGTCTAACCGAACCGATCCGCTCTCTTCGGAAACGTTAACAGAGCTATCGGTGGAATCGATCATGAGTAGTTCAGTTTTAGCTGATAATTCATCGTTATTGTTTCCGTCCGTTTGTTCCTTTCTTTGTGAGAGTAGTTTGTTAATGTATGATAGGTCGGTTCGTTTCCGTTTAGTACCTGCCGATGACATCGGTATAAATTCGAAGTGTAATGCTTCGCTGCGTTCGTTGTCTGTAGGTCTTCGAAGTTGGATGTATGCCTGCAATTATTATATACATGTATACATTTTTCATCAGTAACTGATGTACGGTCCATGAGTGGAGAGAATGCTACCATGGGATTTTTCCTAGAGGCAACAGTTTTTCAATAGCAGATTACTAATTGAACTTGGTAACTTTTTAGCCATCAACTTTTGCATTGTTGCTTAAAGGTTTTCCAGAGTTCCATGGCTCCTACCTATGGGTAGCTGTTATACTGAATTAAAAGAATATTTTGTACTTATTTTCATAATGAAAAGATGTGATTTATCAAGTATGAGTGGAAAAGCATCTGAGAAAAAGGAATATATTGACTTACTTGTACATGTTCAGTAACATTAATATTATGATATCTTGGTGTTGTGAAGCATATGGCTACTTGTTTATGTACAAATATATCTACAGCGTCCGCCTGCCATGTTATCTGGCCGTGGGCTGACTTCTCGAAGAATGTCACTGCTATATCTTCTTTGGCTACCTGCAATTTTAATCGACCATAAATAACATCTTATAGCTGAGTTTTGGCAGGATTCCGGAAATAATATTTGTCTATAATGCTTGTGTTTCTTCGAACTATATTTGCGACTGTTGTCAGAGAAGAAGATTTGCAGACAGCAGTCGCGTTTGCTATGCCGGCTTTATGAGATGCCTCTTTAGACTGCGCTTGAAGAATCCCATTATTCAAAATAAGAGATTGTCAGTGTTCATTTACACTCCTAAATACCGTTGAAAGTTTTAGCCAGTCATGCAAGCCAGCTCAGAAAACTCCATCCAAATACTTTTCTGGCTCTAGACACCGGTTTACTAGCCCAATAATGAGGCTAGTTCTTACAGACATATTTAGAAGTATCAGTTTGCTAGCTTACTGGCCTAAGAGTAACTGAACACTTGCCATAATGTAATAAAGACAATGTTTACATGCAAAGGAGACAAGCAAAGGAAAGCGGTGTATATGCGGCATACCTTTTCGCAGAGCAATATAATTTGTTTTCCACCAATGACAGGTGCGGCACAATGGCTCAATCTGGTTATCAACAAATCATTCATAGCTTTCTTATCATATATCACATCTGACACTTGAGGGTGCAATCCCTGCTTTATTTTGCCATCTACCTCGAGAAACACTTGGAAACAGAGACGCACCGCATTCAAATCTATACTTTGTGGTTGATTTTTGTGCGCGAATCCAGCTGCAAAATAATATACAAGCGTTTTTAATCAATCTCCGAGTCTCGCAATATAATTTGCAATGTTGTGTTCAGAATAAACTCATAGATGGCGTTGCTTCTTCTTCATATATTATCTCTGAAGCTAGGCTTCACCATACCTACTCCAGTTTCAATTTGATATGACAACACTCCGCCTGAAGTAAAGCTACAATACGGTCCATGAGCGGAAACAACTGCTACTACAGATAAATCTCTACAGGTAGCAGTCGCCTCCGCTATGCTGGATTGAGGAGACGAGTGTGCACCACCCAGACAGTGCACACTCCCCTCGTTATACCTGGCTACTTCCGAATTATTCCCGATACGCGACAAGGTCACTTCACGAGTGTTACATTCGAAAGTAGTTCATTCCCAAAATTCAATCCATCTTTTTCCCTTTAACGTGAAAGCCAACACCTGAGCGTCCATACATTTTGTTTTACAAAATTGTTTGAAACATAACAGATTTATGTTGAAATTAAGTAGTTTTATAACTTTCTCAGCACTAATTATTATCGCAAATCACTATAATAAACAAATAGCTACGACACAGGATATATAAAATGCTTATGAAATATAATTAATATAAAATGTTTAAAATATTTAAACTGCATTTTATATATTCTGTGCCGTAGCTATTTGTTTATTATAGTGATTTGCGATAATAATTAGTGCTGAGAAAGTTATAAAATTACTCAATTTCAACATAAATCTGCTATGCTTCAAACAATGTTGTAAAACAAAATGTATGGACGCTCAGGTGTTGGCTTTCACGTTAACGCTACACAGCTTTCTTATTCCTGCTGAATAATCTCTATACTCCCGAGATTGGCTGCGATATCTTTTTCATTTCCAGCACATACAGAATACACAAATCAATGTAAAACGAACATAAACAATTCGGCATTAAATTTTATTTAAAACACATTGTATTAACGAAATTTACACGTTTTTTTTACGACGCGGCCCATATCAAATCTAAACATTACCTTGGCATACAATATACTACTCTGTGGCGCTATTAATAGAGACCGTTTTTGCCGGTTACTAGGAAAGAGTATTTTTGGATTAATTCTTATAACATGGGGTTACATTCATAAGCGGGAGCGATTGGCGGAAACAAATAATTTAAAACGTAAGGGTCGTTTGCACCAGAAGGCCGGTTAAAGTAACTTTAACTATTACTTTTACGTTTACTTTAACCGTTACGTTTACATTTACTCCACACGAGTTGCAGCATCTTAATTTAATCGTAACCAGCGAATCTTGGCTTGGTAAAAGTTAAAGTAATCGTCAAACCAATGTTGCTAACGTCAAATGTTTGAAAAGAAGCCAAATATGTTTTTCAATTATTTTTCGAGATCAGCCACCCTTTTAACGATAACAATATGAATTTACACGATATTGCAACGCGTGTGGAGTAAATGTAAACGTTTAACGGTCGCCGTCGCTGTAAAAGTAACAGTTAAAGTTACATTAACCGGCCTTTGGTGCAAATCACCTTAATTATGTAATCAAATACAGAAGCTAGTTAAGCCCGCTCTGGCTTAACTGGCCGCTCATGTTTCCGTTACAAATCTCTGCATACAGCAGTCGCCACCGCTATGCCGGCTTGAGGAGACGAATGTTCACACTGCTGTACACTTCTCTCGTTATACCTGGCTACTTTTATTCGTGTTACATTCGAAAATGGTAGCACTACCCCAGGCCGGCAGACCGGGCTAATGGCTTAGTCTGTCTACAAAATTAAAAAAACTACTGTCATAATACACCTGTAATAAACATACTCACTTTTAAATGGGTCAACTCTGATCGCTTCTCTTGTCCTGAGTGCCTCTTCAATATCTTTCTTCTTAACACACTGTATTCCGAGGTTACTAAATGATACCACCATATTGTCTGGTACCACTTTGACAGTACATACGCCGTTTTTACATAAGTCGCGACCGACCAAATTGTGAGGATGAGGTCTGGAATAAAACACATAATTTAGAACGGCCGTGGTCTAGCGGTAAGACTCACGAGTCACGATCGATGAGACGCGTGTTCGAACCTTACTAATACTGACCGGTACCAATGTAACTTTCTTATATGTACTTTGATCGCTCAGTCCCTATTAAAGAGTGGTAGGCAGACTGATGATGGTTATTAGCCCAGCCTGTCGTCCTGGGGTAGTAACACCACGCGGTCGCATTTCGGGAACAGTTTGGAAGTAGATGGTGCACAATAATTGTCTCCTCGAGTCGGCATAGCGGAGGCGACTACTGCCCGTAGAGATTTCTGCAGCAGCAGCAGTTGTTTCCGTTCATGGAGTGCACTCTAGCTTCAATAAAAACTCCATAAGGTCGATAATAGTTTGGCAAATACTCCACGCTGCGTCGCCCGGCCTTATTAGGTTCATCAGATACTCACTTATAGGGCTTATCCTTGGTGACACAGGAAACGACAACGACTGCGCGGCCATGGTGCCCGACTATTTCTATAGTGGGATATGTTTTGTTCTCCGGCGTACTGTTCGCACCCGGAATAGAACCCGCTGACCTACCCTCGCATATGTAACGAAATCTGCAACAAAATTCGATTTTAATCCCTTAAGTGACGACGATCAAGCTTTTGACCAAATCGGAAATTGGAAGTACCCAATCGAAATAGCGAGATGAGTGTGCACATTCATCTCGTCAAGCCGGCATAGCGGAGGCGGTTCCAATATGGCATCAGACGGACTGTATAAAAAAAAGGACATGGTATGTATCAATGAGAGATTTGAAACTGTAAGAAGTAGTTCCTAGTAGCCCTTTATCTAAGAGTGCCAAGTATGAGTCCACATTTTTACGCACTCACTAACTGACAGCATAATTGTTAATCCATACTGAAGCCTCAGCCTAAGCTCGGAAAGGGGACGTAAGTTTTACTTTACATACCTGAGTCCCTTAGAGGCGGGTTGTTCAATAATCCTCACATACGGCCGTTGTTCGTGTATCTGGTTATTATTGTTGACTGGCAACATTTCTGTTAGTGTTGGGCCCGCGGCGGCTTGGAATGAGGGGTCCGCACAACTGATCGCTTCAACTTTACAAAATTATTATTATTATTATCAGAAACTGGTCATGGTTATTAGCCCAGTCTGTCGTCCTGGGGTGGTACCGCCACTTTCGAATGTAACACCCGTGAAGTGACCTTGTCGCGTTTCGGGAACAGTTTGAAAGTAGCCAGGCATTGATATACACAACTAGATGAGCAATAACGCTCCCAATGTGACACGAGAGAAAATATGGCCACAGCCATGTTTAGGTTCTCTGTTAGTTAGTATTTGACTTGACGGCAACATTGTCAAATCGTTTGCAGTGGCCTACGTTTTTTTTATGTCAGATGTATGAAGTTTGCAAGAGGGGTGTTCTCTGTCCGTCTCGAATGTCACTAGCAGTTGTTTTCGTTCATGGACCGCACTCTAGCTTAGCATTAGGCGGTGTGTTATCATATATCGAGCTACCTACTATAAAAAAAGATGCTTTAAAACGCCCAATATAACGAGAGGAGTGTGCATTGTCAATCTAGATGATACACGCTCGTCTCCTCAAGCCGGTATAGTGGAGGCAACTGCTGCCCGTAAATATTTATCTGAAGTAGCAGTTGTTTCCGTTCATGGACCGCACTCTAGCTTTACATCAGGCGGAGTGTTCCACAATACTAAAAAAATGTATATGTAGCTACCTACATACATTTTTTTAGTTAAAAAAAAATGTCTTAATGTATAATAGATATGTTTACTCAGCACAGACAGATCTAATGAATGAGTCAGTGTACACATCGGTCAATGATACACGGTTACACACACTGGATAAGTTTCTTTTGGCACCGTATAATATATAAAATACAGAAAAAAAACAGTAATACGATGATTCTAAAACGATACTATCATTATTATGTTAAAAAAAACTGTAAATATTGTATTTTAAATACTAACTGTTACCCACAAGTTCGCGTTTAGGTCCAATTTTTTTTTTTTTTTTATTGTAGCTCGGCATGTGACAACACTCCGCCTGATGTAAAGCTAGAGTGCGGTCCATGAGTGGAAACAACTGCTACTACAGAGAAACCTGTGCGGGCAGCAGTCGCCTCCACTATGCCGGCTTGAGGAGACGAACATGTACCATCTATTGACAGTGCACACTCCTCTCGCTATACCTTGCACCAAAAGGCCCGTTAAAGTTACTTTAACTGTTACATTTTACGATGACTTAACGATTACGTTTATATTACTTTTACTCCACACGCGTTGCAACATCGTGTAAAGGGTGGCTGATGTAATGAGGAGTACATTCCCGAAAAATTAATATAAAAATATATTTGGCTTAATTTCATACACTTTACGTTAATGACATTGGTTTAACTATTACTTTAACTTTGACCGGCCAAAATTCGCTGGTTACGGTTAGCGTTAAAGTAAACGTCAAAACTGACAGGTTTCATTGGAGGAAACCCAATTTTAATTTCAACCATTACTTTAATGTGAGAGTAATAGTAAAGTCATATGGTGCAATTTGACCTTAATGTCCATTTGCACCATATGACTTAACTATTACTGTCACGTTAAATTAATGGTTAAAGTTAAAATTGGTTTGCTTCAAAAAAAATCTGTCACATTTGACGATTACTTTAACCTTAACCGTTACTGGCGAATTTCGGCCGGTCAAAGTTAAAGTAATAGTTAAATCAATGTCGCTAACGTCAAATCTTTGAAAAGCCGCTCTTGTTTGTATTGAGAGAATTCATTTAAATCTTGTATTATTTATCTAACTCCTTATTACACCAGCAACCCTTTTAACTATAACGAATTAATTTACACGATGGTGCAACGCGCGTGGATTAAAAGTAAAGGTAACTGTCAAAGTTAAAGCTAAAGGTAACTGTCAAAGTTAAAGTTAACGTAACAGTCAAAGTTACTTTAACCGGCCTTCTCTGGTGCAAACCACCCTTAGTGTTCCTGTTACATCGAAACTTAGGTGGGGCGAGTTTAGCTAGCGTTCTCCCTACATTGGAAAGTACCAGTGACTGGCAATCCTTCGAAATTGAGTAACAGCGTTATATGGGGAGCACTATTAGAGTTGCTGGTCTCCCATCGGGCGCTTTCTCAGTTTTTAAACCATAAACAATCCAATATAATTCTATATACATGCTATATTGTATATTATACTGCACACATGTCCCGTGTGTGTATTTTTTATTGTAGTCAAACAATTTGCTTATCTAGAAAGCGGTCCACGAGCGAGGGAAATGTCGCAGGCTGCTGATCGGACCGTCTAGGTTGACAGGGCAGACTCCTTTCCTTATACTAGGCTCAGGGCCCGATCTAGCTATTTTGCCGCTCCGGGCAAAGATTATTTTCGCCGCCCTTTACATACACAAAACCATATAAGTCATGAGCTAGTTATGTTGGGGGAAGGCTAGGTTGGAAGATAGGAATGAGTCAATTTTGCCGCCCCTCGTTTTTTGCCGCTCTGGGCAAATTCCCGGCTTGCCCCTCCCCCCCCCCCCCCCCCCCTTAGATCGGGCCCTGACTAGGCTAGAAGGCCAGCCAGGTGTTTCATTTGAAAAACAATGCACTTCCTTAAAAAATACGCGTGGGTACCTACTTAATATTACGAATGCAAAAATTAAGGATAACAATAGTAAAAATGGGATTTACCCGTGGATGGCACAAACTTAGGGAAATCGATTGGTTTTTTTTTAGGAATATTAATTTTCTTGTCTTTTCCTTTTGTGCTTTGAAAGGTAAAGTTCGGCATTAATCGAGTTAATAATCGTGCGTCGAAGGTATGTACTTAAAATTGTGTAGATAGAGTACTTACAAACATCACTAATATTCAAATTAGACCGTTGCTCTCCGTCAACCTGTTCTACCTCAGATGGAATCCCGCCTTCTGGAAACACACCAATATATTTCTCAAACTGCAATATCTACAAAAGTTCTGCCTACCGCCAATTATTTATTTATGCTTGAAGTAATGTGCAAGTGCATAAAACTCTAGATATATACATATATAACAAACTACTTTTTAGTGGCGCGCTTCAAGAGCGCTGGGATATTTTTATGGAAATTTTTTCAGTAGTTTTGAAAAAAAAAATTTTTTTTTTCAGATCGATATTACATGATATTTCCTACAACATTTCTTCCGGAACTTAAGCCCCATCTCGTTCCGTTCCATAGATCGCCTGGACTCCTCTATACGTATCAAAAAAAATTATCTCGGTAACTCCCCGGCAAGTGCTCCAGAAATGATAGTCAGTGAGTCAGTAAATGAATGAGTGGAAATCGAGCTTTCTATAACATGATCTTAATATTTTATAATGTGCAATCAAAATACGGAAAGAATTTTCATGCATTTAATTTCACACTAAATATAAAACTACGTAAATAAGAAATAAAATTAATTTATGCTAAGAAAGCTTTGAATGACGTCAATAAAAGTTGTTACAATTCAGAGGGTATTTTAGAGAACGACTACAGCAGTCGCGATGCCGGCTTGGGAAGACCATTGGCGTCGGTACAGGTAGCCATACCCTACCATAGTGCGATCCATAACCCGTTACTACAGACAAATTTCTGCAGGCAACAGTACAGTCCACTATGCCGGCCTTAAAAAACAAATGTGCACCATCCAGATTGACAATGCCACTTCCAAACTGCGTACGGTACGTGAACCGACACTCTAGTGGTACTACCCTAGAACTGGACTAATAACGTTCATCAGTCTGCCTATCACATTGTTTTATTGAAGTCAGAGAGGAGAGTGACGTAACAAAGCGCTATACGTTCAATTATTACCGAACTAAAATAGAACTGTAGCCGCGTTTCGGACGTACATCATGTAATAATCATAATGAAAACCGAAATACCTAGTTAAGCGGATTAAACAAGAATGTAACCCTAGTTCTAAAAGGGCACATAACTCGTTTCCTTGACAGATACAATGCCATCAGGAGCCTGGGTAAGAAATTTCATTTACAAAGCCACGGCGGTGTAAAATAACATCCTCCACCAATGTAAGGTGACCAACTATTTTTTGTTCAAAAAGAGTACACAACTACGTATAGGGTTGCCAGGTTGCCAGGTTTATTGAGGATTGTCTCATTATTAATAAGTACGACCAAAAAAAAAAACGTAAAAATAATTTTAAATACTTAATTAATAAAATTGAAATAAAATACTCTAAAAAAAATGTTTTAGAAATACAAATGAGTATAAAATTATACAAATGAGTACTTTTAGAGTACAGGATTTGAAAAGAGTACGGTTTGCGAAAAAAAGTTTACAAAACTCAGTAAATGAGTACAGTTGGTCACTTTAACCAATGGGATTGCTTTATTTGATTTCTTTTACCTCGGCAGTCTGATGAGGAGTTCTCAATTTATAGACATATAGTTCGATTCAAAACTCTATGACGTCTCGGAAGTCAGCTGCGGGCAGTCAAATTTACAATAAAAAAAATAACACCTAATTTTAGATACAAATAGAACATATAAAAAGATCCCGCGGGCTAGTACCGTGGGGGTGTGCTCGTCTCTCTCACCTTCATCGAGCTGATACCTTTGTGTTTTGCGCAGCGATTTGTGCCTAACTTCGGAGGCGCTATAAACTTTGGTTCGTACCATACCTAGTTATAATTTACCGCTGAAATCGTTCGAATGATTTGTAGATAATTATGATGAATGAAAAATCGATTGTTGATTCAATCATTCGAAAACTTCGACCATCATTTTCCATCACTACTGATTTGATCCTATCCTTATAATTAATCTGTTAAGGACGCTATTACAAAAATCGATGTTTTTCTGGTACCAAGTACTGAATTAGGGAACACAACTGTGAGGATTTCATAGTACAAAATTATAGCTAATATATTCATCTCTAGAAATCAGGCATTATTTGGAAAATCTTTAAAAACTAATAATTAAAAAATATCTAGCAATAACATTTTAGTATTGATAGTGTTACACGTGGTTAAAAGGAACACTCTACTACCAAATGCAATTGTAAAATTTCACAAGCTAACAATATTAAAATTAATTAAATAATATCTTCAGGTATCAAGATTAGTTAGGTAATATATACAGTCGGGCAAAAACTGTATCAATGTGTGCGTAAGTATTATGTCGTAGTGTGACCCAAATTTGAATGTGTCAAAAGTGCGAGCTCGTCCTTAAAATCGTATATTACAGTGCATGTACTGTCTCACGTCCAAGGCAGAGTCTGTGGAGCGTCAAAGACTCTACATACAATTCTCATCTCATCCATTTTCATGACTTTTAAAAGGGAGCATATACTCATCAAGGAGTTCCTGGTCAGTTCAATTAACAAAAATAAAACTTTTTCTAAAGACCTTCTATAATTAGGGTAAAAAAAAAACTAAAAATGTTTGACTGATATCTAAATTCTAAACACAGTTGAAACGAGGATATTAACGCGAAGACGACTGCCATCCTCGGATAGTACCACTACTTCCAGTATAATGACAAGCAAATATTTTTATTAGGACGTGTATGGTCTTAGCATGCACTTGCCCATCATCAGTATGACGAGAAGTGCGACACAAGAAACTGGGGAAGTGACCTAGTCACGTTTCAGGGTTAGCTTGGAAGTAACTACAGTCCAAGGACAGTGCACATTTGTCTCATCAAGCCAGTATAGCAGAGGTGACTGGTGCCTCCAGACGTTTCTCTGTGGTAGCAGTTGTTTCCGATCATGGACTGCACTAGAAAGAAGGATATTAAAGTACAATATCATTATGATTAGTTCTGTATAAGGTTGTCAGATATCTGGGCTTCTGGCATATGTATGTCTGCCCGGCCTGAAAAATTGCATACAACTACTGTATGTAACCAAATATTTATTTATTCAAAATGTGGGTCAGTGAGGTCTTTGTTAGTTTCGCACCATAACTGCCCATTTGGGTGTGTAAATATTTATTATGTCATAAAAAAAACATAATATTATTATAATAATAATAGAGGTAGGTAGTATGTAAGTATATTCTTGGAGTTATGTTATTACTAAAAATATGGTTTTAAAGTTGCAGACATGTGAGAACACTCCGCCTGATGTAAAGCTAGAGTGCGGTCCATGAATGGAAACAACTGCATTCTTTATAGTAAATTTTTTTTGATTTTCAATTTTTTATTTTTTTATTTTTAATGCAATTTTTCAAATATTTCAATTCACCACACCTAAAAAACTTATCGTTAATGTCAATCAGTTATGAGGGGAATAAAGAAGTTTCAAGGTGTTGCTAACCACCCCTTTGTTAGACAATAGAAACATATGTTAAAAAAAAATTGTAGATACTTGTAGAAACAAAATTTAATTGAAGATTCAATGCTGTGCATAAAAATTCGTGATAGGTGCAATGAGGTTAAAAAAATGTACCTACACATTACAATAACAGAAGGTATTTATTAAATATATAATAGACAGAAATATTGTTTTTAAAAGGTACCTAGAAATATTTATATAAAGATCTTAATACCCTACTGATATCATAGGCCCTGAGAGGCTAAAGTATTTTCTTTTTTTTTTAATTATGTTCTCTCATTCTGGCAAGGCAAAGAGAACAAAGCTGATTAATGGAAGTAATCGAAAAATGTTACAGTACAACAAAGTACATGTTCACGATGCAAATATTGATGGATAATTAAAAACAGAGTAACCAAAAAAACAAAAAAATTACATAATATACAAAGCTACATTAGTACCTTATACTTATAATATTAGTACCCAATATTGTATATAGAGGTTGTTGACGACAAGTCAATGTACCAACCAACTCAGTTATGGCCACAGCAATTCGTAAATGTTGAAATATTTTGGATCCGAATCAGGAACTATTAATATATAATATATATAATATAATATATAATATATATATTAATATAACCCTTTATATGTAAAAGAGTATAAGTTTTGAATAGTAGGTATGTATTATTATTAGAATTGTGATATAACAGAAATGTTAACTCAAATTATACTTATCATTATTACTATTATCTATAAGCAAAAAGAAAACTGATAGAAAACCCATTCATTACAATTACATAAACAGAACCGATGAAATAGAAAAAAAATCCACAGACAATTTAATTGAAGGACATATAAACAAAAGAACAATGTTGCAAAAAAAAAACAAGAAGCCGAGATAGTTGTAATGAAAGTTTCCTCATGCAATGTGCCAGACTAAATATAACATAACTTGTGAAACTAACACACGAAGCTATTTACAGACTACGGCTGGAAAGGTTGACACCAAAAAGAACTTCGGCTACACGTGGACTTCCTAGCCGTTAACTAGTTTATAAAAAGAACTCAGCTAGAGATCGCGCGGGCCGTACGAGCGAGCACTACGAACATGCAACACTTGGTTTAAGTTTACCTCCGTCCATCGCCATCGCGTTCTATCAAGGAGTAGCTCGGAGCGACGCGGTCTCGCCACACGATAATATTATAACGCACATTAATAACTGCAATCAAACTATCACACTACAACGACACGGCCCTTCTTCACGTATAGCATTCAAACCAAACACGTACCTCTGCGGGCATGATCCTATAATAACTGTCTCGTCTCCACACTCGGCCAAAGAACTAGTTATCAAGGCCTCGTCTCGATCACAACACGCACGATTCTCAGAAAACACAGGTTACATGCGAAAGTTGATAACGTTTATTAAATAATTCACGATACGCGTACGATGCGTTATCAACTTTATTCGACAGGGAATTATTTTAAGAACTACGAACAAAGTTTCGCACTACACTTTTTTAATTTCGATAAGTGAACGTCAAAAGATTATAGTTCACGCGCGTGTATGAGTAAACACCGACCGCCACACAACGAACGACTGCGTTTAATTGGCCGCCAAAGTCACATGGTTCCATTTGACGTTTCAAATGCGACGCATGCGCGCTGACAACAAAAACTTTTTGCATGTGCCAGAAAGAGACTGAAATAATTCTCGCTCTATACGATTTCCCGCCTTTGCGAGTTCTCAAAGTTATTTTATTAATTAATACCTAAATAATCTTTATATTAATAACAATATTATGATATTAGAATGCCATTTTTATTACATTTTTAGGAATAATTATTATTAATATAACTAACCTTGTATTTATTGGGTATTCAATTATTAACTAAGTATAGCTATTTATATCATTGTAGTATGTTATGTTAAAAGTACTTAAAAGCAGGTAAATTGAATAAATTATTTCGTTTCGTAATAAAAAAAACCTCTAAAGCGATGACTCATTCGTCTGAGCCTTTTCCTTGCGTAGAGATCGCGTGGGAGTATTTGATTCAGGATTTCAGTAATGTATTCGGGCGGATGAGTCACTTCACTAAGACTTGTGTTACGTCGGGATCGGGAGCGAATTCAAACACTAATTACTAATTTAATAACTCTTATTTATTACGTTAATAAAAAGAAGTTATAGTTTTAAATACTTATGTCATATGGTCTGTGAAATATTGGTATACCGTATACGCAGACTTGGTTAAAAGTTTTTTTTATTTTTTTTATTGTAGCTCGGCATGTGACAACACTCCGCCTGATGTAAAGCTAGAGTGCGGTCCATGAATGGAAACAACTGCTACTACAGAGAAACCTGTGCGGGTAGCAGTCGCCTCCACTATGCCGGCTTGAGGAGACGAGCATGTACCATTTTAGATTGACAGTGCACACTCCTCTCGTTATACCTGTATTTTTAAAACTACCGTCAACCTTCTAAACTACGGTAATGTAAGTTTTTTTTTTGTTGGAGAATATTAAATTACTAGTTAATTTTAAATTATATGAAGGGACGTTAGTATGACTCAATGTATAGGGGCTCCAAAGTGGCGCCAGGACGCGCCTGCTGTCGAGTCATTGCGTGAGGCGCCTTTCGTAGTGTTTAGCAATTTTCATATTTTCCTTTAAAAGCTCTAAATAAAGGTATTTTCTGGATAATTATTTATAAAAAAAAACATCTGAAATTTTACGAGTTTTTTCTCAGTTACTTATTAGCAAAAATATTGTACTCAGATTTTGACAGAATCTTCTAGAAATTGTGTTTCCTTTTGATATATATACTTGTATGCCAATGTATACAAAAACCATCAACGAAAAAATAAAATCTCAAAGAAACGCCTGAAAATAATAAAACTATAAAATAAATACAGTATTGTTACATAATTTATAAGAACGACTTTATTTTTTATTTAACCATTAGGGGTTTAGGGTTTTAAAGGGAGAGTTGCGTGTGGTGCCAACTGGTCGTCCTTCGTAGGGCGCCAGGCATCGTGTCGCCGCCGCGCCGCCCGACCACCACTTGTGTTGATCATAATAGTAGTAGTTCTAGGTAGGTAGTTTTTTTTTTTTTATTTTGGCACGACATGTGACCTCGACTGGTCTGATGGTAAACGCAGTGGAGGTCCATGAGCATTGACGACTAGAGAACCGCTCGCACGGGGCTCCAGTCGCCACCACTATGCCGGCCTGAGAAGGTGATTTTTCACGCTCCACTTCTAGGCAAATTAATCAAGGATGACTCCTACGCTACGGCTGACAGCTATTAGCTTAGAAGTGACCGGCATAGGGGAAGCCATGCTGTCTGCAGATTTTTCTGTGGTAGCAGTTGTCCCCCAGAACTCAGGCGGAGTGTAGTCACAATAAAAAAATAACAGAGTAGTTTGAAAATGAATGTATTACTTAACTTAATTTCCGTAGAAATAAATAACTGAATAAATATTAGCTAAAGCTTGGCTATAAAGATACAAATATTGCATAATATATGTTTTCTTACCTTCTTTGAGATTGATAACTGTGCAAGTTTAAAATAAATGCAAAATGCTTTGGTTTTTCTGTGATTTTACGCCAAGTTTTGCTAATTAAAAGATTTTATGCAGTTTACTATATGGTTTTACTTTTTTAATGCCTGTACTAAGAGCTATATTTTAGTACTTGTATCAGAGGCACTGAGCGACCAAACTGGTCGGTCCTTAACCGCTAGACCACGGCCGCTCAATTAGATTAAATTAGATCACTTTGATTCAATCCTACCACGACATTTCGAAGGTTTAACCCAGTAACATATCTGTAGATGCTTCTGATTGGTTATTAAATAAAATAATTATTATTGAAAAGTAACTTATATTTTTTAACAAATTTTTAAAATTAACAACTGAATAACGTTTTTTATTGTGTAATCAAAATTGACAGTTTGTTTCTTTTTTTATTTTTTAGTGGCCAGCGGATGCCTGCCACATATCTCTATGCCTAACCGCTATGTGACTACGATGCCATGCGACAGCTCAGGGTATTATGGGCGCGTTGATTTTTTTTCTAATCATATTTCATCATAATTTAGTTAAAGTTGGAAATTGTACTTACTCATATGAACAAAAATTTAAAAAAATATATCAAAATTCGAATATAAATGAATTGTCAGTTTAGAAACGTCAAACGGGTCTTTAATTAGTCCTGTCCAATTGTGATTTTATAAGAATTTACATAAAAAATACATATTTACTATGAAGACACCGCAATCTGCTTCCCCCGTAGCCAGGAACGGTGGAGGGGATATCTCTGAACGTGAATTGAGTAGGGAGATATATACATTGCAGACTACACCACCCGCGTAAGTCATCCATTTTAATAAAGTTACTTTAGCTCTTCAATTTCGGCCGAGGAACTAAGGGTGGTAGACGAAGAGGGTAGTGCTGAGACCCCAGAATAAAAACCACCCGTGAACAGCGACCTTAGGTGGCATTTTGTGTGTGGACCCTTCCCGGAGTTTAAGGAATAGAAGGCGTTGAAAATATTAGATTTATTCTAGTTCTAAATGATCACCCCGTGACCCCAGCGGATTTACAGGGAAGCTCACATCCGTGGATTCGGTCTAGTATAAAAAAACAGATGTTACTTAGTACTTAAATATTTTTATAAATATTTAATTTTAGTTCTTTATATTAGCGTTATTTTCGTAATTATGACTAATTAATTAATAATTTGTATAATAAATAATCCCCTGACGCCATGACGTGACAATGGGGAATTCTACTATTTCATTCATAAAATATTATGACGTCTAAATTATTGACAATATTAAAATATGTTATTGTAGGTACTAGTTGCGCTCTTTTAGATTGTTAAGGGTCGTTTGCACCAGAAAGCCGGTTAAAGTAACTTTTTACGTTAACTATTACTTTAACTGTTACGTTTACATTATGGTGTATACATATTTACTCCACACGAGTTGCACCATCGTCGCGCCTGTCATTTTTGACAGTTACTGTAACCTTAACCGTAACCAGCGAATCTTGGCTTGGTTAAAGTTAAAGTAATCGTCAAACCATTGTTGCTAACGTCAAATATATGTTTTTCTATTATTTTTCGAGATCATCCACCCTTTTAACGATAACAATATGAATTTACACGATATTGAAACGCGTGTGGAGTAAATGTAAACGTTTAACGGTCGTCGTCACCGTAAAAGTTACTTTAACCGGCCTTCTGATACAAACCACCCTCAATGATTCTACTGACATTTAGCTTCGGTTAAATTCTTATGCCCATATTCCAGCCGGGGTAGGCAGAGGCTATTGAGTGCCTCTTTTATCTACATACCACTTTCACCTGAACCCACACTCATCACTCCCATTGGTTGGTTAAGGGTGCTCCCTACCAATTTGATCGAGAAAGGCATACCACAAGCGGCCACTTCCGACACTGCCATCTACATGAACATAATTTACCTAATGACATTTTCGAGTCATGATTTGAATCTACAACCTATAAATTTTTACAAACTTTACAAACTTTACAAATTTTACAACACTGATGTGAGGCTAGAGTGCGGTCTATGAACGGAAACAACTACTGCCCTGTCGAGATTGACAGTGCACACTCCTCTCGTTATAATTACAATTATTTTTATGATAATTATTAATATTGGGTAAAACCTGTTTTTTTATCTAACTAAAACGTCATTTTGACCCGATTTCAAGTAAACAAATTATATATTTTTGCGTATAATATTTACATTTTTGTATGGATATAAAATACGTATAAACGAATCGTTTAAACATTATTTTGTAAGCCGATTCTAAATATAGACACGGTAATGGACACCGAAAACGTCTAAGTAATTACTTATTTAGTTTATTATGTTCATTTATTTATTATCAAAATGATCGATTTAATTAACAGTCGAAGTCAACCAAATCCTAAGAAACTTCACTTAACTCCAGTCAGCAAGTTCACAACTTCCGCCCAAGTAACACCACCAGTCACCAGGATCAAGAGTAGTCTTGATGCATATCGTGGTGCATCAGTATCACCCAAGGTAACAACCTCCCAGGTGTAACGATATTTTTTTAAATTCTGTTTTCATCATAATGATTTATTTGCGAAGGTACCGGCAAAGATTAAAGCGACTTCAATGGAAGATTTGACACCGTCGAAGAGATGCAGAGTTGATCAGTATGAATATTTTATTTTATAAATAGCTTAATAGTTATGAGTTAAATTAAGGTTTCCTTTCTAATGAACCACTATAGGCCGAGTGGACACGAACTTGCAATCATGAATCCTCGTGTTCGAATCACTCATAATCTCGGCCAATGCTGATTCATGATATGGACCTTATTAATTTAAATTCAAATTCATTTAATCAACAAGTAGGCTGATTCTCAGCACTTTTGTACGTCAACATTTACAATAAAACATTTATAAATAATAACAAAATAATAACAAAAACAATAAATTAATAGTAGCTGCTGTAAAGAGGCATTGTCAACTTATAAATAATAAAATAATTATTATGTCAATAATAATAATAGTAATAACAATAATAATAACAACTACTTCCATGGACTAGTATCAGCCATGTATTCCTCAATTGTATAATATGCCCTTTCTATTAGTTTTAACTTAATGAACCTTTTGAATTTATTATTGGAAGAGTTTGCAATTTTATCAGGGATTTTATTGTAAAGTTCGACACTTAAGCCAATAAAGGACTTTTTTATTTTTGCGAGCCTGGAAAAAGGCTTAGTAAGGTTTTTTTTTATCTGAACAGAAAACCAACAGTGTCTAAGCAAGTTGCACCTAGAATAGCGCACTCTACACCATGCAAAGTTCAGTCAAAAGCTATATCGATGGAAGACTTGACGCCATCCAAAATTACTAGGCAAGTAGACTAACTTGTCGTCTTATTTGAAATATAAGGTCTGGAGAATTCGATCTTTTTGAATATTTCTTGAATTACCTTATTTTGCCTAGTAGAAGAACACCAGATCGTCGTCTACCTGCTTCACCTCACAATACTACAGAAGCTGATGCGGCCTCCAGGATCTGCAGATTCATGGTCATAAGTGCTTGGAGGCAGAGGAGGAAAGAAGTGAAATGTTTGAAGAAAACTCTTGAAGTACAGGTATAACGGCCGGGAGAAGTGTTATGAGAGAAGTGTAAGCATAGCGGAGGTGACTGCTGCCTCTAGACACTTCGCTGTTGTTACCGCTTATAGATCACACTCTAGATTAGCATGTCGAGCTACTGTTAAAAAAAAAGATAAAATTAAGTATTACTAGTAAATTTTCCAGGTATCGTCATCAGAAAGACTCCGTATACAAGTGTCTACATTAAAACATCTGCTGGACTCTGACAATTCGAAGGTGAGGATGGCGATGAGAGAATTGGAACGGCTGAAGCATCTGTTGAAAGAGAAGGAAGTTGAGAAAGCTGTCTTGGAACGGGTAAAAACTATTAGGAGACGTTGATTGATTTTGTTGTCTACTTGTTTTTGTATTATCACGTTTTATTTTTTATTAGGAAAAAGCCGCTTTAGAGGAAGATATTTGTACAGTTGAAGATAGAGCTTCCGAAATGAGCATTGGTAAAAATATAGTTTTATTTTTATTAACTAACAGGCTTAGTTAAGTCAAATCAGTGGTAATCAAACAGCTATTATCTGACGACGTATTATATAATTTCATGTGTAAAATTGCGAATTTTATCGATAAAATTACGAAAAAAATTGCGCTCATGCGACCTTATTAGGACTATCTAACCGTACCAATAACACTGTTCAAGCTTCGCCGAACAGCCCAAAGCGGTGGATTCGGAACGCGGATTGCGCGGCAAAGATGCGTCGCGTCAACGGTAAAAAAAAAACAAACGACAACGGCGAGAGAAACAGCCTACGTGATTCATATACGATATAATTACATTAAAATAATTTATATTAAATTTAATTGTTTATATTTTTCATGCCTTAACAAACACAAAACCACAATAAAAAGGCTTATGCTCTTATTACTCTGGGGGTGTGACATATACCTACCAATCAGAGAAATGACTTTTTATCTCATCAAAATATTGAATATCCAGGTTGGCATAACTGTCGCAATGAGTTAGAAGGTACCCGTGCTGCGATGGCTGTCTGTGAACATTCGCTGACTGTTGAGAGAGCTGCCTGCGCTGAGTTGAGATCACAGCGGGACCATTGTTATACAAGGGTAAGTAAGTAGCCAGGTGTAACGAGAAGATTGTGCACTGTCAACTTAGGTGGTCTTCTCAAGCCGGCATAAACGTGGCGACTGCTGCCTGTAGAAATGTGGCACTCGTAACTTAACATCAGACGGAGTGTTGTCAATAGAGCTATACTTAAAGAGAAATATATTGTTCCTATAGTTATCACTTTTAGAAGAGGAGCTGGGTCATCAGGAAAGATTGTTAGCGGCCGCGGAGACCGAGGTTGCAGCACTTAACAATGTGCTGGACGAGAAACAACAGCTTCTAGAAGATTTGGATTTGATGCTGCAGGCTGAGGCTAAGTAAGTTTTGACTTTTATGTACTGAAGAGCGGCCGTGGTCTAGCTTACGGGTGTTACATTCGAAAGTGGTGGTACTACCCCAACACGGCAGACTGGACAAATAACCATCATCAGTCTGCCTACCACTCTATGACCAAAGTATGTATAACAAAGTTACATTGGTACCGGTCAGAATTAGCGAGGTTCGAACACGGGTCTCGTCGATCGTGAATTCACGCGTCTTACCACTAGACTACGGCCGCTTTGTATTGTTTTTGTTATTTTACACATTTACCAAATGTATTTTTGAAATATATGGTTTTTATGTTTGAACAGGGCAAAAGAGGAGAGCGTAAATGAATGCAACCAGCTCTCTGAAGAATTAGTAAACACGTCAACTGGTATATCCGAATTGAACCTTATTGTGTGTGACTTAAGAAACGAATTGCAATGTCTAGAAGTTGAGCTCAAAATGACGAAGGAACAACTCGCTTGGTGGCCCAAATCACTGACCAAGTAGGTACAAATACAACAATGGTAATGCATTGGTGTACATTCGTCTCGTCAGGCCGGCATGACGGAGGGGAATGTTGCCTGCCTGTAGGCAATAGTAGCACTTTTAAGAAAAATAAAATGTTGCTACACAGATATCACCTCCGCTATGTCGACTAATAAGTAAATTTTTAGCCAATATAAAATAATTTCCTCAAAAGCGTACATAAAAAGAAAAAGTTTAATATATATTTTAGGACTCTTAAATCAATTTTGAAGTGCGCTGGCACCAAATAACCGTCTTAATTGTAATATTACTAAGGTCCGATTGCACCAAAAGCCCCGTTAGTTCGATGACTTTAACGGTTGCGTTTACTCCACTCCACATGCGTTGCACCATCGTGTAAAGGGTGGCTGATGTAATGAGGAGTACATTCCCGAAAAAATAATAAAAAAACATATTTGGCCTCTCTTCATACGCTTACTTTAGTTTAACTATTACTTTAACCAGCCAAAGTTCGCTGGTTACGGTTAGCGTTAAAGTAATCGTCAAATGTGACAGATTTTTTTTGAAGCAAACCAATTTTAATTTTAACCATTACTTTAACGTGACAGTAATAGTTAAGTCATGTGGTGCAATTGGATCTAACACAAATTTTATTTATTTAGATTGATGGGTGTTGCGAGATCCTGGATACGATTTCCGACTTCATTGCCAGAAGCTTTAATTTGGACTTTTATACCAGCCCGGCATGGTTGTTAAATAATTTTTATAATTGCATTTATGTCTCGATGTCATGTATTTTCACAAGTTCAGGGGTAAGCAGGGTTTAATGGTAGGTAACTTTATCTTTACAATAGTTTTTTTTATTAGGTTTCTTCAAATTTATCATGTTTCTATTGTTTTAAGTATTTTGTGGTTTAATTGTTAATTTTAAATATAGATTTGTTGTTTATATTTTGTTTTTAATTAACATTGTGAGAAGTATCGCAACGATTAGCAACAAGCCGGGATAGCGGAGGTTTTTCTTAGAGATTCTTAGCAATTGGACCGCACTCTAGCTCGCAATCAGATTGGGTTTTGCCAAAACGCCCGGACTACCATACAAATCTTAAAATATCTTAATTGAATTGATAATATTTTTAATAGCGCCATTAAATTTGTATATCAATGAATCAGCTGCTTATCATTTGTGGCTAACTTCACCTCAAGGTCTCACAAACAATTCTCATCTTTAATGCCTACTACATTAGTGTGTTTATCGCGAATCTAAACACATATGACACGCGAACAAATGTGGAAATTCCGAAGTATTCGCAGAGTTATGTAGTCATAGCTATGTGCGAAAGATGCGGCGCGTGCGCGCACGTCTGTATATTCTTTGTTATCATTGAGCATTCTTTGATAATAATTTAGATGTGGACGTATCAAATGTTTTAATCAACCAATTATTGGAGCTTTGATATTTTAGCTTAATATTAAGTGTATTTTTTCACAATGGATCGAAGAAAACCTAGAAAGAAACTATGTAAGTAAAAATTCTGAAAGAAAAATGCCGCCTTCTACGCTACGCAAAACATGTGTTAGTGAGTTAGATACAATTATTTCACTAATTAACTATTTCTTTAACACACTTTTGTCTAAATAATAATACTGAATTGTAATTTAAATAATAGTCTGTGCTTTTAGTATAGATTTTAACATTGAAATTACGAAAATATCATGTTCTCGTAAATTATTATTTTTATAGAACATTTTTAGTTTGTGGCATCACCGATAGGGTCGCATCATTACGTTTGAAACAATTGTTTTCTACATGAAATCCTAGCCTGACTTTACATAAATACATTTTTGATCATTTTTTATCGACGACAGCGACACCATACGGCCATGACTTTAAATACGGCCAGGGCTTACAAAATACTATTTATTCTGTCATGTCTTTTATGTCAATTTTTCTTTGTCTCAAAGACCCGTATTCGAATCTCGCTTAAATCTGTGATGTAGTCGCTCAGTGCCTATCAGTGCTTGTGGCACTTAAAAACATTAGCAATCTGCATCAATCTTCGATCTGCACCGATTCGTATTTTGCATCGGTGTACGGCCATTTTCAACCGCAAGTTTGTCCTGAACAAAATAATTTTTTAACATTCCTCTAATAATGATAAAACGTCAAATGCTCGTAAACGTCGGCTAACGTAACAAAATAATTAAGATATTTGTAAAAATATCGTAAATTCGATGAATGGGAAACTCCCACACGTGGATTCGTACGCGTAACACAAAACTTGTTTTAGGCAATAATAGACTCATTTTAAGTTAAATTACATTGATATATACAACTAGATATGCAATAACGCTCCCAATGTGACGCGAGAGAAGAGATGACCGCAGTCACCTTTAGGTTCTATGTCAGTATTTCACTTGACGGCAACATTGTCAAATCGTTTGATGTGGCTTACGCTTTTTTCATGTCCGATGTTTGGGGTTTGCACTTCTAGTAAGTAAAGTAAATAAAGTAAAAGTAGCTCTATGTAAAATAACAAAAAAGTCACTAAAAAAAGACATAGATACATACATTGAGATATATACTAGAGGCGCAATAACGCTCCCAACGTGAGGCGAGTGAAGATCTGCCCACAGCCATAATTAAGCTTTCTGTCAGTTGGTATTTGACAGGACGTATATAAACTCATAATGGGCAAATATGTGGTGAAAACGTGCAATTCTCGATCCCAAATGCACAACAAAAAAGCGGGATTACGTTTCACACGTAAATATATCCTTTCAACATCTATATTGTCCTTAAACAACAAAAAAACAAATAAAATTAGGGATATTTTTTGCATTTAGTGTTGCTAGTAAAACATCGTTTCCCATAACCCGTATTATAATATAAAAAAAAGAAATATTTTATTTTTAAGAAAGAATAATTTCAACTTATATTAAACAATTAAAACATTGAACTTTATTTTATTTAGCTAAAAATGCATGCCTCTAGATATATTATAATCGACACTGAATAAAAATATCTAAAGAAAAAAAAATTAGTGTGTGGAAAATTTTTAACTATACCGGCAACACTAAGATTGACATTGTCAAATCGTTTGAAACGGCCTACGGCTTTTTCATGTCAAATGTATGAGGTTTGCGCCTCTAGTTATATATCTCAATGGATACATAGTAGTCACTCTTGCTTGATAGTGTGGTTCATAAACGAAGACAACTGCTACCACAAAGTTATGTCTGCAAGCAGCAGTAGCCTCCACCATACCGGTTTGATGAGACGAATGTGCACCATCCAGATTGACAGTGCACATTCCTCTTGTTATATCTGGCTACTTTCAAACTGATCACGAGATGCGACAAGATCACTTGGACGACATGCTGCGGTAATAACCATCATAGGTCTCCCTACTACTTTTTATAACGTCCAAAATACATTATAAAAATTACCGATCAGAATTTAGCGAGGGTCGAACACGGGCTCATCGATCGTGAGTTCACGCGTCTTACCGCTAGACCACGGCCGCTATCCATATTATTTTGCTTCCTTTTTATATGCACTGAAAACACTTTTCACATCTCCTAAAGGTTAACTGGTAGAAAATGCTTTAAGGCAACATTTTGCAATTTTTATATTTTATAATCTTGTCCAATAAAGTATTTTATAATTATTATTATTTTCAAGTTAATATAATATGGAATTATTCCTATTATTTTTATATTTATTTATTAAAATAATATTTTTTAATGGCTTTAATAAGCTATTGCTTGTATCAAAGGCACTGAACGTCTAAAGTACGCATAACATACATTGGTAATCAGTCACCGAGATTTGAACCTAGATCTCACCGACTATTCACGCGATTACCGCTGGACCACAATAAAACATTAGCGTAATGGGTTACAGCATATAGTGAAATTAGCATACAGTATATGTTGAAATGAAATGAAATAAACTTTATTGCATGAAACATGGTATTAGTAAACATGGTGTTGTTAAATGGATTACAATTTGTTTACATGTTTCGCCACATTTAGCGGCATGCAAAACTTTCGATAAACCTAAAGCATATCAACCATCACATTTAATTAGGTATGTCAATTAAAATCACAAATTAAATTTAATATGTCAAATTTCATTACATATCTAAAATCACCATCTATCTATTTTTTAATTAAATAATATGTCATTTTTTTCGTTTATTAATTTGTTTCGTTTATTTATCGTATTATATCGTAATCGTTTAATAGTTCTATGTTAATGTTATAGCCAAAACTCAATTGCGAAGTCAATCGTTTGACGAACCACTACCTTCGATCTCCGGTTCGATTCCACAGACAAATGGTGGTGCTACTGCAAGAATAATAATACAACCAGCTTCTAAGAGTTTTAGGTGAGATCTATTTTTTTTTTTTTTAGCTATTCTACGCTAGGTGATTGATCAAACTAGAAAACCAAAGAGAGCAATAATCGTATAGGAGATTCTCCTGAAACCGGCTTGGCGGAAATAACTGCTCCATCTGACTGCTGCATCCATTTCTCCGTGGTAACATGGGTCGCCACCACACCACAAAAAAAATTAAATTAAATCGATAAAGACCCAGTAGAAAAAAAAAATACTGAGTTGGGTTTAAAATTTTGTGTTAGCCAATTTATTTAGTTGCTCTCTTCTTTACCTTGACCTTAATAGAAACTTTCAACAGTTAACCACGGACGATTTGAGGGCCTACACAACATGCTCTGCCTGCTCTACATGCTGGGCCGTCGAAGTCTAAATCCGGCGCTGGTGGTGACAGTGGTTTCCATGCATGATAATGACTCCGTTGAACTCACTCCGCATTTCCCGCTGGCGATGGAAGGCAAAAATATATTTTTTAAATCCACTCAACCATTTTTCGTTCATTGCCCTTTCTTGGTGGAAGCCAAGCAACAGATTGATTTTTTTACTGGGACAGTATGGAAAAAACCTAAACCACAGTAGATACAGGGAAACTGGCTCAGGCACCGTTTGCTCTTTTTTATGAAAACTAAGCCCCGCTCAGGAGCAGCCATTATCAATCGCACTCTGCTTTTTTCAGATTTCGCTACAAATGCGATGGAAGGACTGGTTGTATTCCTGGTGTCAGTCAACAGTCGGATGATATTCAAACGTATCCCACTATTGAAATAATTGGTCACAATGGGCCGGCGCAGGTTATTGTATCGTGTGTCGAAACTGAAAAACCGTATAGGTATTTTAAGCTCTTTACATACGTCTAATTTACGTATCTACTAGATTTTTTTATATTAATATTAGGCTAGCAATTCATGCTACAAATAAAATGTCTAAAGGTTGCAGTCCGTTCCCCTATGACTTGATGACGACTGTGTATCTCTATCATAGAGTTTCTGCGGATAGCAGTCGCCTTCGCTATGGCGCCGAAGAAGAAGAGACGAAGGTGCGCCATTCGGATTGACAGTGCACACTCCTCTCTTATAGTCTCTAGTTTTTTCCAAACTGATCCAGTCTATTTGAAATTGGTGGTACCCCAGTTAGCAGACTGTACTAATTATCATCATCAGTCTGCTTACCACCCTTTGCTAAAGATAGTCCTAATTGAGTAGACGGATATCCACTGTTCACGTTGATATTGTCACTTCCGTTATCTCTGCTACCTAGGAATAAGTAGTACAATCTAGATGGTACATGCTCGTCTTTTCAAGCCGGCATAGTGGAGGCGACTGCTGACCGCACAGGTTTCTAGGTAGCAGTTGTTTCCATTTATGAACCGCACTCTAGCTTGACATCAGCGGAGTGTTGTCACATGCAGAGCTACAATAAAAAAAATAGGAGTTTGTGACCATCACCAGCCTATTAATATTAATTGCAGATGTCATCCGCATCATTTAGTAAGCCGTAATTTCTGCGAAAACGGCTATTGTCGTAAATCAATAGCGGCTGGTGAGACAATAGTACCATTTAACTTTGGGATACAAGTATGTAAAATACATGATGCGAAGGACTCCTTAGAATTACGTGAACGAATGAATATAGACCCTTTCAGAGGTAATCATATGCACTACTTTCGTTTTATGGCATTATAACAATTTGCCACTGTCAAAGTATATTTTTGCATCAATTTTTATATTATTGCGCAGCACGGATTATTCTTTTATCACACTAAACAGTCAGTTCGAGTCACAGTCAAGTCAAAATTAGTTTTAATAAAGTGGTAGAATCTTAACTAAAACTTCCTGGTATTGGAGGGAAAATTGAAACACCTGTTCAATTATTTTTTTCTTCTTTTGTTAAATGAATGTCGAGTAGTAAGTTCTTAATGTTTTGGCATCAAATTTGCAATGGTGTTTTACAATTTGACGCTTTCTTGGAGTATTTGGCGGCAATTCACCCGGTCACGTCACAATATGAGCGTTTTCACGGCGTGGGATAACCACAAAACAAAAACCGCTTCCTTTGCCTCATATGGAGTGAATTTTAATGTTTCCACAATTACTCACATGCGCAGCATAAAATTACGCAAAATAACAACAATTTTACACAATAATAACCACTAAACTAATTAAGGAAAGGGATAAAAAACACCTCAACATTCCCGGGCAAAAGCGCGCCAAACGCCTTCAATTATTTTGAATTGATTTCGTACACTCATGCACACATTATTTCCCTTTGTTCATAGGCACTGTTATACCAAAGTACAGAAACAATTTTATAGTAAACAGGGCAGATTTCTTTTGTTATTAATTATTTCCGTACCTCATTTAATTATATTGTTCTACAAGGAACATGGTACAATATGAAAAAATAAAACTTTTTTTAGCTGGTTTTGATCATAAAAATAATATATCATCAATAAACATGAAGGCAGTACGTTTATGTTTTCAAGTATACATCAAGCAGGATCTAAAATACATCGCATTACCACCTCTACTGAGTCATGTTATCTTCGATAGTAGAAGCGTAAATGAATTTCTTATAAGGGAAATCAGCCACTGTTCTGGACCAATGGCCGGTGGTATGAGAATGATATTGTTATGCAATGATGTAAGTATACTTACACTAATTCATATGAATATATAAATCAATACATATTCATATATTTGTCACGCGTGGTAGGCAGACTAATGATGGTTATTAGCCGAGTCTGTCGTCCTGGGGTAGTACCACCACTTTCAGATGTAACACCCGTGAAGTGACCCTGTCGTGTTTCGTGAACAGTTATGTTTTTTTGAAACAGTAATGAGAGGTGTGTGCACTGTCAATCTAGATGATACATACTCCGGCAGCCAGCATAGCGGAGGAGACTGCTGCCTGTAAATATTTAAATGTAGTAGCAGTTGTTTCCGTTCATCAGGTGAAGAGTTGTACGATGAAAAAAATACGCGTACACAGTTTTTGGGTACAGCCAAAACACAGGACAGACTCGTTATCCCGTGTTGAAACTGGTGGTATTACCCTAAGACGGCAGATTAGTAACTGTAGACGACAGCGACACCGTGCGGCTGTGCGTCACATTGAACTATATAACCGTGCGCACGCATTTTTCTCGTCTCCCCATCGACCCCTTGGTGCCACCATATCGGCGCCCTGGAGACGCATCATTACCATAATTTCTCGTTATGTATTTTCTTATCATTAATAATAAAATTTCAGCTAGGGAAGGAATCTCTCCGCGTGACATTTTTCGAGGAACAAAACGGTACCACAATATGGGAAAAGGATGCAACTATTGTTGAAATATTCAAACGAGTTGCGATTGTTTTAAAAATACCTAAATACAGAGATGAATGTGATGAACATGTTAGCTCTAATGCTCAGGTAATTTCATTTATACTTACACAAATTGGCACAATCGAAATAGTTTCGAAAATGAAATTCTACATTCCCGAATTGCTCCTCTGACCATTACTAACCGGATGCCTCGCTTGCTGCACCGGAAATCGAATCTCGTAGGGTTCGCACGTGGCACGTAAATAATAATTTGTTCGTAGGTACATTTTCAATTACGTAAATCTGGCGATGAGAGCAACGCGGTGCCATTTGAATATATTGCGCCTAACATGGGTAAGTATTCATTCTCCACTCAAGTTCAGAAGGCCAAGTACGGGGTAACATTTACGCCGTGATAGCGTGACGCGAAATTTCTCCACCAATAGGATCGCTGCATTTGATTACGGTGGTTATAATATCGTCTGGTCACGGCGTAAATGTTACCTCGTACATGACTCTCCGTAAAGAATCTTGAGGATTATATTTTGCTTATGTTGTTCAGCAAACGTATTCTCGGCCGCTTGAACATCGATAAATAGATAATTTTAATTTCAGATTGTGATTATTTGAGAAGAAAACGACAAAAAACATTGTCTCCTTTATTGCTCGACTCACCCCTACCTCTGGAACCTTTCGCAACTACATCGAGTAAGTTATATTATATTATACATTTATATATAGACGTCTTATGTCAACCTATAACACGTACTTTAATGATCACTGGGTTCGTTCAAATCAGGCGCGTCTAGTATTGTGAAGGCTTTGGAACTGGATGTATAAACCTCAACATGACTTGTATTTTTTTTTTTAATTTTTGTTTTATCCTCATACTGCATTGATATTTATTTTGTGGTTACTTTGTTCTCGCCTACCTATTTTTGTATAATTCATTGTGGACAATGTGGTTGGCTGTACTGTTACATTTTTCTACCTTTTACCTATATACTAGACCTCAGATTTTACTGTACAACTGTTTTTTGTTTAAAATAAAGAAAATAAAAATATACAATCCGGGTAACTGAGGCTAAATCCAATCGATTATCACTTGGATGACAGTGAAACGTCAAATACTATATATTTTTTCGATTCGATGGAAAATTCGATTCCATTTTGGCCCCTGGGCTTAACGACAGAAGTGTGCACATTCGTCTCCTCAAGCTGGCATAGCAAAGGCGACTGCTACCTAAATACATTTCTCTGTGGTAGCGGTTGGAAGACAGCACATTAGCTTAATGTCGAAAGACGTGAGAGCCCGGCTTGATGAGACGAGAGCGAGAAAACATCGTTCAACTTATCATCGTTTTCTATTATTTCCAGGTTTTGATGTTTCCGCCCAACCATTTATTCAGACATCCGAACAGATACAACAGGTAGGTGCATTATAGGATGTCAAAGAGATAACAACCGTTACACTTGGTAGTGTAACATGGTTAAATGGACGGCTCTGCCTTTACACTCTGTATACAGGGCTGAATTTTTCAAGTGGGCTTTCATGGCTAAATCCTAAACTATAAGAGATATCGAAAAATGCTGAAAGGAGTCTCGATGCCGATTTTGATGAAAACTAAAACTGCATTATTAGATTTTTGATAAATCCATTTTCCCGGCCAGGAATCGAACCTGTTGATTTTGAGAAAAAAAAACACTCTGTATTATTGCACCATCCGATAGTGTTCCTGATAAGGATCAAATTCTGGGAAGTAATGATATACGGCAAACCAAACAAGTGTTGATTTTTAACAAATTGTCTCTTATTTCCATGTATTTATTAATACATATCGACGATAGATATATCTCCAATCTACGACCCAATAACAAAATTCTGTAATCCTTTTTTTTTTTGACAAGCTCAGATTGACGACCGGCTCCGTAATCTGAGCACTTTCCGGGATCGTAATTCTCGATCGAAACATCGTGCTTATTGGCACGCACAAACTACTATTTTCATACAGAAGCCAATCTGTAATCTGTGATTCGTCCTCCGACAGATGGTAGCTTTTAAGGATTGCAATTTCGATCCGCATCTGATCTGGGTCAGTGAAAAAGGGATCAAGATTGATTATTAATTTCGGGCGTTAACTTACACTTAAATTATGATCTTAATTACGACACTTTACATTTCAAGTAATTATTTTTACAGTGGTTACCTCAATTTCAAAGTTCGGTTTATGAGCAACCGTCAACCAGCACATCACAGAATTGGTCATCTGAACTACTTACCGTCCAACATCTGGATATTAGCCAGCAACAGCAAACAGTGCCAACAGTGCCAACAGAACAAACAACAAATTACGTATATTTCAGTCAAAATAATCAAAATTACGTATCATTGGAGCCAAATCAGAATATAAATTTGAATATACAATCTAGTCATCAAACTGCTCAAATGTCATGTGATATTGAAGACAACGCTTGGATGTTACCGGACTTGAGTCCTGAAATAATTGAGAAGGTAACTAAGCCAAAAATTTAGTTTCTAAATTGTAGCTCGGCATGTGACAACACTCCGCCTGATGTAAAGCTAGAGGGCGGTCCATGAGTGGAAACAACTGCTACTACAGAGAAATCTCTACGGGCACTATGCCGGCTTGAGGGGACGAGCATGTACCATCCAGATTGACAGTACACACTCCTCTCGTTGTACCTGGCTACTTTCAAACTATTCCCGAAACGCGACAGTCACTTCACGGGTGTTACATTCGTAAGTGGTGGTACTACCCCAGGACGGCAGACTGGACTAATAACCATCATCAGTCTGCCTACACAGTCGAGTTTAAAAAACACTTTATCAATGGCTAATTTCACAAAGTCTGGTGATTATTGTGACGTCGCGTTGTAATTTACAACTTTCAAGTTTACCACTATGATCAGCTTGAGTAGAATTGGTTCAAAAGGTCTCGGCACATTAAGCCGGTATAGCGGAGGCGACTGTTGCCTGTGGCAGCAATTGTCTCCTCCGTGAGCCTAGTACGAGTTCTAAACTTGACACTATTGTCATTATAAAGTGTTGTGACATAATTTTTTTAACGTAATATTATCAGGTCCTGAAGGCGTTTGAAGAACAGGACAGTAAAGAGGAGAAGCCACGCACATGCCGCGACGGAGAAGTGGAATCATTATCAGACCGTTTTAGTAAAAATAAAATATAATTTACAGGGTTATTTAGGTTATAAACCCATTCGTTAATGACGATTGACAACAGTAAGAAAGCGGCGCGGAGTCGCTCAGTGCACTATTGACACTATTAAAAGAGTGGTAGGCAGACTGATGATGGGTATTAACCCAGTCTGCCGTCCTGGGGTAGTACCACCACTTTCGAATGTAACACCCGTGAAGTGACTTTGTCGCGTTTCGGGAATAGTTTGAAAGTAGCCAGGTATAACGAGAGAAGTGTGCACTGTCAATTGAGGATGGTACATGTCACTTCATATACATAAGGTCACTTCACGGGTGTTACATTTGGAAGTGGTGGTACTACCCCAGGACGGCAGACTGGACAAATAACCATCATCAGTCTGCCTACCACTCTTCACTACAACGTATCTAATATGTATAAATAAATTAAAAACGCAAGGATTGTTGTGCTAATTTGTTAGGTTAGGGTAAATGTGCATCCATACATATTCGGACAGATACGTTCGATCCAGCAAACGCTATACTTTATCCATACTCAAACGGCAAGTCTGATGACTAATCCATGCCTGAACATGTTTGGAGGCGCACTAAGTTAAAATTAACCATGACATTAAGTTACAATTAAGTTTTGTACCAATTCCATAGTGAATTAATAAAACAAATGTTTATTTCATATTTTGTTTTTAATGTTTTTGATAAACAGCTGGATGTAAACAGACAGCTAGCAATCTCGAGAACCATATTACATCAAACTGAGGACCAAGTGTGACGTTACATTATTTTTTAAATTTTAGTTTTATATGGCATTATAACAATTTGCCAGTGTCAAAGTAAATATATTGCATCTAACTAATAATATTGTGCATCACGAGTCGTTCATTCATCACACTAAACATTCAGGTCAGGTCTCAGTCAAGTCAAAAATTGCTTCAGTAAAGTGGTAGAATCTTTACTGAAACTTCCTACGGAGTTTTGGAGGGAAAATGAAAACACACGTATTTTTCTTTTGAATTGTTTGCCCACACTCAAACACGTTCACGAACACTTAATGGTTAATAATCCACCATTATTATACATTAACACTCGAAGAACACACAAGTTTAGGTAAATAATTCAATACAGATAACCTAATGTCTCAATATGGCCGCCAAAACTCACATTTACGACGTGACAGCATAACACGATATTTCTACCAATAGAATCGCTTCATTTAAATGCAGAGGTCAAAATCATATCATTTGATTGGTGGAGAGATGTAGCGTTACGTCTATCAAATAATGTATTTATTTAATATTAAAGATTAATAATTAAACATTCTTTTGCTGTGCATAGTATGTAGGAAGTCACAAATAGGTTCGCCGCCATTTTTAATCCCATTCTTCATTTGATCCGAAAGATGTCTGTTATAATTGCACGAAAGGCGTGACTATGACTAGAATTTTAATTTTATAACCTACAACTACATTACTAATTAGGCTAATTAATTGGACGAAAACTTCTACATTTTGAGTATTACATAATATCTACAGAAAAATTGATATTTGTATGTTTTTACAAAGCAACTGATATCGGCTAGCACAGTTTTGTTTTAAATTTATTTAGGGCATTGGCACCAAGTTTATTTTTAACATTTTAATAACTATTCTTGTGCATACTTGTTTCATTAAAGGCGAAGGGCTTTTCACCCATGCAGCCTACACTTTAACAAAAAATATGTTTAAAATATTAAACTTGTCAATACCATTATAGGTTTTAATAATAATTATTGGAATATCAAGATATAATGGATTTTCGTTTAAGCCATTCGTTTGCATTTATTGTCCAAGTTTCGTGAAACGTAGTAAATTAGGCAGGAATGTAATTTATACTAATAATTTTTTTTAAATTTAATTATTAATAAATAAACTAAAAAAAAAATTAAATAAAAAGCGGCATTAAGCTCGCCTTTTGTTCTATGTATAACAATAAAGTTTAAAAAAAATAATAATAATAATTACGATTAAATAGAAATAAATAATTTTCTTAATTATAATACAACTAAGCTAATTGGAGTTTTATTAACAAACCAAACTAAAAAAAAACATTATTTGTCGACATACAAAAATATAAATCATAGTGACTAGATTTTTCATTTAAAATTACAAAAAAAAAACAGTTACTAAGATAAATGCAAGAATTGTAATAACTATCTTTAAATAGACTCTAAAATGACACAAAATTCTCTTTATTTCGAAAAGTTATTGTTTTTTTTGTTTTCTCCCATTCTGGGAAGCTAAAGGATCAAAACCCATACAGCCATTCAGTATTTTTTTTTAAATATTGATTGGAGTTATTTTACAATTTAATGTTTTAAAACTTCCATTAGATATTCCCGCGCAAATGGCCGTCAAACACTCCTTCATAAGATAAACTTTTGATATTTTGTGCAGCGCCCTCTACTCTATAATGAACTATTTAAAATCGACATCTGAGATAAAATAGTTTAGTAAAATTAGATAGTGGCTGTAATTTTCTATACATTATGGTATATTTTACGTTTACAAATCACTTTTTGACTTAGAAAAAGAAAAAGTATTGGTTCCTAGTGATGGGCGAATATGAATGATTCATTCGAATGATTATTCGAAATATTCGAATGTTTTTTTTTTCATTCGAGATCAACTTTTTCCATTTCATTTCAATATTTTAGTATTTAAATGCTAGCGTTAGCGTTAGTGGGTGCGTCTAACTGCGCGATAATTAGCGCGTTAAAAATTGGCTACATCAAAAGTTTTGCTCGAGTTAGCGTTTAACGTATTACGCGACATTTAATGGTATCGATTGGCCTTTCTTCGGAACAATAGCTCATCGATACTGTCTTCGATGATTATATCATACCGAATCCTTCACCTCCTTCGTTAATAGCCAAATGTAATGCGTGTACTAATTGTTCGTACGAGTCATAATCAGGTAAACAGAGCTGATTGAAACACGTATGCGCAGTGGGCAATGCGCCGAAAGTTGGCGCCGCCATTATGTGAAAACGCGGATTCAATTCCTGAAACAAAGACATGCCAAAATCATTACGCAGTTCACAATATTAGCACGATACCAAAGTCCGTGATGAGGTCATGTCTCAGATACATGTTTGCAAGCAGGAGTCGCCTCCGCTATGCCGGCTTGAGGATACGATGCAGACACCATCTATATTTACTTAAAAACAAATGAAAAATCACATAGCTCGGTATAACATGGCAACAATCCGCCTGATGTTAAAGCTAGAGTGCGATCCGTGCACGGAAACCGTTGCTACGACAGAGATTTACGCGAGCAGCAGTCGCCTTCGCTATGCTTTTATTGTATTATGGAGTGTTATGTACCTGGAATCCACCTGGTGGTAATTGACTGCATCCGGTAGTAAATTGCAACAGTCTTGCTCTCTCTTCATAGTTCATGTCAGAGAGAGCCGCCCAGAACCAACCCAATACTCGCTGCCATTGTCTGCCCATGCCGGACACCACGGCATGCAGGCGCCAGTCACTGACGGACACCTCCACTGTGCCGCACAATAATAACTGCAACAATGAAGTGATTTTTACTAAACATATAATAATTTTTAAAAAATTCGGCGAAAGAAAACAAATGATTGTTATTATTTAAAAAAAACTGAACAGAAAAAAATCTCCGTGCACTGGAATTGAACCCACGTCCTTCGCTTTGTGGACATACTTTTTTTCTCGAATTTGTCTCTGATTTTTGGTTAATTTTGTAGATTTTTTTTTAATTTTTTTTTTATGCTTAGTTTGACCACACCCTGCCTGGTGTTAAGCAGTGATGTGGCCTAAGGTGGGGCACGCCTGCCTATGAGGTACCTGTTCACCTTCGATTTGAAGAGACCTATGTTATACGTGTCGGGAAACAGACACCGGGAGGGAGTTCCACAGTTTCGCGGTACCAGGTTATTGAGTAATTAGACTTTTTCTGATGCAATATTTGAGGTTATTATTATTTTAAATGCTTTAATAATTGAAGGTATCCGTTTTTTATGTAATTAAACATTGTCTATTGATTGATAAACGACGTGTTGATACAATTGAAATAAATTTATGAAAAAATAACCTATTATTTTAAGATATTAATTTGTTAACAAACTATTTGATATTAAGTGGATCCAAACATGGGCATTGTCCTTTGATAAAAAATAAATAAATAAAATAGGTAACCTCAAGTTCATTCTCGTCAAAGATAGCAAGTAGATTATCAGGTATTAACAATGTGAGTCCTCTTAGAAACGCATCAACTTCCAGACGACACGTTGCAGCCAGACGAAACTGCGCCAGAGCATCCAAATATTGATGTTTATTGTGGTTGCGAACCTGCAATTGAAATACAAAAAATTGAAGTTTATTTCTTGTTAGCAGTCGCCTCTACTATACCGGCTTAGGTAGATGAATGTGCAGCATCCATTGACTGGGCACACTCCTTTTGATTGATAACCTACTACTTTTTTTTATTGTAGCTCGGCATGTGACAACACTCCGCCTGATGTAAAGATAGAGTGCGGTCCGTGAACGGAAACAATTGTTATTACAGAGAAATCTCTACAGACAACAGTCGCCTCCGCTATACCGGCTTGAAGAGACGATGTCTGCACCATCTAGATTGACAGTGCACACTCCTCTCGTCATACCATGGTTATACCATGGCAAAACGCGACAAGGTCACTTCTGGCTACTGGCCCAGGACGGCGGAAGGGGATAATAACCATCATCAGTCTTGACACTTGAGTTTGAAGTTATTTGACATCTGTCAAGTGAAGTTAGCTACAAGTCCAGTCCTACTGTTACCCGGCTCGCAACTACTAGTTGTATATACTGACCCGTATAGTATCGCCTTGCGGTATCAGCATATGTGTTTGTACAAGTTTCCCACAATCATCATACTCGTCCTCGGAGAAGTATATTTCAGTGGTGTCATCATCATCCAGATCAGTCTCCAATATATATTTTATTTTTGATAAATACAACTCCGGATCGTCTTGTTCGAAGTACTGTAATTACAAATTAACAATTATAAAGAGTTGGTAGGCATAGTGATGATGGTTATTCATCCAGTCTGCCCTCCTGGGGTAGTACCTGCAACACCAGTGAAGAGACCTTGTCGCGTTTCGGGAGCAGTTTGAAAGTAGCCAGGTATTACGAGAGGTGTGCACTGTCAATTTTGAATTTTGGGCCGGCATAGTGGAAGCAACTGCTGCCCGTAGAGATTTCTCTGAGGTTTTTTTTATTATAGCGCGGCATGTGACAACACTCCGCCTGATGTAAAGCTAGAGTGCGGTCCATGAATGGAAACAACTGCTACAACAGATAAACCTGTGCGGGCAGCAGTCGCCTCCACTATGCCGGCTTGAGGAGACGAGCATGTACCATCTTAAATTAACAGTGCACACTCCTCTCGTTATACCTGGCTACTTTCAAACTATTCCCGAAACGCAACAAAGTCACTTCACGGGTGTTACATTCGAAAGTTACCTGAGGACGGCAGACTGGACAAATAACCATCATCAGTCTGCCTACCACTGTTTAAAGTGCCTATAGGCACTGGGCGACCAAAGTACATATAACAAAGTTATATTGGTACCGGTCATTTAGCGAGGTTCGAACACGGGTCTCATCGATCGTGAGTTCACGCGTCTTACCGCTAGACCACGGCCGCTCTGTAGCAGTTGTTTCCGTTACAACAAAAAGAAGAAATATAAAGTGGTTTACCTTATAATGAACCCGCAGACCGATGATTTGTCCTAGGAAGCTCCTGGTGAGCCTGGCCCTCACCAGCTGCCTGTAACATCCGCCCAGAGCACTCTCATACAAACATTTGCCCACTATTTTACCAGCCAATTCGTAATGTTTCAACTGTAAAATACAAATAATAACAATGTATCGAATTGAAGTGACCCTTGAATAGTTTGAAAGTAGCCAGATATAACGAGAGGAGTGTGCACTGTCAATCTAGACGGTGCATGCTCGTCTCCTCAATACGGCATAGTGGAGGCGACTGCTGCCCGCACAGGTTTCTCTGTAGTAGCAGTTGTTTCCATTTATGGACCGCACTCTAGCTTTACATCAGGCGGAGTGTTGTCACATGCCGAACTACAATAAAAAAATTATATTCTGTAACGATCTGAGACCACTGCTGTCTGCATACATATCTCCGCTGCTTGATGAAAAGCATGGAGGTAGATCATAATCAACTCAAATGGTCTCGCGGGCCTATGGTATTGTCACAGCAATGTTGCACCATCGTCACCAGTCAATTAATAGCTGACGATTCAAAATGGCCGCCAAAACTCCGCGCGCGCCTTCGTAACACGCTTGCTAACGCGGTTTTGTTTTTAATTTGAAGCGGGGAAGGAAGGCAAGGGATTTAAATGCCATGCAGCGCAACCAACAAAATTAATAATTTTTTATTTTAGCACGTCATATGACCTGACGCTGATGTTAAGCCAGAGTGCGATCCATGTACGGAGGCGACTGCTGTCAGAGCAGGGGATCTGCAGACAGCAGTCGCGCCCGCTATGCCGGCTTGATGAGATGCCTCTTCACACTGCGCTCGAAGGATCCCATGTTATAGGAAGGTGGAAAGACGTGACTGCGAAGGTCGTTCCACAATTCAATGGAACGACAGAAGAAGGATTGCCCGAACGTTTTCGTCCGCGAGGGGATTGTTTCGACGGTGAGGCGATGCATTCGATCTCAAGCGATGTGGGGTAGGAGGGATTAGATGGTGGATTTCTTTTTTTTTCTAGTTCGGCATGTGACAACACTCCGCCTGATGTAAAGCTAGAGAGCGGTCCATGAATGGAAACAACTGCTACTACAGAGAAACCTGTGCGAGCAGCAGTCGCCTCCACTATGCCGGCTTGACAGTGCACACTCCTCTCGTTATACCTGGCAAGTGAACTTCTGCTGAACATTCGCCGTGGCGCAGGCGCAAACAAATATTGTTAATACATAAATAAATAAATATACCTTCAGATGCGGCGGCCGTTTCGGATTAGGATGCACCAAGCCCTGCGGTTTATCACTGAACGATGTAAACAGACCGACCTTCGAATCAAACAGTTGTCCGCATAACAACGAGAACCACTCACGACGGACACCGCCCCAATCGACACCTGCAAACATATTAGTACACAAGTACAAAGACTCAGCGAAAGGAGTGTGCACTGTCGATCTAGATGGTGCATACTCGTCTTCTCAGATCTTTTCTAGACAATATTACTGACAGCTCACTAGTGATGGCTGCTTTTGATTTTTTTTATTTTTTTTTATTTTGGCACGACATGTGACCTCGGCTGATATCGATAACTGAGTTTATGGGTGTTACGGAAAAATAAAAAAAATAAACATGTTAATTTCTATTCTAATTTGCATGCTAATTTCTATATTACTAACTAAAACAGTAATTAACAGCAAAAAAAAAAATCCTCAGTGAAATGACGAGAAATCTGACAATTACAAAATGATGACCGCTAGAGTGCGGTCAATGAGTGGAAACAACGGGCACTACAGAGAAATCTCTACGGGCAGCAGTCGCCTCCACTATGCCGGTTTGAAGAGACGAGCATGCACCATCCATATCGACAGTGCATACTCGTCTCGTTATACCTGGCTACTTTCAAACTATTCCCGAATCGCGACAATGTCACTTCACGGGTGTTACATTCGAAAGTGGTGGTACTACCCCAGGACGGCAGACTGGACAAATAACCATTATCAGTCTGCCTATCACTCTTTAATAGTGCCTATAAGTACTGAGCGGCCAAAGTACGTATAACAAAGTTACACTGGTACCTTTTAGCGAGGTTCGAACACGGGTCTCGTTGATCGCTATTAATTACCTTGCTCTCCCACAAAGCAGACATCGAAGTTTTTGCACCAGTCCGCCTGTGCCAGTTGCCTGGTAGCCTTCAGCGACGTCACCAACAATTGATCCCGAGTGACACGTAGGGACAACTTGTCATGCGGATGACGATTGTGACACTTGCGTACCTCACTGTAGAAATACTCCTGTTTGTTCTGTAAATACATTCATAATATATCAGTGGCGTAGCTAGGGGGCTGTGGTATATGTAGTCTTCATTGTGCCCCTTAAAAACAACAGCCCTATGGTGGCAAAAAGAAAGCAGAAAAGCAGAAACTACACAAAAAACTGGGAGAAGTGGGTATACAATTTTTTTAATGTTAATTTTGTAGGAAAATTCACATTAAATATTCACTAATCAGGTAATTTTTTCTTTATTGTATATGGCATTATAACAATTTGCCAGCGTCAAAGTAATTTTTTTTTTTGCATCAAGTTAATAACACTGTGCATCACGAGTCGTTCATTCATCACACTAAACAGTCAGGCCAAGTCTCAGTCAAGTCAAAAATTGCTCAAGTAAAGTGGTAGAATCTTTAACCGAAACTTCCTAGGGAGTTTTGGAGGGAAATTGGAAACACAGGTTCTCTTCTTTTGAATTGTTTGCCCACACTCACGCACGTTCACGAACACTTAATGGTTAATAATCCACCATTATTACACATTAACACTCGAAGAACACACAAGTTTAGGTAACACAGATAACCTGACATCTCAAGATGGCCACCAAAACTCCTAAATTGTAGTTTAGCATATGACAACACTCCGCCTGTTATAAAGCTAGAGTGCGGTCCATGAACGAAAAACAACTGCTACCACAGATAAATTTCTAGACAGCAGTTGCCTTCACTATGCCGGCTTGAAGAGACGAATGTGCACCATCCAATTTGACAGTGCAAATTCCTCTCGTGATACATTGTGAATATAGTGGACGCCAGCCTTGAGATATCACCTTGAAAGTGTCCTCTCCACCACAATTGGCCAACAGCAAATGTGTATAAGTGGCGGCCATTAGCTGCGCCTGAGACGATGTTAACAACAAAGCAGCCTGAACACCATCGTCCAACCATATAGTACTGTGATCTTCGGGCACGAACGTTAGCTGAAAACACAATTTTTAAACGTGCGTGAAAACAGTGCGGGCAGCAGTCGCCTCCGCTATGCCGGCTTGAGGAGACGAGGAGACTCATCATGTTATACCTGGCTCCTTCTAAACTGCTCCCGAAACGCGACATAGTCACATCACGGGTGTTACATTCATAATAGTACATATAACAGCTACATTAGTACCGGTCATAATTTAGCAAGTATCTTTTTTTTATTTTGACCCGACATGTGACCTCGACTGGCCTGATGGTAAACGCAGCGGACGTCCTTGCGCACTGACGACTCGAGAACCGCTTACACGGTGTCTCCAGCCGCCATTACTATGCCGGCCCGAGAAGGTGCTTTTTCACACTCCGCTTGAAGGTGAAAGAACTGGGAGAACACATGGGAGGGCAAAGCATTCCACTTTTTTTTTTAAATTGTAACTCGTCATGTGACAACACTCCGCCTGATGTATGTAAAGCTAGAGTGCGGTCCATGGATGGATACAACTGCTACTACAGAGAAACCTGTGGGGGCAGCAGTCGCCTCCACTATGCCGGCTGGAGGAAGGACGCGCCAAACCGATTCGGTCGACATAATGTGGATGCTTCCCCCCTCCCAGTACGGGTGTTACGGGAATGGAAGAACGAAGTAGGAGTAGGAATCTACCAACGTCCTGCTTCATCGACTTCGCTCACCTTTGTTGAAGGGCAAAGTCTAAAGGAAGTAATTCTCTTCGGTATAAACTTCAATATGTACTCTTTCACAATAACCTGCTTCGGGCTCATGCACAACAATATACGACGCGGCTTGTAGTGTGTGGCGTTCGGTATCAGTCCGCCGTTCGTCGCTAACAGGCGTCCCTCGTATGTTATATTGTGACGTCTCGATGTCACATTACGTTGTACTGTCGCCGTGTCGTTCTCTAAAACAAAATAATCCATTTAATAGAGCGGCCGTGGTCTAGCGGTAAGACGCGCGAACTCACGATCGATGAGACCCGTGTTCGAAACTCGCTAATTCTGACCAATGTAACTTTGTTATATGTACTTTGGTCGCTAATTAAAGAGTGGTAGGCTGACTGATGAAGGTTATTATCCCAGTCTGCCGTCCTGGGGTAGTACCACCACTTTCGAATGTAAGACCCGTGAAGTGACTTTGTCGCGTTTCAGGAATAGTTTGAAAGTAGCCAGGTATAACGGGAGGAGTGTGCACTGTCAATCTAAGATGGTACACGTTCGTCTCCTCAAGCCGGCATAGTGGAGGCGACTGCTACCCGCACAGGTTTCTCTGTAGTAGCAGTTGTTTCTATTCATGGACTGCACTCTAGCTTTACATCAGGCGAAGTGTTGTCACATGCCGAGCTACAATAAAAAAAAGTCTTTTGACCGGAAATGTTACCATAAATGGCTATCGTGTCAGGGCATGCCAATTTAATATCCAATAGTTTGTTAACCAAACAATATTCTAAAATAATATTTTAATTTCTCCATTAATTAATTTCAATTATATCAAGATATCGTTTACCAATCAATAGACATTTTTTAAACACATAAAAAACAGACATCATCAATTATTAAATCACCTAATAATAACCTCAAATATTAGATCACAAAAACTCGAGTAAAAAAACTGATTGGTAATAAGGAACGTAGATTTATTTTTCTGCAAAATGAACTAAAAATCATCGAGAAACCCAAGAACGAAGCACACAGCGAAATTAACTGTGAGAAAGTACAAAATAATATAATTAGGGTCGTTTGCACCAGAAGGCCGGTTAAAGTAACTTTAACTATTACTTTTACGGCGACGACGACCGTTAAACGTTTACATTTACTCCACACGCGTTGCAATATCGTGTAAATTCATATTGTTATCGTTAAAAGGGTGGCTGATCTCGAAAAATAATAGAAAAACATATTTGACTTCTTTGCATACATTTGACGTTAGCAACATTGGTTTGACGATTACTTTAACTTTAACCAAGCCAAGATTGGATGGTTACGGTTAAACCGTCAAAAATAACAGGCGCGACGATGGTGCAACCCATGTGGAGTAAATATACACCATAATGTAAACGTAATAGTTAAAGTTACTCGTGTAAATAGTACGTACCAGTTAAAACAATACAATCAAATTCACCGTTGAGCAATACGACATTATCATATAAAACCTGTGCTCTATAAACGCCAGATTTTTTAAATGAAACTGTCATTATGACACGTTTATTGACCGCGTCATATTCGAAGTTTGACGACTTTGACAGTTCAGGCTCAACCTCACAACCCAAGAGACCGATTTTGACAGCAAATCCCTAAAAAAAAAGAAGACTAATTAGAGAAGAAGATACGGTACGTACGCTGTTGTTTTTTTTTTAGTTTTATATGGCATTATAACAATTTGCCAGTGTCAAAGTAAATATTTTGCATCAAGTTAATAATATTGTGCATCACGAGTCGTTCATTCATCACACTAAACAGTCAGGTCAAGTCTCAGTCAAGTCAAAAATTGCTTCAGTAAAGTAGTAGAATCTTTAGCTGAAACTTCCTACGGAGTTTTGGAGGGAAAATGGAAACACATACTTTCCTTTCCTTTCTTTTAAATTGTTTGCCCACACTCACCCACGTTCACGAACACTTAATGGTTAATAATCCACCATTATTACACATTAACACTCAAAGAACACACAAGTTTAGGTAAATAGCTTTATAAATGCTCACTAGATGGCGCGCACCACGGTCGGCCAAAGAGGTGGGAGACGCGGCGCGGGCGCTGATATTTTTAGGGTTGCTTCTAGTACCATCGAATTCTTATTTATTATACTTTAATTACAAATTAGCAGGTTAATAGTTGCTAAAATCTAGTACTATCAAGGATAACCTCTCTAGAGTGAGTTGTATTTAAAATAATAGATTTAATTAGGTTATTATTGTATTTTTAGGTAATCAACCTACCCCAAACCAACCTACTCCCTGGAAGGCGGTAAAAATACCTACTAACTACGCCGCAAACTTACGAAACAGTCTAATTTTTCAAAGTTAGCTACAAACGTGTCATACCTCTGTCGGATCCTCGTGGTACGTGGCGAGCGGTGCCGGGTTGTCGTACATATCTCTCGGATGCACGTGTAATGTGCGGACACATCTCTCAGTACATATCAGCGCAGATACACGGGACACGCACGAACGAGTCCCGCACGCAGGTCCGCCAGTAAACACGCGACGGAACGGACTGCCCGATATCGACATACCGCCTGAAACAACAATATTCACCACATTTTCATTAGTTTTTTTTAATTATAAGCATTGGTATCCTCAAGCCGGCATAGTGGAGGCGACTGCTGCTCGCACAGGTTCCTCTGTAGTAGCAGTTGTTTCCATTCATGGACCGCACTCTAGCTTTACATCAGGCGGAGTGTTGTCACATGTCGAGCTACAAAAAAAAAATCCTAGTAGAAACAACTGCTACTACAGAGAAATCTCTACGGACACTATGCCGGCTTGTGGAGACGAGCATGTCCCATCTAGATTGACAGTGCACACTCCTCTCGTTTTACCATTTCAAACTGCTCCCGAAACGCGACAAGGTCAATACACGGGTGTTACATTCGAAAGCGGTGGCCGTGACCACACACCGCCTGATGATTAGTGTTCAAGCTAGAGTGCGATCCATGAACGGAGACGACAGCTGTCAGAGAAGGGAAACCGCAGGCAGTAGTCGCCTCCGCTATGCCGGCCTTGCGAGATGCCTCTTCACACTGCGACATGGATGTTGGTAGGATGTTGTACGAAGAAAGAAAGACATGGCTTGGTCGTCCCACAATTTAGTGGAATAACGGAAAAAGGACTGCTCGAAGTTTTGTACATTAGCCAGCATAGCGGAGACGACTGGTATCCGCAGACATTTCTCTATACTACCAGTTGTTTCCGCTTATGGATAACATACTATAATAAATGCAAATATAGACTGTACTTACCAATCATAACACATATAATATAAACTCCAGATGTTCGTACAGTGAACTTGACTCTGGCGGTGTTAGCGTGCGCGGGATCACCTGAACCCAACTCGACGACTGCTCCCATCTGAAACAGACTCGGCTGCATGGGTAACGACCCTTTGCCTTGAATAAAACATCAAAATGACAATTCGAACGGCTTTTTTCGTTTTTATTTTTCGTATATCTTTAAGATAATTTTGCATGTCGAGAGACAGAGCACTTAAATACTGCTCCCGCAAATAAATAAATTTCATTTCATTTCATATAAATTGTTTACAGTATGTAAAAGTGGTATTAATTCGTATAATAATGTGCTGCGATAATGGACATCTTCTTAAAATAATAAAATTCGCTCTATACAGGGTGTATCAGGCAACGTGTAAAAAATTAAGGTAAATAATAAATAAAGGATGAACACCCCTCAAAAAATAAATTTACTAAATAAAAGTGCTCGTGTATGGTATTATCACAAAAACAAAAGGTCTATAAATGGACCGGCCGACGTGGACCGCCGTTGCAGGTGGGCCGGCACACGGCTTGTCGGCGCGAGATCAAAGACGAGGCGGCAAAGGTCATTTGTTTGATGCATTATGTATGTTTCTACAAGGAAAAGGTGGACATTTGGATAAAAAAAAGTATTTATTTTTAAATTAATTTCTACTCAGAATAACTTACTGAGTCATCTCTTGAAATTTTTTACACGTTGCCCGATACACCCTGTATATTACGCGGTAATTTTTTTTGAGCATCCACCAAGATAGGCTACCTACTACTAGATAGGATACCTGCAATTCAAGGGAAACAAAAAGAAAAATCATAATACTGAAGACGTGGCTGTATGGCCCGCGATCCCTTGACTTTCCCAGAATGAAGGAACAAAAAAAAAACAAATTAGTAAACAGAATGGAGGTTTAGATGACTCAAATAAAGTCGAGGAAGATTGGTGTGAAGAAGAGTTCAATTATAATATATTGATAACAATGAAGAATGCCCATTCGCGAAGAGAAGTGGGCCCACAATTTTTTTCTCGAGTTTCACGATAATTTTTAGTTCATTTTGTAGCATAATAAATTGACATTTATTATCACTAATAAGTTTTAATTTATTTACCCGGATTATTAAGTAATTTGCCTTTTACTGATTGTTCTTTAATACATACCTTTCTAGTTCCTAGCGAAATATTAACACAGAGTTGATCAGTGTCGCATATAGGATAAGGGTGACCGTTGCGTTGAAAAAAATGTACAGTGAAACTCATCGTCTCACCAACCACTTGGGGTTCCGTCCAACCCCACTCCACCTGGGGACAAGACTCCGTTCTAAATCTCATTTTTTTTATTGTAGCTCGGCATGTGACAACACACCGCCTGAGGTAAAGCTAGAGTGCGGTCAATGAATGGAAACAACTGCCACTACAGAGAAATCTCTACAGGCAGCACTCGCCTCCACTATGCCGGCTTGAAGAGACGAGCATGCACCATCCAGATTGACAGTGCACACTCCTCTCGTTCTATCTGGCTACTTTCAAACTATTCCCGAAACGCGATCATTATGCCAAATCCTAAATTTCAACATTCTCCATACTGCATGACAAACGAGCGTAAACAAAAGATATGGTGTACATGGTCTAGCGGTAAGACGCGTGAATTCACGATCGATGAGTCCCGTGTTCGAACCTCGCTAAATTCTGGCCGGTACCAATGTAACTTCGTTATATTTACTTTGGTCCCTTAGTGCCTATAGTATAATAAGGAATGGTAGACAGACTGAAGATGGTTATTAGCCCAGTCTGCCGTTCTAGGATAGTAACACCACTTACGAATGTAACACCCGTGAAGTGACTTTGTCGCGTTTCGGGAATAGTTTGAAAGTAGCCAGGTATAACGAGAGGAGTGTGCACTGTCAATCTGGATGGTACATGCCCGTCTCTTCAAACCGGTACAGCGGAAACGACGGCTGCCTAAAGAAATGTGGTTTCAGCTGTTTCCGTTCATAGACCGCACTCTAGCTTAACTTAAAGCTTAGTTTAATCGGGCTGCAATAAAAAAGACATCACTAGACTCCTCTATGCCGGCTTGAGTATGATTTTACTTCCAAGCTAATTCAACCATTAACTTTAACTTTGGTTTAAGAAGTTGATCAGACATAGGGGAACGTACCTTGCAATTAGGTGGATGCAAATACTTTCCCGTGACATATTGCAATAATGAATGCTTCGCTTCAGGCGCCAACGAGGGCTGTGTCATCGCAGCCAATGTCACTAGTCCGGCGACCGAGGCCGATACCACCAACATTCCGCCTGAAATATCATCAGAAACTTATAATAATAAACGCATACAAACCCCCAACTTGGATACATCTGCGCTACGGGTATCAGCAGAAACGTAAACACTACACCCAAAACAAATATCTACTTTGTTTGCGTCTTATTAACCACTTCGCCACAAAGCCATTTTAAAAAAAGTATTGTGTTGTACCTTGTCGCGTTTCGGGAGCGGTTTGAAAGTAGCCAGGTATAGAGAGAGGAGTGTGCACTGTCACTCTAAATGATGCATACTCGTCTCCTCAGGCCGGCATAGTGGAGGCAATTGTTGCCCGTAGTAGCTTCTCTATAGTAGCGGTTGTTTAGAACTCATGGACCATGGGCGGAGTGTTGTCCATATACGCCGAGGTGCAATAATAAAAAAAAAACATTTTCTAAATTATCTCTGTTACTCACCCCAAGCCCAGGCATCGGGATGTCTGCAATTCTTGACAACAGCATTCCAGAGATCCGCTTTGAGTGTATGAAGTCCCTCCTTAGTGGTGGGTAGACTTTGTCGAGCCGCAGACCACGAGTTAAAGTCACGAGCCTCGAGTGCATGACGAGCTGCTGAATCCTCTAGCCAATAAACATCTTCAATAGAGGTCACGTCCAGACTCAATAATCTGAAAGGGTTACTTGGTTTTAACTCGTCGTAGACGTCAAAAAAAACTTGGTGGACCCCCTAGGAAAATTCAAATATTCACCGTGCTGAACCGTACCGCAAAGTAGAATCATCCCAATTGGAAGAGCTGCCGATGGAAAGGTATAAAAGAGGAATTCGGACACGGTCACGTGACCGCTTCGTAGCTCAGTGGCTAGAACATCTGACAATGGGCTTCGATTGCCACCCCAGCAAGCTTCGAGTGCGCACGACCATTTTTATATAACACTTATTTCGGATCCTTATCTTAGCTTATCATAGAAAACCACCTTCCACTTGTCCTATATCATCGTATTTAAAACAATATCTTGAGCGGCCGTGGTCTAGCGGTCGAGGACGGACTTTAACACGGGTCCCATGGATCGTGAACCTCACTAAATTCAGATCAGTACCAAGGTGACTATTGTTATGCTAGAATGCGATCCATGAAGCTATGCTGGCTTGATGAGATGCCTCTTCACACTGCGCTTGAAGGATCCCATGTTATAGGAAGGAGGAAAGACGTGACTGGGAAGGTAGTTCCACAATTTGATGAACCGACAGAAAAGAGATTGGCCGAACCTTTTGGTCTGCGAGGGGACTGTTTCGACAGGCATTTATAAAAATATTTCTTTCGTTTTGTACAAAGGACATTCTCCTTTCGCCTAAGAAAAATGGGCCCACAATTTTTTTCACGAGTTTGTCGATGATTTTTAGTTAATTTTGTAGAAAAATAAATCTACATCCTTATCACCGATCAGTTTTAATTTTTTCACTCGGGTTATTGAGTAATTAGTTGCTTTCTGATGCAATATTTGAGGTTATTATTATTTTAAATGCTTTAATAATTGAAGATATATATATGTTTCTATAAAGAAGTCACATAAGTAATTAAACATTGTCTATTGATTGGTAAATGATGTATTGATATAATTAAAATGAATTAATAAAAAAATAAGACATTATTTTAGAATATTGTTTTGTTACCAAACTATTAGGTACCATGTGGGCCCAAAAATTCTCCCCAAGCATTCTCCTTTAATTACAGTTTATTTTAAGTTAAAAATTAGTTTAGTCAAGTTAATTTTTATTGAGATATCTATGCATTCTAACAATAAATAAAGTGTGAACACAGCATGTTAGGTTAGTGCTTAAAAGCTTTATGTAATCGAGCCCGTATCGATAGGTGACCTAGATACGGTTGTACCTAGGTGTTAGTTATACACCTATGCTGTTCTACCTAGGCCGAGCTTTCAGTTTGACAACTCTTGTCATTTAAATACAAAAAAAAAACATCTCAACAGACTAACAAAGCAAATTGAAGTAAAAAAGTATTCTATAATTCATTTTAGCCCTTAACTTTAAACCTATATGCTTCTCGTCAAGAACCGTTCAGTCCACGCCCCACACAGTACTTTATAGGTTCAGCCGATTTTTTAAATTGTAGCTCGGCATGTGACAACACTCCGCCTGATGCAAAGCTAGCAGTCGCCTCCACTATGCCGGCTTGAGGAGACGAGCATGTACCATCTTAGATTGAAAGTGCACACTCCTCTCGTTATACCTGGCTACTTTCAAACTATTCCCGAAACGCGACAAGGTCACTTCACGGGTGTTACATTCGAAAGTGGTGGTACTACCCCAGGACGGCAGATCAGGACTCTTTTTCGAAGTGATTGGAGTTAGTCCTCCAACGTACTGTCAGACTTATAATACTAAATAGTTTTTGTGACGCGTTTTGCGAGCGCAGGGATAGTTTTGAAGAAAAAAAACAATTTTTTTAAAACGATATTAAATGATGAACTTCGGCTCTATCTCGTTCAGTTCCGGATATATCGTGTTATTTTTGGAACATTTTGCATTTTATCTGAGGTCTCGTGGGCCCCCTTTATACGTATTAAAAAAATAATAGGCAAGTAATAATTGATGTCCGTCAGTGAGTGGTAATCGAGCTTTATATAATATGAGATGAGATGATTGAAATATGACATGTTTTTTTTTACTCTCTACGAAAGAAAATCTCTAATAATTTCATATCCATCTAACCTAAAATTTATAAATCGATAGAAAAGTAATATTTTGGGATTTTGATTTCGTAACAAAAGAGGAAAAAACCGCGACAACACTAATTTAAAAAGTCATACAATCTGAGTAATTTTACATATTCATTGTATCTCTCTTTCACCCGTAGGCGGTATTTGATTACATTTATGAATAATATAAACTTTACACGTGTTTTCAGAAAGAAAATGCCAACAAAATACGTATTAAATATGATTATATTGGTTAGTTTAGCGAGATTTGGAAACGGGTCTCATCGATCGTGAGTTCACGCGTCTTACCGCTAGACCACGGTCGCTTTTACACTACTAATAGCTTTTTCGAAAGGAAGAAAGGAGGAAAGGGGGTCTGGACCATCATTTCACCTCCAAAATTCAACCATCAACCAAGATTTTTGGAAGCTTCATCATACTGAATTTTTGACTTGACTGGGACTCGACCGCATAATATTAACTTCACGTAAAAAAGAGAATGCCCATTCGCCTATGAAAAATGGACCCACAATTTTTTTCTCTAGTTTCGCAACTTTTAGTTACTTTTGTAGAAAAATGAATCTACTTCCTCATTACCAATCAGTTTTAATTTTTTCACCAAGGTTATTGAGTAATTAGATGTTTCATATTTGAGTTTATTATTATTTTAAATGATTTAATAATTGATTATACACGTATATATGTTTATTATGTAATTAAACATTGTCTATTGATTAGTAAATGATGTGTTGATATAATTAAAATCAAATAACAAAAAAATAAGATATTATTTTAGAATATTGTTTTGTTATCATACTATTAGTGTGAAATTATATATAAATAGTGTAAAATTCTATAATAATTTGCCAAAAGACATAAAAGAAATGAATTACTCAAAATTTAAAGAACACATTAAAAAAATATTAGTTAATAAGGTATACTACAACTTAAACGAAGCTATGGCCGATAATTTTGTAATAGATAGCCCTTGAATAGCCTTCTCTATACAATTTAAAAATATACATATAGTCCTAGTTCTAGTCAGTAAGCGGACAATGCTCATAATATAAGGCAGCTATCATAAATTGCTTAAAATTAACGTATTTGTTTAATTAGTGAATTTGACAATGCTCATGTGCAGCTGCTAAAGACATGAATGTTATTGTATTAATTATTATTATTATTATTGTATTTATCGACGTGTAAGAGTGCAGTTTATCTGTCAATTTACTGAAATAAATGAATTGAATTGAATTGAATTAGGTATCAAGTGGGCCCAAAAATGGGCATTCTCCTTTACACTGGATTTATGTAATACATACCTAGAATATGCATGTTGCAACTCATGTGTAATCAACCATTGACGTAACACAAGTCTTTGCTGCAACTGTTGTGCAGCGCGACGTATCCTCTTCTCTTCGGCGGCGGGCAGCTCTGGTAACTGATCCAGCTGCTCCGGAGTACCACACCCAACCAACGATGACAATCCTAAGTATAGCATTGAATTTAAAATATTTCGTAGCGACTTTTTTTAAATTAGTGTAGCTTTGCATATGGCCACACTCCGTCTGTTGTTAGGCTAGAGTGCGGTCCATGGGCGGAGGCTATCCACTATTCCCACTTGAGGAGACATATGTGAATGACCCACTTTCAACTTTCAAGCTGATCCCGAAACGCGAATAGATTACTTCACGGCTTCACCAGATTACTACACATGAAAGTGGTGGTAGCACCAAGACGGAAACTGGGTGGGATACAGCCATCATCAGTACGCATACCATTAATTAGTTTTCAGGGAAAAGCGGCCGTGGTCTAGCGGTAAGACGCTTGAACTCACGATCGATGAGTCGCGTGTTCGAACCTCGCTAATTCTGACCGGTACCAACGTAACTTTTTATATGTACTTTGGACGCTCAGTGCCTATAGGCACTATTAAAAAGTGGTAGGCAGACTGATGATGGTTATTTGTCCAGCCTGCCGTCCTGGTGTAGTACAACCACTTTCGAATGTAACACCCGTGAAGTGACCTTATCGCGTTTCGGGAGCAGTTTGAAAGTAGCCAGGTATAACGAGAGGAGTGTGTACTGTTAATCTAGATGGTGCATACTCGTCTCCTCAGACCGGAATAGCAGAGGCGACTGCTGCCCGTAGAGATTTCTCTGTAGTAGCAGTAGTTTTGGTTCATGGACCGCACTCTAGCTTTATATCAGGCGGAGTGTAATCATATGTCGAGCTACAATAAAAATAAAAAAACCAAAACGTTTCTGTTTTGAAACTCATATTCGACAAACAGAATTCAAATAAACTTATTCTCTTATTTGTTAAATAAACCCTTTAATATTCAACGTAAGACTGTTTTCCTGGAATAGATACAAGAATATTGTATTCTATTAAAGATATTTAATTTCTTTTCGTAATAACGGTAACGCGATCGTATACAATTATAAATAATGCATCGCAATTGTATGTTTGGTATTCAGTAACCATGGCGTTGAACCTTGACCTTTCTGCTACATAATTAATCAATTAAGAGAGAACTTAAAATTCTTTATACTTCATAAAAACAGAACTTGTAACATTAGACCCTTCTTATGTAAGTTCTTGCACGTAGAGGGTAATAAGGTATATAGTACATTGATCATTGCGCTAAGGAAGTGGGTTCAAACCCACTTCGGCTTCTATTAATTGTAAAAATTCGCTGTAAATTATATTTTTAAATTTGTAGTAGTATTTGATGTTATTATATTATTTTGAGATGTAAAGCTAAAGTGCGGTCCATGAAAGGAAACAACTGCTACTACAGAGAAACCTGTGCGGGCAGCAGTCGCCTCCACTATGCCGCCGGCTTGAGGAGATGAGCATGTACCATCTGGATTGACTGTGCACACTCCTTTCGTTATACCTGACTGCTTTCAAAATATTTCCGGGACGCGAAAAGGTCACTTCACGGGTGTTACATTCGAAAGTGGTGGTGCTACCCCTGGACGGCAGACTGGGCAAATAACCATCATCAGTCTGCCTACCACTCTTAAATAGTGCTTATAGGCATTGAATGACCAAAGTACATATAACAAAGTTACATTGGTACCGGTCAGAATTAGCGAGGTTCGAACACGGGTCTCATCGATCACGAGTTCACGCGTCTTGCCGCTAGACCACGGCCGCTCAATTTCTCAGTCACTACTAGAAAAAAGAGTTTGTTTTTAATGTTTTTCCTTTATTTTTTGCGTCTTTGTGTACAGGGAGAAGGGCCTATGACCGCGCGTAACCAGGTGACCTCAATATCATGTCCTGGAGCGCGATCTGCGAACCGGAGTTTAGGTTTTATCCCATGATGCTACTTTATTATTTACAATAGTTATTTAACGAATTAATTATCGAGTATAGTAATTATGATCATAGTTAATAAATAAAATTAAAAAATTACACCTTTATAAATGTCAAAATATTAGCTAATGAAAATTTGTTCAAAGTTGTAACTACTATCATTTCCCATCTGCACTGCGCGTTGGCTAAAATCCAAATTGTTCATTTCTTTCGCGCTACAATAACCCTTATAGCTGTTAAAATAGAGTTCACATTGAAACAAAGTTTGTTGAACAAATTAGGGAAAATTTGCAAGGAATTTTGGTTGAATTTGAACTTTTACTCTTTTACATATTCAGAGATTTTGGTGGGCTGAAAAGTTCTAAGCCTCCAGAACTAATTATTTATTAATTAATCCGTAAACACATTCCGTTATCAGGTGGAAGAGAGGTGTTTTAGACTCATTTCTAGTCTATCTTCATTTCTGTTTATCACTGACTGTGGGTTTAAACCTACGAAATATGTAAATGCCCGGCAAAAATCTAACGTTCTTGACATTTACAGGCTCTTCCAGAGTAAATTTTAAAAAAATATACGGATAAGGCATCGAAAATTTTACCAAGGCATTTTACATAAAAACACTACCCAACTTGGCTCAAACACCACCCTTCCGACCTTCACCTTCTGAATTCTCCGTGCCAAATTACACACACAATTTTAAAATGAAAATGTAAACTTTTATTGACATGTAAATGTGACCTTGTGTGACCCTTACGGTTCTGTTAATAATTAATTTTAGGTTAACAACTTTTCATTAGATAAATCTGTCTACATGAACGGAGACGACTGCTAACACAGAGAAATGTGTGCATTCGGCAGCCGTCTCCTCTATGCCGGCTTGAGAAGACGAACGTCGATAGTCGATCGATCTCCAGGTCGATAGTGGTCTCACTGACTAAGCTAGTGATACTACCCTCGGATGGCAAACAGAGCCAATAATATAGCTATAGCTAATAAATAGCTCAGTGATTCACAACCATGGAGCCGCGGCACTTTTTTAATTTTAGAGATGTATGTAGTAATTAATAATAAACGTACGGTTGTTTTTGTAGTACATATTGTTCCATTTTACATTCAAAATTATAATCATAAACTATTTTACACAGTGAATTGTAGCAGTTGTACAACTTTTATTAATTTTTTTCCTTTGTGTGCCGACAAATTTAAAAAATCGGTAAAAAAAAGCCGCGACAACAAAAGGTTGAAAATCACTGAAATAGCTGTAAGTCAGACATTATTATCAATATAGGCAGGTACCTAAGACAAAGCGAACTGTTGCATTTATTTCCCATAGATATATTATTATACTAGAACAAAGACATGCAAAAAACAAGATGAAACCTACCAAACTTGCTATCCGACGCGATCATACCGATGGAGCATATTTCGGAATCCTCAAATTGCCAAGCATTCTTATCTATACTTAATTTACGTACAGAATCTGTTACAGACATTTTTATAACACTTTTTTTTAAACTTTACAAATATAAGTAAATAATTTAATACATTTCATTTAGATATTCAATCAAGTATACGGTAAGTTATTTATATTCCATAAATGAAATACATATTATTTTGATTATTTTTAGGTTAGGTACCGTCTTGGAGCGTCCGCCCCTTTTCAGCGTGAAACACGACTGAACGAGCGAGGGTTGGTTAGTGAGTATAGATATAAGGGTTGATTCAGCGAATTCTGCGCGCTACTCGAACAAAGAACCATTTTCTGATCAACTTTCATCATAATTCAATAATTTTTATATGATAGATCTGCACGACACAATTATGACGATAAATTAAGACAGGTTAACGTGAGCGTCCATACATTTTGTTTTACAACATTGTTTGAAACATAACAGATTTATGTTGAAATTAAGTAGTTTTATTACTTTCTCAGCACTAATTATTATCGCAAATCACTATAATAAACAAATAGCTACGGCACAGAATATATAAAATGCTTGTGAAATATAACCAATATAAAATGTTTGAAATATTTAAAATGCATTTTAAAACAAAACGTATGGACGCTCAGGTGTTGGCTTTCACGTTAAGGTTTATTGCCTTACTCTTTAATGTTTATTAAAAAAAAAGATTCCTCCTCACGAGCCTAGTGAAATGCATTTTTTTTTAATTTTCTCCGACATTATAATCTCGGAACATAAATTAAATAGATTAACAAAACATTTAACTCACAACCCTAAAACCCACACTCAGGTATATACGTAAAACTCACCCCAATTGTGGGTTGTAGGGGATGAAGTGACGTCACTGCTACCCCCCTCCCCATCTCATATCGTTTTCAACAGAGATACAATACGTGGAGATAGTAACACGTTTATTAAATCATATTGATTTTATAAAAATACTTTAAAATTATTATTCTGTTTATTAGTACGACGTTACGTAGTTTCAGGGCGTCAATTAATTATCGAATGTAGTAGACTAAAAATGTATAGTATAATTTCTATATGCTTTTATACCAATTATATTAATTTTACTCAATAGAATATTGTTGCCTCAAAAGCGATAGAAATAAAAAGTGTTTTTTTTTATTTTTTATTTTAGCACGTCATATGACCACACTCCGCCTGATGTTAAGCCAGAGTGCGATCCATGAACGGATGCGACTACAGAGCAGCTCTAGCTTTACATCAGGCGGAGTGTTGTCACATGCCGAGCTACAATAAAAAAAAAATTGTTATTCTTGTCCTGATGATGACCTAAGTACAGGCTGGTATCACGATCGATGAGACCCGTGTTCGAACCTCACTAATTCTGACCGGTACCAATGTAACTTTGTTATATGTACTTTGGTGACTATAGGCACTATTAAAGAGTGGTAGGCAGTGGTTATTTGTCCAGTCTGCCGGCCTGGGGTAGTGTACCACCACTTTCGAATGTAACACCCGTCAAGTGACTTTGTCGCGTTTCGGGAGTAGTTTGAAAGTAGCCAGGTATAACGAGAGGAGTGTGCACTGTCAATCTAAGATGGTACATGCTCGTCTCCCGAGCCGGCATAGTGGAGGCGACTGCTACCCGCACAGGTTTATCTGTAGTAGTTGTTTTCATTCATGGACAGCACTCTAGCTTTACATCAGGTAGAGTGTTGTCACATGCCGAGCTACAATTAAAAAAAAAGTATGCCTTGGCAATCTTTTGTCTCCTTAGGCCGACATAGCGGAGACAACAGAAGTTTCTCTGGTAGCAGGTGTTCATAGGCCGCACTCTAGCTTAACATCAAGCGGAGTGTTGTATATGACAAATTAATACAAAAAAACCTTTTCGGCTTAGTTATGAATGTGCTTGTAGCAAGACCAGACAATACTTTCTCAATAATTATCAGCAATCATTTCTGGAAATACTACAATATTTTGATACAAGTTCTTATTGTGCTGTAGGTTTTAATTACTTACTTACTTAGCTCACGCCTTGTTCCCACCGGGGTAGGCAGAAACTATGGAGCGCCAGCGACTCCTCTCTCTACATACCACTTTCGCTTCGACCACATCCATTACTCACCTCATGCATGCACCTCGGTTGAGGGTGCTCCTCGTCTGACCCTTTCTCAGCAGTTAACCGACCTGACTGAGAAAGGTCTTCGTAGGGCGCCCCCTTCCCACACTGCCTTCCACTTTCGCACAATAAATATTCCATCCATCCTTTCCAAATGACCGAACCACCTTAGCATACCCCTTTCCACTCTGGTCACAATACTGTCCTTGAGCTCGCAGCGATTTCTTATCACATCGTTTGGGATTCGCTCGCTCAAGGATACTCCACACATACTTCTTAGCGATCGCATTTCTACCGCGTTTATTCGACTTTCATTCTTCCTCTGCCACACCCAGCTCTCACTACCATACATCAAAGTAGGCACTAACACCCCATTGTGAATCGCTTTTAATTAACACAATGATAATAATTACCAAATAGGAACAATTATAGTTAGAACATAGGGTCATAGTAATTAGCATAACTCAACAGTAGAATGGAACATAGTATCATGTAAACTGTTCATGAAATATCAAAGTTCTGAAATTTTTTCCCTACACTAAATTTGTATTAAAATAATAAAACTAGATTTTTTGAACATTTTTAAAGTTTGTTTAAATATTATTTAACACAAATATTAGAATTTCAATACAATATTAATTAAGGCACTATATACCACTCGGATTACGTTAATCAATCTCGTATGAATCCAAATAGAAATTCAGGAAATTCTAAAAATAACTATAATTTTTTTGATTTTGATTTGATTTGACTTTTTAATTGGTTATTTGCACAAAAAAGTATAGTAAATAGTCATGCCGTCAGATTATTTTTAAAAATACAATACATACCATATTCACGAAATACTTTCGAATATTCGCCAAGATCATTTTGTTGTAACCACTCGTCGACTTCGATACTTTCGTCCTCAAGAAAACTAACTAAAACATGTCTACAGTAATAAAGTAACAAACATAAACAAAATATAATACTAAATGTACGTAAATGGTTAATCATTATTCCCGATTTTATTCATCATTTTGAATTATTTCCAATATTTGTTTAAAAAAATCCATAACATAACCAAGCAAGCCATTCTATTTTGACAGCTGTCAAAACTTTAGGGATGTACAATTCGGATATAACGAATATTCATGTACTCGATCCCTTTTATAGACATAAATCAATTTAAGATATTTTAGTGGAGCAAGAAAGTAGTCAAGTAAATCTGGGGTTGAGAAATTATAAATTCCTTATTAAATATTATTTATTAACCCTATAAATACAACATTGAGATATATCACAAAGTGCTTTAATAAAAACTAAAATGATGTGATCATGTTTGAGAATTATTTAAGAAAAAGACATAACTAGCACATTGTTTTTGTGAACTGCCTTATTTCCAACATGTTAGTTAAGATATTCTTTTTGCGCAGATTCTAGGAGACATTATCAATTTATTTTACTTTCATTTTGTCCGCTAAAGAGCATGACAATCCTGTGCCATCCGGCTCTACATTCAACTGTTCAACAGTTCCATCATTTATGACCATCGAGAATCGTTTAGATCTGAAGCCACCAAGCGGAGGGAGGTTAGTACCCAAGTCCAACGCCTTAATGAAAGTACCACTGGGGTCAGCCAACATGCGTACCTGAGGATTTAAACAAAAACTGATAAACAGAATTATAGATTTGTTTTAAATTATTTATACTCATAAATACTCAAAATACACCAAAAACCCAAGTGCTTGTTTAAATTAAATAACAAAAACCTTTTTAAGTCTACTAATCTAAAAATCACTTACATATATTAAATGAATACTGACTTGTTAATTACTATAATGTATTCTATGTCCTTCAACATATCTATTAATATAACATCAAAGATATACCTAATTAAGTTTATATCACGTGACAATTGCATGCATGAGGGGAGTAATGGATGTGGTCTAAGCGAAAGTGGTATGTAGAGAGAGGAGTCGCTGGCGCTCCATAGTTACTGCCTACCCCAGTGGGAACAAGGCGTGAGCTAAGTAGTAGTAGTAGTACAATTGTATTGTATTGTAAGTTTATATCATAATAGTAATAGTATTGTTTATATTATGTTGAATTGACCTTTTTGTCTTTCAGTATATTTGTTAATAAAAACTATCAACAAAATGATAACCTGTTGTTTATCTCATTTAGTCGTCAATATTACCTTTCCTTTAGCATTATGTTGCACACCCCATGCGGCCATTACATATGGATCATTCACGGACACGCAGACAATCTCACCGGCACCCTCACCACGCAACTTTTCGGCATTATCAATGTATCCGGGCAAATGGGTCTTTGAACATCCCGGCGTAAATGCACCGGGTACAGCAAACAACACGACTTTCTTGCCAGAAGTTAAATCACCAATATTAACTTTATTTGCCGGAGAATCTTCGAATAGATCGACGCTGGGTAGTTTATCGCCGACCTAAAAATAAATGTGATTTACAGTAAATATTGAATAACAATTTCAAGGTCATTATATAACTAATAAAATTTTCCTACCTTAATAGGAGCCATTGCAGCGATGGACGTATGTATTGTACGAGTGACCGCTTGCTTGGTTAAAGCAGAAATAAACTTGACTGAAGAGGTCGTGAGAATCATTGGTATATGTATAATTAATTATGTATAATCTATTATGATTGCAATTTATATTGACCCGGCACGCGACGTTCGTACTTGACGTTTAGTATTCCGTGCGAAACTGAAAATTGCTTAATTTGAATAATAGTAAATGTAGAATACTTAATGGCATAACTAAAATTCTTTAAAATACTGTTACTGTAAGTAAATTTACTTATATTTAGTGTTAATCTTAAATAATTTTCTATAATCTACTAAATTATACACGTAGAACTCGTTCAAAAATATTTTGTGTCTATGATTTGTTATGACACTTTATTGGTAATGTTACCACTTGCTAAATTTGTTTTACTTACGAATGTTATATAATGTCATAATAATGATTCTTACCGCTGGTGACGTTATGTTTTCTTACTGCAAGATATGCGTAAATTACATGTATTTTTAACAATTAGATAGTCTAATGTTTAGTTTGTCTATAAAATCCTAAAATTGGTTTGTAATAATTCCGGGAAACCGCATTTACGTGTTAGCAATACTTTTTGTCTATGGTTTATTAACAGGCTTTCGGCTTTCGTTTTGGTTATTTCGTTAATTTCATAGCCTTGTTTTCCTATAATTATCGCGATTATAATATGAAAAACATTTCACTGTGGTGTCTATGAAGTTAGTGATAAGCAACAGCAGTGTTAAAACATGGAAGCCCCTAGTATGGACATAGTTTATCAGGCAATTACTGCCTTGTACGATAATCCTGACGTTAATGAAAAAGAAAAAGCCTCGAAATGGCTTGCAGATATTCAGACATCAGTAAGTAGCTTTATTTAAAAGTCTATGCCACATATACATAAGTATCTAACATGTATTCTCTGGCGTATTTGTATATTCTAATTTATAAATAAACTCATTTGTGGTGTTATTTTGCAGGTTCATTCTTGGAAAGTGGCGGATGAACTCCTGAGAGATAAAAAATCGGTGCATTCTTATTATTTTGGTGCGCAGACTATGCGAGCCAAAGTGCAACATAACCTGAAAGAGCTGAACCATGAGCTTATGCCGATGTTGAGAGATTCACTCATAGAACATTTATCATCTACGACGCCTGACATAAATCCTTCAATATTAACGCAACTTAGTTTGGCATTAGCTGACTTAGCATTACAAATGCCATCATGGGATGACTGCGTCGGGGATTTGATGCAAAAGTTTTCAAATGGTTATTCTCATGCCCTAACAGAGTTTCTGACGGTTCTGCCACAAGAAGTGGAGAGTTCGAATCTGAGACTCGGAGAAAACAGACGCCACGAAATGAAGGCAATCTTGCATCATAACTCTTCTGCTGTTTTTAAGTACCTGAATGATAATATAGCGAGTGCTCAAGGTTCGGAGGTCGGATTAAAGATAGTCAGATGTTTAACATCTTGGATACAGTTGAGCGCTCTAGAATTGAGTGAAGTCCCGCATAATGCAGTCATTCGTTTCACGTTACAAGTTCTGAGTGAGTTTAATTGCAACAACACTCTGCACGAGTCTGCCGCGGACTGCATAAGTTGTTTACTACATAGTGTAGATTATGTAAACGAAAATGATCAAGTAGAAAGGCTGTTAGTTCAGAGTATTTTGAGCCTAGAGAATGCTTATCACATGTCTGTCGCTCATGAAGAAGAAGAGAAGGTGTCCACATATGCAAAATTGTTTACGGAATTAGCAGAAACCTATTTAAGTAAGATTGTGGAGCATGCTGCAAATGGTGATACACATTTTGCTCTGCCTTCTTTGGATCTGCTTCTTGTTTGTTGTGGATATCATGATTATGAGGTTTGTAACATTCAGAGTCTTTCCCTCGCTCGCTGCTACCGTCACATGATGGCTGTGAAGCTTGTCGGACCATAATAAATTAAATATTTTTATTTTGTTTAATCATGTGGTAAATAGCGCGCGCACACATGAGCGGCCATAGCTGCTCAATTGCAGAAAAGGCGTCAGCGAGGAATCTACATGTTTTAATATTTTTATATGGCGTATAACAATTCGCCAGTATCAAAGTACATATTTTTTGCATCAAGTTAATAATATTGTGCATCACGAGTCATTCTTTTATCACACTAAACAGTCAGGTCAGTTTCAGTCAAGTCAAAAATTGCTCTAGTAAAATGGTAGAATCTTTACTGAAACTTCATATGAAGTTTTGGGGGGAAAATGGAAACACAGGTTCCCTTTTGAATTGTTTGCCCACACTCACGCACGTTCATGAACACTTAATGGTTAATAATCCACCATTATTACACATTAACACTCGAAGAAACACAAGTTTAGGTGACCTGACGTCTCAAGATGGCCGCCAAAACGGATTTTTTATAACTTTTAATAAATGTTCAACACACATACTTGGTTGTTGAAATATCCTTTCTTTTGTTTGTGAAGTGTGATTATGTGAAGTGAAGATTATGACCAGTGATGGCTTATTCAATATTTTAAATATATAATTTCAGGTAGCAGCTGTAACATTTCGTGTATGGCACATGTTATCAGAAGATCTATATTCTAGAGAACAAACAGCTCTGACGGAGACTTTTAGTCCGTACGTTCAGAGGTTACTGACGAGTTTAGCACGCCATTGTCAATGTGAACCTGATCATACTACATTACCTGATGAGGATGATGACTTTCATGTAAGTTAATCATTTATCTAATTTATAAGATTCTGCCCAACTTGACTACATGTTTTTATTTAAGAATCAACCTAAGCAGATTGTTAACGCTTATTCTATGGGAGAAACTTCTGCAGAAGCGGTGAAATCTCTTTTTTTCTTTTTGTTTTATATGGCATTAAAACAATTTGCCAGTGTCAAAGTAAATATTTTGCATCAAGTTAATAACACTGTGCATCACGAGTCATTCATTCATCACACTAAACAGTCAGGTCAAGTCTTAGTCAAGTCAAAAATTGCTCCAGTAAAATGGTAGAATCTTTGCTGGAACTTCCTACAGAGTTTTGGAGGGAAAAAGGAAACACATGTTCTCTTCTTTAGAGTTGTTTGTCTACACTCACGCACATTCACGAACACATTAACATTCGAGAAACACAAGTTTAGGAAAATAATTCAATACAGATAACCTAACGTCTCAGGATGGCCGCCAAAAACTCAGCAGTGAAGTCAAACATACAAATATTTTATAATGGGCAAGGTGTCAAAAAATTAACCTATGTTAAATCGAAGACCATTTTAAGATATCCCTTCAATTAGATGTATTTTTTGATTCCTGTCTGAAAAAATCGCGGAGATATCTGAAAACCTGTAATGACATGCGATCGACTCTTCTTAGACAGTCATAAACATTTGTGTAGATACATTTGTTCCGTCTGAATCGTTACGATTACTATATTAAAATCACAAAAAATATATATCAATACGATAGCTATCACCATGTACAGTTACGCCTTCCCAATTGCTATTAAAAATTACAATTCCTAAAACTTATTGTTTTTTTTTCTTCAGGATTTTCGTATGAATGTAATGGAGTTAATAAAAGATGTAGTATTCATAGTGGGGTCAAGTAGTGTGTTTAAACAAATGTTTGCGGCGTTACATCAGGACCTTGGATGGGAACAAACTGAGGCAGCTCTCTTTGTAATGCAATGTGTTGCTAAAAATATATTGCCGTATGTATTTACCATTTCTTTAAGACGTAGGCAGACTGATGATGGTTATTAGCCCTGTCTGCCATCCTGGGGTAGTACCTGAGGTAGTAAGTGACCTTGTCGCGTTTTGGGAATCGTTTGGAAGTGGCCAGGTATAATGAGAGAAGTGCTCACTGTCTATCTGAATAGTGCACATTCGTCTTCTCAAGCCGGCATAGCGGAGGTGACTGCTGGCTCTAGAAATTTCTCTGTAGTAGCAGTTGTTTCCGTTCATGGACCGCATTCTAGCTTTACATCAGGAGTGTTGTCACATGCCGAGCTATAAAAGAAATTTAAAAAAAAAACAGTAAAACATATCTCATAGTTTATCAATAGCGCTGCATATATCAAAGTTATGAATGTTTCTTGTGTTACAGTGATGAATATGAGGTGGTCCCTAAGGTGGTAGAAGCGATCCTATCAATGCCTGAAGACACTCACAACGGCGTACGGGCTACAGGTGTGATGCTGTTAGGAGAACTCTGTGAATGGGTGGACAAGCACCCAGCAGCTGTTCAACCAACATTACATACATTATTAGCTGCATTAAGAGACAGGTCCAGGTCCACTCATGCTGCCAAAGCGCTTAAGGTGATTTTAATGCATACGACATCACTCCACCTGATATAAAGCTGTCCATGCGGTCCATGTACATAAACAACTGCTACTTCAGATAAACTTCTACAGGCAACAACTGTGTCCGCTATGCCGGTATGACCAGATGAATGTACACCATCAAAATCGGCACTCACTTCATGGGTAGTACTCCCCAACATGGCAGAGTGGGCTAATAACCATCATCAATCTGCCTATGACTCTTTAATAGTGCCCATAGGCACTGAGCGACTTATAACATAGTTACATTGGTATTGTTAGAATTCAGGGAAGTTTGAACATGGATCTCATAGATCCTGAGTCCTATCATTAGCCCATTTACACATTTAGAAAACTACCTAGCCTTCATTTATCCGTTAATTGCAGAACATATGTAAAGCTTGCCGAGCTCATATGACAGTACATGTGACGGGGTTATTAGAATTATCACAAAATTTAAACTCTATGGGACTGCCAGAGAGTGCTAATACAGATATTATTAATGGTTTAGCAGCTACTATTGGATGTTTACCTTCAGATCAGGTAAGTGTTTTTTTTATATTGTAGCTCTGCATGTGACAACACTCCAGCTAATTGATGTAAAGCTTGAGTGCGGTCCATGAATGCTACTACGGAGACCTGTACGGGCAGCAGTCGCCTCCACTATGCCGGCTTGAGGAGACGAGCATGTACCATCTAGATTGACAGTGCACACTCCGCTCGTTATATTAGCTAGATTAATTCCATGAGATGGATTATTGTAATGAATATTTTTGTGTCAGATGAGAGAAGCTATGAAACAATCTGTGGGTATTCAATTAGGACCGCTACAAGAACTAATCAAGACTGAAACCTCTATTGTAAAGAAAGGTAAGACTATTGTATGGTGTTAAAATCAATCAAAGAGCACATCATTTTACATAGTCTATGTAATTATGCTGAACGTTTTGCCTAAGATAATCTTTAAGACTAATCATACCGTATTTATGTTTAATAGTATTAGGTGTTACTTTGCGGAAATCCATAACCAAAATTATTAACGGACTTCATAAGTAGGAGGTTATCAATTCGTGTATTTTTTTTTAAACACTACTTTGCAAATAATTTCCGCTAATCAATGTTAGTGAGGGTAGGTACACAATGGTGAAACGCGTCGAGAGGTTTTTGCATGTTGGTGAAGGGTCTACTAACATAGACAGGTGATGTGACAGTGTACCTACCCTCACTAACATTGATTAGCGGAAATTAGTTGCAAAGTAGTGTTTAAAAAATAATTTTGATACTGTATTTATACTTAAAAAGTAAGCGATTTGATTCTGCTCCTTTCTACATTCGTTGACACCAACTAATGGCTAGAATATTATAATATTTGTTGGAATTTATATTATGTGCAAATGTATAATAGTAAAGTATGAACCAAACTTTATGGAGACTCCGAAGTTAGGCACAAGCCGCTGCTCAGTACACAAATTGAGGTATCAGCAACACTGATTGTAAACAATGTAAACTTGACTGTAGATGCGCGAAATAACGCCCGCAGCTAACTTTGAATCGACCTATAAATACCTTTACCACATACTCTAGTATTATTCATCCGCAGGTTCATCAAATGATCCAGTGAGGTATATAGATCGTATTGCGTCCTTATTTCGTGAAGTAGGTGCTAGAGAGGCGTCTCTGACTGAGGGGGAGCATCCCGTATTGGCGGCTCTGTGTGATTGTTGGCCGGTATTTTCCTCGTTATTGGATAAGTATGGCGTTTACCTTATTTTTATTATAGTAGCTCAAAAACTCCGCCTGATGGTAAACTAGAGTGAGGTTCATGAATGGATATGACATGAAGATAAATTTCTGCAGGCTTGACAAAACTAATGTGCACATTTTTTTTATTGAAGCTTTGTACATGACAACACTGCCTTACATCAGGCGAAACAGAACTTACGGCTTACACCAGAATGCGGTCCATAAATGGAAACAACTGCTACTACAGTCTAATTTCCACAGGCAGTAGTCGCTCCTATATGCCGGCCTGAGCATGTGCACCATCCAGATAGACAGTGCACATTTCTCCCGTTATACCTGGCTACTTTCAAACTATGTGCTCACTTCCTTTGAGCTCGAGTAATGTAATTGAACGAGTCATGGTCAACAAGGAACGCCCACTGTGGCTCAGCCAATTACATTACAAATCAAGAGCTCGAAGAAGTAGCAAGAACTCACGGCTCGGTTCGTAATCAGCATCCTGTTCCCGAAACGCGACAAGGTCACTTTACGGGTGTTACATTCGAACGTGTTGGTACTACCCCAGGACAGCTTCCAAATTGATTTCATAACAAGACAAGTCAGTTTACGGGTGTTATCCCAATTGACTTTTAATAAATTATTCTTACAGACATAAAAACGACTCTCGTATTGTTGAACGGACTTGTAGAGCATTGAGATTTGCAATAAGATGTTTGTCCGCACATGCTTCACCATTGATAAACCCGTTAGCTAACAAGGTAATTCTAGAAATGTCTCTCCGACTTTAGAAATATTATATGGATTTAAATTATTGAAAAAACATTAAATATAACTTTGTTATGTGGAGTCACGATAGCGGATAGAATGAGGAATAGTGTTGTGCGTGATAGATGTGCTTTGAAAGATGATATAGTAGCGAGGATTGAGAAAGGAATGCTTCGATGGTTCTGGCACTTGGAAAGGATGAACGAAAGGAATATATAAATCTGATGTGAATGGATGCGTTAAACAAGGTAAACCCAGAAGGGTGTTTTCCGATCAAATAGGAGACATCCTCATGAAAGCTGGGCTGCCTAGTGCCCATAACCGTCGGGCGTGCATGAAGAGAATTGTGGATGTGAAGGAAGCGATGGTGTTGTGTCAGGATCGTGGTAAGTGGCGTTCCGTTGTCTCTGCCTATGCCTGTGGGAAAAAAGCGTGACAATTGTATTGTATTGTTATGTACTTCGGCTGTTCAGTGCCTATAGTTTGTGTCAGAACAGCATCGGAGCTGTGGTAGCAATTGTTACAATTATAGACAAGGTGTTACTAAAATATGATGAATCAAAAGTAATATTGATTTCAGATGGCAGAGGTGTACTCATCATTTGGACATTCATGTATTCTATATCTGATGTCGGTGTTAGTGGATGAACTATCAAAAATACCAGAGGCAATACACACGTTATTGCAGTTATTGAATGCGCTAATGCCACAAGCGCTCACTCTCTTGATGGAACAGAGGGGACCTATTGAACATCCTGATACTGTTGATGACCTATTCAGGCTATGTGTTAGGTAATTTTTTTTTAAATTATTGTAGCTCGGCTACCACAGATAAATTTTTACAGGCAGCAGTCGCCTCCATTATGCCGGCTTGGTCAGATGTATGTGCGCCATCCAGATTGACAGTGTACTCTCCTCCCGTACCTGGTTACTCCCAAACTGATCCCGAAACATGATAAGGTCACGGGTGTTAGATTCGAAGGTGGTGGTGCTACTCTAGGACGGCAGACTGACCTAGTCTGATAATAATAATCAGTCTGCCTACCATTCTTTAATGAGTGACTAAAATGTTCATGCTGGAGTAGGCTTAATGATTGTGTTCTGGATTAGATTCTTGCAACGGGCGCCACGTGAGTTCCTGTCGTCGCCGTGCATGTGCGCTGTGCTGCGCGGAGCTGTGCTGAGCTGTGTGGTGGACCATCGCGACGCCAATGCTAGTCTCATGAAATTCCTCATGGACTTTGTGTCACTCGCCAGATCTGACAAACCAGTAATTAATGGTAAATTTAGAATAAACACGATCTAACTTTAAATAACTCACTTTGACTATTTTATATATTTTTTTTATTCTATAGATTTAACGCATACACTATTGGCGACATATGGTGAACAATTAGTATATGCCCTTCTAGAAGCGTCCGTTTTACATCTACACTCATATATGCTTGGGGAGGTATGTACTTATTGATATATTTACTAGGGAATTCTTAACTTTATTGAAAGAGCTTGCTATTTATGCCGTTTATTTTACTTGTATGATACAAGTATAGACATTCTCAAATTCAAATGCCAGGGTCCACTATCTTCTGTATGCAACAATTTGTCATCATAATAGTTTACTATTTGTTTATATATTTTCAGGTGGGTGAAGTAATATATGAGTTAATGCAATGGAGTCCACAAACAGTAACACAATGGCTTGAAAATTCAATATCAAAGTTGCCGCAACATACTCCAGGACCATCGCACGGTCAAGACACTCAATTCTACAATACATTAGTTAGGTAAATATATTATTTATGTTTATACCGGCCTCCTATGAGCTCACTCTGCATTACCTGCTGGCAACGGACGGCATAAAAACCGCTTTTTTGTAGGAGTGCAAAACTATTTTACTAAGTTTCACTCAGCGATTTCCCGCTGAATTACGCTTTCTTGGTGGAGGGCTGGCATTAAATGTGATTTGCAATTTTTTTTTCTTTTCCAGAGCAAAGACGTGCAAAAAAGTTATAACTGCATTGAAAGAATTCTCAAGACTTTATCGATAGTAGTCTCCTGTTACGTGAACAAAAAAGGATAATCCTTCTCTCTCACATATTAACATCTTAATATACTATCTCTGTTTTAGATAGGTTATAATTTGAATAAAAGTGTATTTATCAATTTAGACTTCTTAGAAGATTGTTATTACAGTTATCCTTATCTATGTTTGGCATTATTATTTTTTTTATTTTAAACAAATTATTTGACATTTCAAATTCCTTTGAAATACCTCGAGAATAAAACAATCAAATATAATGTTCTTTTCCCAATCAGGGGCTATAATAGTCAAAAGCCGATCGACACTCGTCACTTGATAGAATTGACAACAAAATGTATGGGATTTGACGTGTCGTTATCACCTAGGTGACAGTGACGACTGTCATTAGCTTTAACCCCAGAGATAGTTTATGTGGAGGGGTGTTTGAGGATCCAAATATATTACTAAATGTAAAGTTATCAATTATTAATTTGACTCAGGAGAGGTCCTAATACAGCAATAATTCAAGTGGGTGTGTGTTATTATATAAATCTGAGGTTATAATGATTTAGAATTAAAATTTCTTTTCAAATGACTGAAAAGGAGTTGCGATTTCAATAACCACATATCCTCTGATACTTTTTTAAGTCTACACTTAGTCATATTAGAGACTATTTTTTTATAATATTAAATTTTAAGTATGTAGACAGGTAAAATACATTGTATATATGAATATAATTGTTTTCATTATTTTATTGTTTTTTACTCATTCCCCTCCGACTGATGTTAAGCTAGAGGTCGGTCCATGAACGGAAACAACTGCTACGACAGATAAATTTATACAGGCGGTATAAATCCTCCGCTGTGCCGGCTTAATGAACGATTGTGCACCATGCAGTAGGAACTACTGGCTAGCTCTATACTGCTCCCGAAACGCAACAAGGTCACTTCACGGATGTTACATTAGAAAGTTACGGTACTACCCCAGGACATCAGTCTACCTACCGCTCCTATATTATATTGAAAATGTACCTATACTTTAATTATTTGTATCGTCAGCGTGCAAAAACAATTATCGTAATTTTCATCTCTACAATCCAGTAAAGGACGCAAATGAACCAAGAAATCATTATAATACTTTTTTTGCTGTCTGCACATATTATGTAGACGATAATATGAGCAAGACATATTTTCCATTGTCTTCAACCATTTTACTTGACCAATCAGTGAAATATTTATCTTCAATGTTGCATAGGGATTAACAAATAAAAAGATCTTTATGTAATTAGATGTATTAATATAATCTATAGTTTTTTCTTAGGATTCTTAGGGCTAGATAATGTTACAAAATTAACCCTTCTTGGTGCTTTAGGACTCGGTACGGTCTGCACAAACACTGGTTCCTTAATATCAATTACTTTTGCATTCTGTAGGAATGTTTCCTCTCCTTGTTTCACATCTGTCATTTCCACGTCCTCTGTTTCCGTCTCTTTCACTCCTTCAGAGATTTCTGTAATTATTGTATTTGCAACATGAAATAATTATAATACATATCTCAAATAAATTAAACTTATAAAAATTATATACCTTCTCGAGTTCCTTCATAATATAATTTCAAATCCTGACTGTCTCTATTATTTAAAACTGTATTTAATTTTGCAGCATCCTCATCCATCTTAATTATTTCATTTTGTGAGTTATCAGACCACGGCGACATCGCCACTTCTTCCAATACATCTATTTTTACTGGAGTTTTCTCTTTATCTTTTATAGCAGTTTTAGATGATTTCTTTGTGGGTATATTGAAGTTAAATGTATTTAATTTAGTACATTTGTCATCTGCTTTAGTTTCCTGCTGTTTCTCTTTTGTTTGTTCTGCCAATACTGCTGTAAAGTTTAAATTCAAAAGTTTAAACTTCAGCCATTGGAAAGGCTGTCGAATAGATCACAAGTAACTCAGGATTGTGGTCAGCTCTCATTTGCTAACTAAAAACTGGTCTGTCTGAATATACTGGCACAAACACATATTATGTAATAATTATATATATTTTATACATGGTATTTTGTGTTACATGGAGGGTGTGAATTCTATGAAGAAATATGTCAAGATCAAAGACCTTAGGTTATTAAGTTGCTTACATTTATCATGATGAATAGTGTTTTGTGTTACAATTTGTCCGAGTTCTCCCTCAACAAACATTATTATAGAACAAAATCCATCCGTACTCGATGTCACTAAAGTATTCCCATCTGGTGACCAAGTCAAGTCTGTAAGTCTAGAAATAATATTAATAACATTAGAGTATTTTTATCTATTATAATTTTATTTCGCAGTGTCTATCTGTGTGGACTAAAAGCTGAAAAGAATAAATGAAATGTGGTTCGTTACCTTGTATAATGTATGTTAGATACAAGGGCAATAGGTGTTTTTTGCTGAGTATCATAGACCAGTAGACATCTCTTAGTTGCAACTCCCAGTATCATCCTATGAGCGAGTGGCAACACTGGCTTGGGTCCGTCCTCTCTCATAGTGTAGCAACACTGAGACCAGCTACAGGCCAAGGCTGGAGACTCACCACATGGGAGAATACATGCTGGACTAGACAGAAAAAAAGAAAGATAGACTCGACTCAAACAACTACACCTTATTATAAGTAGACTTACACTTTCAGAGAATATCTAGTATAAATATAAACTGCATTAATAGGTTTTCCATCCATTTTTCCATGTTCAGGTTCAATCCTACCTGCGGGTACTGCTATGAGCATTCCATCTGGACTGAAACTCACTCTCCGATAGAATGTTTGTAAAGTATCATCATGGTAGAGTCTCACTTTTGTATTGTTAAGAGGATGCTCCTTCGGAAAAGGTAAGATGGCTTTTGAGCTTCGAGATATTACTTTCTTGCTGTTTATGTCAAATATTCTGAAGACTCTGTAACAATTAGTAATTGAATTAAGTTCAAGGATAATTATTATTATTATAGGTAAAGAGTTCAAAAAGCAACTAACCTATCAGTACATGCAGATGCAATATATTGTCCCTGAGGATCCCAACCCACACCTTGAACAAAACCTTTATGGTCACTGAGAATATCTGTATATCTTCCTTTATTTAGATCCCAAAATATAAGTTTATTGTCCACAGACCCTGAGACAAGACGATTTGAACATGGACTCCAACATATGTCCAGAACATCTTCCACATGACCTCGTAGTGTCTGGAATATAATACATGAAAAAAGCATGATACAATACAGACAATTTATAAGCACTATTGGTACTGCACAGTTGTTGGACTCACCTTATGTATAATCCATATTTCTTTTTGTTGCTCCTCTCCTTCGGCCGCAGGTGTAGGTTCCTTATCACCTTTCTTCCAAATAAATATAATAGACTCATCATCACCAGACGCTAAGAATTCCCCATTAGGTGACCATCTCACTACATTCACTGCTTTCTGATGACGACTCAAATCTGCAGCTATGTCCAAACTAACCACACCCGTTTCTGTCGTCGATATGTACCATATCTTAAATAAAAGCGACACATTAAATACTATACATAATACAGATTATTAGTTAAATTTTGTTGTAATCTACCAAAACGTGCGAGTCCGTCCCTCCTGTTGCTAACCGGCAAGGTTCATTAGGGGATGCACGTCTCGGCTGAAAATCTACACTTAAAACAGGATCTCTATTGTGCCAAGATATTTCAGGAATAGAATACTTCATTGCAAACCCACACACTTTCAAATTAATGTAGATAAAAGAAGAAAGCTAAGTAAATAAACAAAATATGCAACACATTCACGGTCTGTCAAAATTTGGCGCGCATATATATTTTTTTTAATCCTAGCGTGGAACATAAATTATTTATTAAATTAATTATTTAACGACAAATTAATAATTATTACTTTATACTATTATACTGTAAGATGACATAATATAGGCTCTAATTTTTTTCACATATTAACTTTGTATTTCTTGATCTATATTTTACGCTAGCAACAATTTAGAGTCTTTTTGACGTTTCTTGTCATCTGTGGAAAAGCAGAAACTCAAAATGGTTTGATATTTTTATAAATTAAATCCAATAATATCTTGTCCGAGGCTTTAATTTGTACTATAAAACTCTGTGAAACGTTTGTGACAATATCTGTGAAGGTTATTAGTGACATTATTTCATTAGTATCTAATTGTTACTTTTAGGTGAACGTACCGAAACAGCGCCGTACTTATTGCAAAAAATGCAAATGCCATAAGACACACAAGGTGTCCCAGTACAAGAAGTCCAAGGAAAGGCATGCCGCCCAAGGTAGAAGACGTTACGACCGTAAACAACAAGGCTATGGTGGACAATCCAAACCTATTTTCAAGAAAAAGGTAAATAATATAACCTGTAAAGTTTGTTGGGAATACATATATATGTGATAAATGTGTTGAAAATTATACCGTGTGTAACATAAATTATTTCATCTATTTTGTGGTTAAAAGATATGCCCCGTAGCCTACAGCTAAGCTCCATCCTAAACTCCCAATTTTATTCAAAGCATTTCTTTTTAGGCAAAGACCACAAAGAAAATTGTACTCCGTCTTGAGTGTGCAGACTGCAAGGTACGTTCCCAAGTAGCTCTGAAGAGATGCAAACATTTTGAACTTGGAGGAGACAAGAAGAGGAAGGGACAGATGATTCAGTTCTAGGTGGTATAATATAAGATAAACAAACATTATTGTGTTTCAATTACCCTGTTTCTTTTTTTCAACTTAATATAACTTTATGATTACATACAAACCCTAGTCTAGCACATCATAGTGCATAATTCAAGGTTAGTGTTTCGACGAATCAAATGCTAGATTATTATCAAGGGATCATGATAATATTCCTATGTGAGATTATTTCTTAACAGCTTTCTCTAAAATGTTAGGATCTAATCCTTCTACACTAGCTTTTAATTTTGCTGCTTCAAGTGGTACACCAACTTGTACCATTTTAATAAATCTGTCATATTCTGGACTGATGCTTGGCTGTTCACACGACTCAACTGGTGGGGGCTGACTCGAAGTCTCTACTGAATCCTCTAATGATGGTGTGATTGGATTTTCTGGTTCCTTATTAACTTTTATTGTGTTTAATTCCGGTATTGATGATAACTGCAAATTTATTTGGCTTTAAATGACTGGTGATATAATAAAAAGCTGCATAGTTAGCATATACATACTCTAGCTTCCAATAACACAGTGGTAGCCTCTATTTTATCAAGTTTTCTTTCAAACTGCATTAGTTTATATTCACATGTTTTTGCAAATTTATTGAGAAAATCTACAGTTGAAATAATAAAGTGATTGACAAACGCTAAAGTACGTTTCTGTTGAATAGCTGGAATCTGTAAAATGGAATAATTTTACGATGTTTATCAATTTATATAAATTATGAATTGTTTTATACCTTTGTAAGATCTAAATTTTCTTGGTCAATATATGGTTCTTCCATCGTGCCTTACATTAAAACCTAAATCTTTTTAAAGAAAAGAAATATCTGAAAGAAGCCTTCATGAAAACATAACTTTGTTTTCGAGTGTTTTGACATTTATTTTTTTAAATGTATTTTGAGCCTAATATCGTCAACGTGTTCGTAAATATGCGTGAGTGTGGACAAATGTTTTGAAAATCAACATGTGTTTTCATTTTTCCTACAAAACTGCACAAGATCTCATTATGGTGCGTCTTGAATTATATTCCTAAAGTGTTAACGCGAGTTAAAGTTAGTGTGCCTAAGTTTAGGCAATTCAAATTCTGTATTTTCCTATTCCCCCAAAAAGTCGAAAAGTGTAGTTAAAAGCTGTGTGTCGCATTAGTGTGCGATTTAACTTACGCTATTCTCATTTAATGTCGCGAGTGCGTAAATTAAATCTCATACTCAGGCCTCCGAAAATTAGGCAAAGCATTTTAAAAAATGTAACTGAAAATTGGGCACCTTGGACGCCTTCTGAAGCGGAAATGTTGATGAAGACTACGCTGCATGGGTATTGATATATTTGACTTGAATGGGCTGTATGAGCTAGAACCTTCGCCGAAAGAAAAAACGAAATAGTTTTATTTTGACAGGTGTCATTCTTAATTTTTATCCTTTATTGATTAGCTTTGTAATTATTGCTTTATTATCTAGTATAGTACATCTTGGGTACTTGAATGTTTGATTAGAAATTAATTAATTTGTTAATATAATGGCGGGGGAGGTTGTAGTTGACGCTCTACCTTACATTGACCAAGGATATGATGATCCCGGCGTGCGAGAAGCGGTGAGTAGACTCCGACGCTATTCCCTGTATTTTACATAATTTAGAAGCTACAAAATTATACATAATATACTCAATTTTAGGCCTTGGCCATGGTAGAGGAAGAATGTAGGCGTTATAGACCCACAAAAAATTATCTAGAAAATGCAGGACCCGAACTTAGTACTGCTTTTGAAACCATGGCTATTCAACGCGAGATGGAAAGAGTACAACAGAGGTTACCAATGGAACCACTCTCGATGAAGAGGTAATTCAATTTAAAACTAATTTTTGTGTATATATTTTGAGCATCGAACTGGGAAAGATATAATAAGAATAGAGATACAAAATGGTTTTTCTTTAAACCGATTGAACTCATCGCGAAATACAGTATATTCCTTTTTCAGGTATGAGCTCCCTCCCCCACCGGCTGGGAGACTCGGAGAACCGAGTGCATGGTCAGAAGCGGTGGACAATTCACACGCACAACTATCACATCAAGCTACTAGAGTATTAAACCTCGAACTTCAGTTGCATTATGGTCCAGAGGCTTGGAGACGTTATTTAAACACACTGCAGGGTCTTGTTACTACTTCACAAGCTGTACATACTGCATTGAGGTATAAAACAAATAACTTAAAAAAGTGTTTAACAAAGTCAACATACCTACACACTCTATATTAACATTTTCTGTATATTTTTTAGAAAACAAATAGCAAATGTGAATTGGGAGCGTAAACGGTCACAAACATCGAGCGGTTCTCGTTTGAAGGCTTTGAGACGTCGTTGGGCACAACTCGTGTCTGATAACTACAGATTAGAGAGAGCTATTATGCAGATGGAGATACAAGTACAAAAGGTATTGTAACCAACTTCAAGTGTCAATTTATGTAATTTGATATGTATTGTAGACAACACTGCACAATATAATTATTTTTGTCATTCTTCATAGGCCAAAGGAGAAGCTACAGATGATGATGGAGAGCCACCTAATTTGGAAATGGCCAAATTACTACCTGATAAACTTAATTCAGAATCAGAAAAAGAAGTCCAAAAGAAAATTGAAGACATGTTTGCTGATTGATTTAAATTTGTCTGCAAGCGTAATCTAATAATTAATGCTTTTTGTAAATAAAATAAGATGAAACAATTTGGTGTGGGTTGTTTTATTTGAGAATAGTTTTTTTTTTTTTTTGAACGCGATGTTTGCATTTTACTTCGATTGTCGATTTGTTTTGTTGGGAAACGTCAAAGTCAAATTCAGTTCAAAAATGGCGGACGATGCGTCTAGTAGCAGTGCTTGTGCCGGTAATTCAAATGAAAATTCGATAAACCAGGATGAGTTGATAATGAAACAGCAAAAAGAAATTGAACAAGAGGTACCCGCGTTATCATTGTATATTTCGACGAAGCGCGTACGTCTTAAAAAATAGAACAGAATTTGTGTGAATATTTGTTTGTTTTTTCAGATTTCGGATTCTATACCGTTAGTAGGAGATTTGGAGGAATTGTCATCATTAGAGAATGAATATCAAGGTGATGCCATATACCTTTCGAAAATTAGAGATTTATCTCAAAAATACAAACATATAAGACGGACGCGACCCGATGGAAATTGTTTCTTCCGCGCGTTTTCTTTCGCTTATTTAGAATATCTACTAACAGATAAGAAAGAATATGAGAAATTTTATGAATTAGCAAAGAACTCTAAAGATATTTTAGTTGAGTTGGGATTCTCGCAATTTACTGTTGAAGATTTCTATGAGACGGTATGATTCTAACCTCTAATAAATAATACATAAACAAGAACATTTTGTTTATCACCACCATTACAATGTAATACAATAGTGAGAGACAGAGATAACCTTTATTTGTACTTAATATAATGAAGTATAAACTCAAACTGTTAAATAACATCGCATTCATTTTCTTATGGCTTCTCTAACACTATTCACATTCTATTAGGTACATATGAGTTTTAAGTATAAACGTATTAATTACCTTCTTAGTTTATGGAAGTGATCCAGAGAGTAGGTGAACAGTCCGGTAGCTCACAAGTATTATTGGAAGCGAAGGAGGAACTCCATGATAAGTTTAACAGACAAGGATACTCTGATTACATTGTAGTGTATTTACGTCTCGTTACATCGGGAGAACTGCAAACTCAACATGATTTTTATGAAAACTTTATTGAAGGACCTCGAAGTGTCTCGGAATTCTGTAAACAGGTTATTTACTTTTATAATAATTTATGTCAAGGTTTAATTAAAGTTAAGAGTAAAATGCTCTCTCTTTGAATTAAATTTAGTTTCGAATGCATTTATTTTATTTTTGGCAAGTTTGAGTTCCAGTTTGCAGTTTCTAGGTCTTTAATGTTGTTTTGACACCCATAGTATGTGTTTATTGCAGGAAGTGGAGCCAATGTACAAAGAATCTGATCACATCCATATAATAGCTCTGTGTAATGCATTAAAAGTTGGCGTTAGAGTTAAATATATGGATCGCGGTGAAGGCAGTCAGGTACAGTCGGAGAATACAATAAAAGCTTAGTGCCTCTTTTGTTTATGAACACACACTTTTATAAGTGTGACATGTAAACTTGCAAACACCAGAAGGCCCATTAAAGTTACTCTTAACTATTACTTTTACAGTGACGACGTAACCGTTAAAAGTTTACATGTACTCCACACGTGTTGCAATATTGTGTAAATTCATATTGTTATCGTTAAAAGGGTGGCTGATCCTGAAAAAATTATAGAAAAACATATTTGGCTTCTTTTCATTTATTTGACGTTAGTGACATTGGTTTGACGATTACTTTAACTTAAGTTTTGTTGGTTATGGTTAACGTTAAAGCGTCAAAAATGACAGGCGTGATGATGGCGCAACTTGTGTGGAGTAAATGTAAACATAATGGTTAAAGTAAGCGTAAAAGTGTTAGTTAAAGTAACTTTAACGGGCCTTCTGGTGCAAACGAAATGCGTAAATTGTAAAAATACTGCATTTGAAGATTTTTCAGACTACTGTCTGCATTTTGATGCGCACCATCTTTAATATTAAGCTAAAGCTATTTTTAAGTTTGTTGTATTTGTCTTCAACATTGACACTCGAAAGTTTATTAACAAAGTCAATAAAATATTCCTTTTCTTCATGCAGGTAACAGCGCACGATTTCCCCGACAGTGTGGAGCCTCTCGTACATCTCTTGTATCGACCGGGACATTATGATATTCTTTATGCTTGATAAATTATTTTACCTCAGTATTTGTTTTATTTGGGTCACTTGCCTTACCTACCACCATGTTTCCATGCAATTTAATTTGTGTAGAAATTAAAAAAAAAAATGTTGCAAGCAAGCTTATTTATTATATCTAGAAAAGTAATACAAGGAGCACTGTTTGGAGGACAAAGTTCTTTTAGTAACACAAAGAGTGACTTGGTCATATATCCTATAAAACTTGAATAATATATAGGTTCTCTTAGGGGCTGAGTGAAAAGCCAATTGATGTTTGTCACTTGATCAAATTTTTTTTATTATTGTAGCTCAGCATGTGACAACACTGCGCCTGATGTAATGCTAGAGTGCAGTCCATGAATGGAAACAACTGCCACTACAGAAAAACCAGTGCAGGAAGCAGTCACCTCCACTATGCCGGCTTGAGGAGACGAGCATGTACAATCTAGATTGACAGTGCACACACCTCTCACTATACCTGGCTACTTTCAAACTATTCCTGAAACGCGACAAGACCCGTGAAGCGGGGTGTTACATTCGAAAGTGGTGGTACTACCCCAGGACGGCAGACTGGACAAATAACCATCATCAGTCTACCTACCACTCTTTAATGAGCGACCAAAGTATATTTAACAAAGTTACATTGGTACTGGTCAGAATTAGCGAGGTTCGAACACGGGTCTCATTGATCGTGAGTTCACGCGTCTTACCGCTAGACCACGGCCGCGAACGAAAACAAAACATGGGATTTGATGTTTCACAGTCACCTAAGTGACAACAAAACGTCAAATCCCATATGTTTTATTTTCGATTCGATCAAGTGACAATCATCAATTGGCTTTTGACGTAGCCCCTTAGATGTATGACATTTAAATTTTTATAGCAAAAATAGGCACATACATAAATATGGCGCAACTGCGACTATTAAGATGAAAAGAGATAAACACTTGTAATATTTTTTCATGTTCAAAACCATATTTTGAATGTATATACCAATTTCAAACTATATTAAAATTTACTTTATCTGCAGAAGTAAACACCGTCAGGCTCCCTCTTTGGCTTCATAGCAGCGAAGAAGGCCTTTATATCCTCCTCTTTGACGATAGCCTTCTTGTCTTTGAAACTTTTGAGGAAATCTAACAACTTGTCTCTCATGTTATTATATTCTGTCAATGCATTTATTTGTTGGATTCTACCCAACGTGGACAGAGCTTGCATTCCCTGCTCGTATTGTGAGATTCCATCCAACTTCTCTTTACCGAGCGTCTCGTAAGCGGTGACAGTGTCATCAGGGTCGGTGAGATACAATACACCGAGGTCCTTATACATCTCCAAGCATTTAGAGCAAGTGCATAGCTTCTGCCTGAAGTCAGAAGGCCAGAACGTAGCACCTTCAAATATTATCTTACCACCACGAGGTTTGACACATTTCTCCTCTAATTTTGACTTTTTAGTTGAAACTTCCAACTCTGTGTCACTGAGCTTCCTTTTTAAAGTTTCATTATTGTTTGCTTTTTCAGATTCATCTTGGTTGACTGTTTTTTCAGAATTTTCAGTTGGTTCTTTGTTTTCTTCATTCAGTGAATCCTCTTTTTTCTCTTTTCCAGTAGACTCTTCCTCTATGGTTCCATCAGCTTCTTCAGCTTTACTAGAAGTTTCTTGCTCAGCGAGTGTTTTGTCATCCTTTGGAATGTCTGTCTCTTTCTCCTCAGGTCCATCGCCATTAGTTTTCAATCCATTTAGACTTCCATTTACTTCCTCATCATCAACATAGCCATTTTCCTTCGCCCCGATCGCATAACAAGTATAGTCATGCAGAAACAGGTTATCATTCATGCAGTCCTTGCAGATCATTTCAGCATATTGGCCATTCGGTGGCACTGTAGCCTCCAGATGGTTAGCATGCAACCAATCTTCACAAATAATGCATTGGATCATATCCCCATTGTCATCACCTTCCGGGTCGGGATATGGTCTGTGACATGTGCAGTAAATTCCACTGAAATTCTGGTTATATTTATTGTCATCATTAAGATCGGTTTTGTCTGAAATCAATTGACATGGCGTGTCAAACTTGGGGTTGCCACAGTCGCATCTGAAGTTGCGTTTGGTGTACAACTCTATGAGTTCATGGTTCTCGTGACAATTGAGACTGCACGCCAAGCACACCGCAGCCTTCTTATCTGGCTCATTGCAGCAAGTGAGACACGAGTACAGAGCCTGGCGCTTCACATACCCCTGGAATTATTATCAATATTCACTTTATACTCAAACCAGCACGTCTGAGTCTATAAATCAAAATATGTATTACTCAATAAATCAATTACATGATACTTTATTAGAAAAATTATTAAGAAAATGTATTTTACTATTTTGGTGTTAACCAATGTAACGTTACACTTGTCTTCTGACAAAGGAATCTATCAAAAGTTATGAACATATTAACAAAATGTTAGGACACTATTTACCATGGAATATGTGCAATTCTTATCGTCCGAAGCTCCTAGAACAGCATTTGCGTCTTCCTCAAAATCTTGCTGTTGTTGCAAGACGTCCATCATTGTAACAACTTTTTCATCATTATTGTCCGCCATTTCTGAATCACCACTCAGACACGATGGCTTTGTGTCCATTTATTTGCAGATACAGATATGACTGAACTGAATTTATGAATATCGATCAAAAACAATAGCAATAACTGCAAACGCCGGCCACAAAACGAGCGCGAACGGCCTTATTACAGGCGCCAAACCGCTCAATTATGTAGTGATGTATAAATTCGAGACATAGTAATCAATTATTATAATAATTTTGATATATTAATTTTTAGCTTTAACTTACTTTTTTATCTGCTTAAATGAAAGTATAATATTATACTTAATTATTGTTTTTTTGTTTATTTGACTGTTTATTTGTCTTGTTGGTTGGTTGCTTTTTTACAAGGTGACGTTTATTTTAGCGGGAAAATATTTTATACGCGCATACGTCAAGGGTAGCAGGGTTTGGTTTGTTGGTAGAAAAAAATAGCAGGCGTATAAAACTTTTTGAATATTATTTTTCATTTATTATCATAATTAAAACACATTATTATCCTTGTTAACTTTTAAAATATTTTTTCAATAATAGAAATCAACGCTTTCATTATTATCAATTACATAATAAAAATGGGACATCCAAATTTTTCCTACCGTTTCCGATATAACAAAATCCGGCATCTGATGTTTTTATTTTATGAAAATACGTGACACCCATCCAGTATAGATTTCGTAGATATACAACTGATCCAGTTTGGTCTAACGATAATGTCCAACATCCGCTCGGTATATCCATGTCTACAGAGTCCAAAAAGTCCATGCTATAGTTATAATCAGATCTTGTTAGCAGATTTGTGTTCCATTTGAATTGCGGTTGTCGAACATGCAGATAGGATCGCAATTGTTTCGCTTCGGATGCGGTGAGGCCATAGAAATTAGGATTAATAACAGTAGTGCCGTCCGGTCTCCTCAGCAATTGCCCACGAGCACAAACTTCAGCCTCCTCGCATATATTACTGATGGTTGCGGACAAACGCGATACTTCCTTCATATATCGGCATCTGTCCGGGTTATTCTCTTCTAATGACTCATCCAGGACTTTTATTTTGACCGTGGCTTCACCGATGAAGGGTACAGTAGCGAGTAATGATAAATGTTGATATTTTTTCTTAGCTCTCGGTAGCAAATCCCAAGTTTCGAGATCAGTCGTGTAATAATATTTTCTGTCTTTCATGGCGTCTTCATAGAGACCCGTAGCGATGTAATAGTCTGTGTTGATTGCGTATATTTTACCCCAAAATTGCATCGTCTTGAAATGGTTTTCATTTTGTAATAGTGTTAATGAATTTTGAAGCAATGTTACTTGTTCGGCTGATAATGTGGCACCATTAATGTTTATATATTCTCTATATTCCCACAATTTGTGCACATTCATTACTATTAATGTTTTATTATAAACGATTTTGTTGATTTATTTGTTATTGAGGTTTGTTATGGGTTTCATGACATTAGGTGACAATTAAATTTTATTAAATATTGCAATGCAGTTTTTTTTATTGTAGGTACTAATTTTTTTTTTCAACTTACACTAATTCTATAAAAAAATATATTGGACTGATTATGAAGGTGTGTGAAACCGTGCGAGACAGTTTTTTTTTTTCTACAAAAGGTTCCCTAGGATATGCATACGAAGTTGTGCGCATCAGCTAGTGTTTAAATAAAAAGAAAAACTAATATAAAGAAAGTAATGGGCGACCATTTGCGATTTACGAGCAACGTGATATGAAGGCGTCATGTGACAATTAGGCTGCATCAACTGTTTACCGACCCTCGCTCCTTGTGGGCCCAATAAAATATCTATCGGATACTATGAACATAAATTCCAATAAAATTTAGAAAATGTACATAAGATTTAGTTGCAGAATCACATAATTATTGTACTTATTTGGTTCTAATTGGAAAATTATTTTGTATTATCAAAAATAAAATGTATTTTAAGCAGGAAACTACTTAAATATAATACGAAAATATTGTTTCGAATACTTCTCAAATTATGGTCTTGCTACTCGTAAGATGGAGAAATAGGAGAGTTGGGTCATTTTGCTATTTCCAGATTTCTTGTTAGTATAACATCTCGAGTTACTTGTTTGCAGACTTAAATTTGCCGAGTGAGAATTACAGCCAAAAATATATATTTATTATCTGCTTTATTTATTTCAATAAAGTATGTATGCTTCGTTAACATTTATACGTTATAACTAGTTTTAAATTACAGGCAATAAATAATAAACTAAATTTATTTTTTGTTGTTATTGTTATAATATGATGATGGCGATGTAAATAATAATTGCTGCGCCATCTCTTATTGAGTAGTAGAAACGTTAAGTTTTGCTACTAACGTACAGATGGCGCTGGTTATTTATTTTTGTTTATATCTTCGCTAATAGATGGCGCTAATACTTCAATTCAAATTAGAATCGATTAACAAATTCTGGTGTATTTTTCTGAATATCAAATAGGTCTTTATAAATTTACGAATAAAAATATAGAAATATTATTATGGTAGCAACTGATATAATATTGTATACTAATATAAATAGGTAATTTGAGAGATCCATCTACAATGCATTTCGGTGGCATCCTTTAATAAGGTGCCGCCCGCCCGCCACAATAAACACAACACACTAGATTGAAAAATCCTCTTAACAAAAGACGCTTATTGTGTGAATCCGCGGAAAAGGCTAACTCTTTATTAAACTACGAAGCGGGATGGTAATATGATATATCAATTGTAAAAAAGGGCCAATACGCCTCTTTTATTTCAAAAAAGTTTGTTTTTATCAAAGCAACGACCCGCTTTAAGGTTGCACAGGTACACACATGATTAATGATCATCATAGTTTGATTACTTCATTAGAAATTGAAAACATTTTGACAAGGAAAAGGTGTTGCACAAAAGATTTTTTTTCAAATTCCGATATGGACATTATTGATTTATTACCTATTAACTATAAACATTTTTTATATTTGTCTCTTTTGTAGAATGACGCACAACGTTTTATTTCTAATATATGATATCTATAATAAGATCTAGGTAGATATTTTCTCAGAATAAAACCGTTTATATTAAGTACGTTTACAACTCCTTATAACCCCATGATAAATATTAAAATATTACAAAAAAATCATTCATCATTTCGTCATATTATAATCAACATATGAATAAAGTAAAAAATGCTTAATACTAAAATGCTTAACAAAGTGTATTTCTCCTTTATAATAAATACAAAATAATGGCAATTAATCTGCAGAACCGTGTGTTTATTTTATATTGTATTGAAAGGGTTGGTGTTGAACAATTGTACACAGCCACAAATATTAGGACAAAATTGTGGGCGTGTTTTAAGCGGCCTCTTTGAAACTTATGTGAAATTTTATTATTTGTGTTATGAAGGAACTAGTAGACTTTGAATTCATTTAGGTAAATAAACATTGGTATTAATATAAAGAAATGTAGCCCGATGATGATCATTACTTTATTAGCTCAGTCTGCTGTCCTAGGGGTAGTACCACCATTTTTCAGTGACCCAGTCGCGTTTCGGGATTGTGCCCTGTTAAGGGGCAGTGCAGACATTCATCTTCTCAGGCCGGTATAGCGGAGGCGACTGCTGCTTGCAAATATTTATCTGTGGTAGCATTTGTTTCTGCTCATGGACCACGCTCTAACTTTTTCCCGAACACATTATCCTAGTTAAACCTAGGCGTGACAATTGTATTGTATTAAACCTAAATATGTATAATAAATACCTATCTCTTATATTTGTGTTAATTTTTTGAAGACGTATATTTATAGTGGGCAATTTTTCCATAAGTTTTGCGCGTATGGATTGAACAAAACAAAATATTTTATGCGGTTTCGAAAGCTTTTCAGCAGCAATCATTGTAGCGAGCGACGAGACAATAATAAAAATGAACGCCATAGTAAGCTCGCAAAAAAATATCTTTATTTAGTAATAAATAAATGTTAATATAAATGTTAAAAGCATTAAGAAAGTTGACGGTAGAACGAATCAAACGTTTATTTATTCAAAGTCGCGTGACAACCAATTAAAATATAAAAACATATAAAACGTACTCTGAAAATTATATTTTACATTTATTTATCGCGATGTAAGCTGCGTATGGTAATATTTATTTGTTGCGAGCCCTTTTAAATGCATACTTTATTCATTCCTTTTTTATTTCAACTTTAACGTGTTTGATTTTAAGTTTAAAATTGCTGAAGGATCTCGTGGTAATATTATGCCGAGTTAATATTGATCTCTATGCCCAATATGCCTAAGACCTATTTTGTAACGTATAATTTGATGTGTTAGGTGCAGTAAAGGGTAGACAAGAGCCTTCTTGTCGTTTATTGTACACAATATATCCCCCGCACGTATTTCACAATGCGTTTACACCTTTTTATATTGTGCGCACACTCGGTTATATATATTTTTTTATTTGTAAGGCGAAGACATCATTGCGCATGCAGCTTAATTTTTAAAAAGCACTGCCCCATATTTTTAGCAACTATACATATGTTTTTTTTTAATTTTAACTCTACAAACACACACGTTTGCGTACCGTATTTACCATTGTAGATATTAACACTCGAAGCTTAGAAGAATAATTTAAGACTTTTATTATTTTTAATTTAGACATTAATCTGTAAACTTACGCAATAATTATTCACATATTACAGCATCAGCAGAAACAGTTTAGATGTATTTATTATCAATAAATGTTATTTATGAATTAAATAAATAAAAAAGCGCATTTTGTGTGTAATTCACAGTGAGAAGTGAGCGGACGCGGCGGGTGCGAGCGCGGGCGTATCAAAAGAGATTACCTTTTCCCGCCATAAATACGAACAAGCCGAGATTATCATAATTTGAATAATAACATTATAATAATTATATCTCTGTGGTTTGCCGCCAGATGAAGATGTCTCGCGGACTAATAGATTTATCAGAGCCACTATCAGGTGATTGTAACAATTATGGACAACTTATTTACTAGGTATTTATTGATTTTATTTATACCTATATTATTATTTAGAGTTGAGCAGAGTTTTAGTAGATTTATTTTATAATTTATCAAAATGTTTAGTATACCCTCAAACTTACTTCAATTCAATTAATTTTTATTAACTTTTATTACAATTTTTAACATGTATACCTATATATCCCCAAATGCTTTTAAAAATTAAATTATGAATAAAATTACACAGAAAAAACTTTCACTTAGTCAAAAGAAAAATCTGTGTCCATTTTAGTGTGCGTTACCTTAATCTATATACATATAGTATTAGAAACGGATAATGTTGTATGGTAGAGTCTTTAGATGTTTTAAGTCTGTAATCACTTCATTAGTAGATAATTAGGTATCTATATTATAGGTATATTATTGTCATAACGAATAAATTATTACATTAATACATTATTTCTTTCAGTGTAGGCGGATAGGAAATTTATAACGCCTTACGTAGTTTTGGATTTCTGTAGTCTTTTCTCCGCCTGATGTTAATACTTAATACGCTACAGTGCAATCTATGAACGAAAACAACAGCTACCACAGAGAAAATTTCTGCAGGCAGCAGTCGTCTCCGCTATTGTTTTTTATAGTAGGTTATATTTATAGAGTTTATTACTGTTTGTTACGGTCTTAAAGAATTGTCATCTGTCGTTGCTGTGTTTTGTTATGAACAAGTAACACCTCCTGTGTGGTTTATTGTTTTATTGCGGCAATTACACGCTCAACCCTCGTATTGTTACGTTTTATACCAAACGAACCAAGCAAATTCAAACAAATAACATCTCTTAAACATTGTTAAAATCGTTTAACGTTTCTTGTTGTTCGATTTTGTTACCAAAAATGGCTTTTTACGGTTTCTATAATGAAATATTTATATAATAATATATTGTTTATAGGGATAATAGTTACCCTGTCAACTTGAACGGTCAGTCGGCTTCATAAACCGATGTTGCAGCGGCGACTGCTGCTCGCAGACTCTCCGTATTTTTGCTTAATATCAGACAGTAGTTTTGTCTTAGTGTTTTTACTTTTTACTCTTATTATCTCGACAATGAGACAAGCACCTGACTAATAAAAAAATCCAGAAATATTCTCTAGACGGTTACATAAAATTAAAACAAAACATTTTTTTTAGTAGATAGTCGTAAATAGATAACATAATCGGACTGTCATATGTTGGTATTTTGTGAATGATGCAGCAGAAATGTAAAAAGGTGCTTTATTGTACTACGAGAGTTACCATCATAAAGTTATCTCAGGTATTTTATTGTATCATCATTAACCATAAGTCGAAAGTTTAGTGAGGTCGTAAAGAACTTTGTGTTTTTTATTTAAAATTATCTTTATAATTAATTTATACAAACAACATTTGTATTTGTTATTTGTATATTAACTACTTTAAATAAATAATTGTAATTCAATTAACATATTTAGATTATTTATTAAAAGCAAAATTCGTTATAAAATTAAGATAGACAATTTCCAGAACAGAAGAAAAATTTACTCACCACAGTTCGTTTTTTTATCGTAATAACAACCGTAGAATTTGTTTTACAAAGTCGTAGGCTCGTGACTCGTAGCAGTCTAAATATCCCACCTTCAAACTGAAAAAGATCGATTAAAAGCTGGAAAAAAATGTTTAAAGTATATTTAAATAAAACACATGAAATTTCAAATACAGTTAGTAAAAAAAAAAACTTAGGTAATAGGTATAATAAAATATATACTCCATGATAAAAATCAATTAACAATTTAATTTTAATAATGAAAAAAGGTTACGTTATTGTAAACTAGTTGCCATAAATTTAGTCACCGAAAACAGTAAGACATTGCGTACACTACAAAATGTATTCATTCAAATTCTTTGAAAACAGTTTAAAGTTGGCACGCCTGCAGTGTTGGCATGTTATAGCAAAAAATACCCATTATTTTTAGTATTTGTCTTGCTGTGTTATGTTGTTTAAGTAGTCAGAAAGTCTTGGGTTGTGATCCATCACACGCGATGCTACTGCGCGGTTACTAAACTAACCTTGGATATTCCGTTACTGTAGCATAACACAGGGTGTTTCAAGTATATTTTTACTACATATCCATCGGCTGTTACCGCAAAGAAATGTTCGCTTACAAGTTGATAGGTTAAACTACCCACGCTTTTTAAAGTATTGTTTTTTGGGTTATGTTTTTAATGGCGACACGGTCCTAATGTCTTTGACTACGATTGCCACTTTTTCATTTATGTGCAGGTTCCAAGATTATGTAGGTAAATTATTGATGGGATTGCGTTCAGGTTGTTCTGCAAATAAACATGCCGTATATGAGAAGTTGTCATTAGAAAGATGCATTGTTTGCGTGGGCATTGTCCGCACAGTGGCCCTGAATGGGGACTCTTAATATTGTTTACTTTTGTTTATATAGAACAAATAGGTGGACATCATGCGGCTGTATGATCCTTTGCTGCGACTCCTCGTTTCCCGGAACGACTCAGCATGCTCTGATGGATGGAGTTTGTTCTTTGATTCTAGGTTTCAGTTTTATTACATTCTAGAAGAATCTAATCAATCTTGAAAGGCTAATTGCTTGCTTATTTTCATATTAATTAAACAAAAATCACGTAGGTATATAATATGGATTCAGATCATGGATTAGATTAAATTTGATGGATATCTACGAAAAGTCCTTTTCATTTTTAAAGATTTTGTATCTTTAAATTAATACAATACAATAAAGCAAATATCTAAATATGGATTTGTTGAATGTTTTTGTGTAAAATGATAAAAGTTGCAGGTTAGTTGGTTGCATTCTCGTTGACGTAAAATTTATAGATTCTTTTTAAATAGATAAAATATAAGAAAGGTGGATACGTGTCGAAATAAACATCAGTGATAAAACTAAGTTATAAAGTTGATATTTACGAGCAATATCAAATAGTTTTATTTCTTAATTTTACGACCGAGATGCATTGATTTACACTTTTTAATTGTTTATTAGTTTTTCTTTTTCAATAGTTTAAACATTGTGAGAGTTTTTTTTAAATAATCGATTACATAAAAGAGGCTAAGTGTATATTTGTTATTTAATAAACTCTAGCTTTTCTTAGGTAATCAAAAGATTTAAACTTATCATTAGAACATGTTAGAAGTTCTGCTTATAAAAGAATCCGGTTATATCCGGTGTTGTCTATAGTTTAGTATATTGGCAATAGTTGCTCCATAGAAAGTAACTTAAGTGTAGACCCACCATTAGGGAAGTAAAAAATATGCGAAATACAATAAATTTGATTTATAACGTGACACTTGCCAGCTTTTTCGTGTAGAACCAAAACAAATTATACGTTAACTTATAAACAATGTGAGTTGCAATAAATTAAACAAAAGGTTTTTATAAAAGAACCTAAAATATATGACGGTAGTAAAGTGACAGAAGAATTTATATTATTCTCTTAAATATAGATGTAAACAGTTGTAAAAGTTTGCTTTTATATTCTATCCATTGTTATTGAAAGTTTAAAAGGGTCAGGTTTTAATTTAAGTGAAAGTAAATAAAGATAATAACTATTTCTATAATTTAAAAAAATCCCCAAGATCATAGTTTCCGTCTGATCTTAACATAAGAGTGTGCTCCATGAACTGATACAACTGCTAACAGAATACCTGCAGGCAGCTGTCGCATCCGCTAAGTAGAGTGTAATTGTCAACCTAGGCTAAAAACCATCATCAGTCTGCCAGCACTCTTTAGAAATATTAGAGTAAATAATATTTAGATACGTTTCGGTTGTCTTAACACACACCTACCCTAATAATATAAATTTTTATAACTTAATTTATTTTTATCTAAATGTCATATCGTGCCCGTCTCAATGATGGATCGATGGGCGTTATTATACGCAAACAATTCATGCATTTTTAATTTGTTGGATATTTCTAAATTTCTTTGTGATTAAGGTAATGCGATTAGATATGTAACTATGTTACGGTTAGCTCTTTTTGTAACGGCTTTTTTTAACGTCCCATTTTTGATATTTGACTGTTGACGTCGTGGGGGATGATTTATCGATGATACACTCAGAAAATTTCTTTATTTGAGTGACCAAAGTCAAAGGAATGCATTGTCTATGCATAACGTAGATATTACGCGAACATAGTTTAAAGAAAATATTTTTTGAATTACTATCGAATTTCATTTCATTTCAATTTTGTGCGGAGTGTTGTCAGATTCAAATTAGTATCACAATAAAAAATAAGACCGCGGTTGTTGTAATGAATATTATGATTCTAAACGAAGGAAGTGTATGTAAGAAAGTAAATTCACTTAAGTGGTTAATCAGACCTTATGGCGGAGGTTGATGTAAAATGAAAATAAAAACTCTATAATAATGTGCAACAGTTGAGGGACGCGTGCCTCTCTCACGTCAGATGTTAGAAAACTTTACAGGCATTATTACATGTACGAGTACGTAGACAATATTATGAAACTTATGCTAGGTTCGCACTCGAGTAGTATTACGTAAACAAATCCATGATTAGAGAAATATGACTTTTCAGGAGAGTCCTGAAAGCAGTGACAAACGAGTTCAGAAATCAGTGTACTCTTTAAAATAATTACTATTTCTTAATGTCTGTACTAAGCAAGTGCTTGTGTTACAGGTCAGAATTTAGCGAGGTTTGAACATGGGTCTCATCTGTGGTGAGACCCGTCCTCTACTGCTAGACCATGGCCGTTCAAATCAAAACGTTTTATTAAACGTATTTTATACGAGTTTATATATTTGTTAAATAAATAATATTATTATGATATGCGATGTATTCTCTACACAAAGGCATTATTTTCCTATTCAATTCTCATCACCATCACCATCATAATGAGCGTGAATAAACAGACATGAACATTCTGAAAGTGTAGTGTTTTTGTGCAAAAGGTTGTGCTCTCCATCTTGGCAATTGTGCGCAGATTATTCAATAAAACGTATCTCCTTACGTCGGCTGGTAACCCCTCGCTTCAACGATCTCGTGTGTCGCTTATTTTTTTATTAAACGCGTTTGGATTAAGACAAATACGATCGCTGGTGCCATGTTCAATTATAAAATGTGGCCGGGATACCTTTCTTTAATGTTCGCGTCTCTTCCTGTGTCCGATGACAAAATATCAGCTGTTTTAAAATTTTAAATTAAAAACATTCTGTCTATTTTATTTAAATAATTAACTTTAATTGTAACAATGGTCACTATTACATCTGCCCTTCCATCTACTGAAGACATATTGATCTATATTCTTTTCAGATGATATTAGTCTTTTCGGTGATCTGTGTCTGTCTCTACAGGTGAATTCTTCTTGTATTTGCGGATACTTGACGCACGGAACACCACGTTTGTATGGACAACATAGTTTCCTACCACGAGATGGCGGCTGGTATCTCAGTAATTCTGTGCCATGTGTATATTTATTACTTTCAGCGCAATGTTCATGATATCTTGATATTTTCTTATTCGCAAATTCGAAGTTATTTGATTTATTTTTATTATTATTTTTATCGCACAAACCGCAACAAATGCTCGACGAGCATTCCATGACATTATCGTTTTCATCATTATAATCTAAGAAATCTTGTATGTTATTTTTAGTAGGGCAAGTTTTGCATTCGGCTCTGTTCTCTTCTTCGTTATTGATGTCGATATATTGGTCTTCATTTGGCTTGTTCTTGTTATTTTCAGTGTTACAAGAAGAATCGCATATATTGATGGACATCGCACTGTCCTCTTTGAATATTTTAATTATATTATTCACTTTATCAGTCTGAACTAGTTGTAAATTATTCTCTTTAATTATCGCCTTACAATGGCTACACAATGAATCAAATACAGCATTGTCTGGTTTTTTATTTTTCTTTTTAAATGCGAAGCAAGGGTATGTATCGATCTGTTTATTGGATATTGTAATTTTGTCGGCACTTTCCAATTTTTCTGGTATTATTTCGTAGCAAATATATTCTTTTTTCGGCGAGTTATTCTTTCCCTTCGGTTTTGGTTTTTGTAGATTTGTAACTTTAACTTTCTCACTTTCGATCGCTATTTTAGTGGCATCCTTCGAGCTGAAGAGTAACTGTTTACACTTCGCTGATGCGGCTCGTGTTGATTCTTTGATTTCTTTTTTTGTGAGAGAGTTTTCTGTTGCATATTTCTGTTGCATTCTTTCTTTGGATGCTTGAGCATTTCTAGCAGAAAATATGACTACATTTATGCCACGAATAAAATAAAATAATATTTGTTTTTATATTATTTTGGTATTCTACATTGTTTACTTGTTGTTTGTCATTGTGTCAAGAGCTCGACGTTTATGTTTTATGAGCGGAAATTTTAAGTTTATTAATTTTTAAGACGAATACCCATAATTATAATTCGAACTTTTTACATCCCTACAAATATTGTGACATAATCTAGAATTACGTAGTAAAATCTATTATTAAAATAATAACGTTCTAACGTTACATAAGTAATAGCCTAAGGTTGGGTCACACAAAATCAATTTTAATGTTTTTAAAAGTGTTATCGTGTCAGTTAACAATAGCAAGCACAGCCCTTAAATATACCCACAACAAATTATAATAAAAAAAGAAATACATGTTTAACTTATGTTTTAACTGAATTAAAAGATTTTACAGATGTTCTATTAACAGATGATTATATTTTTAAGGAAGTTTTAATAGACAGCAGTAACCTTTGTTTAAGTGTAATCATTTCATTCATATGATATAATTGTCAGTAACGAGACAGTAGCAGATGTAAGACAATTGTCTCGCTGTCAGAGTTCAGCGGAAGTGTGGACGCGTGCGCAACATCTGTCATACAAATAATAAAAATATTACGCAAGATTCCATCATACTGCTTTAAAATAACTAGACAAAATTGTGACTTAAAATAGTGTAAATATTACAATTTTATTACAAATCTAGCTATTACCCGCATTAGGAATCTTACTGGTTAAAGTAGCTGCAATCCGTATTTTCACTCAATTTAAAGATTTGTATAAAGTTCATAAACTTCCTTAATAAATAGGTTATTTAAAAAGTAATTTTTCATTTCAAACTAGATAGTTTCGGAACGTATACGGGGCTAACAAACAAACAAACAAACAAACATTAATTTTTATCCTATTAGAAAAAGAAAAGTTCCTATATTTTAACGGTCGCCCAAACAAAGTTTCAGCTCAATAAATATAGCTTATTCAAATGCCAAACACTAGATATCTAATATACCTCAGTAAGTATTTCATATACGTACTTATTACATATTTTTAAAACAAGGCCCAAATGATATTTCGATATCGATCAATGAAATAGAAAAAAAATGTTTATTCTGATAATTGTGACGTTTCAATATTTATACGTAAAAAAGGGTAATAAAAACACCGGGTATAATAGTATTTTTCTCACAATTGCCCCCACTTGTGTTCTATTTTATAGTTGGCCATAAAACTTAGAATGGCCATCAAAATTGTTTTAATTGGTTTTACTTTTATTAGTGCTCGAACAATGTTTATTTGTCGCGAATAAATATCAATTAATTAATTGATTTTATTGTTTATTTATTATGTAAATACGCATAAATGTGTATAAAAAAGTTTATTTCGTAACATAGGCAGATGTAATATTTCAGGAAGTTGAAAACTAATATTTAATTAGTTTAAAATGTTGGTCGTATAAACTTTTTTACGGTCATCATCAATTTCTAAAACGTCACCATAGCTCTCATAGTTTGTTTTAATTTGTGACGTTTATAGTTAAGCTCCTCGCTTCGTACATAATCTGAATCGTAAAATCGAGTAATAAGAGTATTCGAATGTGTTTCTAATACCACATCACTACTATATTACGCCCGAAACATTTCGGTCTAGATAAAAATGCAATCAAATGACACAGAAAATAAAATATAAAGACAATTAAATTTAAAAACATAAAATGGTTCAGGTGGGATCGTTAAACATTTTGTTTTTATTACTTTTTATATTATTGTAAACTTGTTAATAGTGATAGTTTGTGTTATTTATTTATTTAGACATTAGATCTATAGAATATAGGTACGTGACTAGTTACTGGGGCGGAAATATTGGTTAGGTACACACAAGACTTTCGAAGCTTTCTAGTTTCCGAATTAAGTCGATTATTTACGAAAATAACCGTATCATATCTAGTACAATAACAAAATTTTTGACAGCAAAATTATACTAAAACGATTGTTCTTAAGAAAAAAAAACTAATTACGTTCAGAAATAGGCGGTTAAATTTCTTATTTATATGCAACAATCAAACAAACATAATTTTGGTAAGAATGGGCGTACATAATGGTGTAAGCCCGCACACAAACTAATTGAGTTATAAAACCGATATTAACACCAGATAACAGAAGTAACAATGCCTCCTTCAAAATTACAAATGTATCATATATACAGGATGGTTTTTCACTTCTGTATACATCTATATGTTCCTTTTAGTTTAGAGTATATAGGGGAGAGTTGGTGAAATCGTACCGCCGGTTTAATCGTACCACCTCTAGATTTCCCACATGCCAACATATATTTTTAACTCTGACAACACTAAACTATGCTTTAGTGGCTATGTCAACTCTAGGTCATTTTTTAATGGCATCAGTTGAGAACTTTGTGTTCTAGTGAAAAAAATATGTTTTTGTGAAGTTTGATGTAATTTTTCGTGCTTATTCGTAAGGCTGTAGCTCATGAAAAAGGTGAGTTTTTCTAACAATATCGACAGTATTTGAGTGTCAAACTAAACTGTTTTTCACATTATTCTTAGCGGAGCTTTAAGTTTGAAGGTTATGTAGTTATCAGTTATTTTATTTTTAAATCAATAAACAGACTTTGAATTGGTTTCATGTGTCAGTCCTTATGTCATATGCCTTTCCGAAGTCACGGTAGAGTCTGACGCTGGGCATAGCATGCAAGTCCATGTTCATGCTAATAAATTTCATTTCAGAATATGCTTGATTGTTGTTCGCTTGATGTCACCTATTGATATGATTTTGCTTACTATTTTCCTTCTTAGATACGTTGATATAATACAACTAGATGTGCAATAACGCTCGCAATGTGACGCAAGATAAAATATGGCCACAGCCACGCTTAGGTTCTCTGTCAGTTAGTATTTGACTTGACGGGTTAGTATTCTCAAATCGTTTGAAGCGGCCTACGGTTATTTTATGTCAGATGTATGAAGTTTGCACCTCTAAGCATATACAGTTTTTTTATTACATTTTTACGTTATTACATTACATACATTAAAAACAAAATAGTTTTTAAAACCATTTATATAGCTATATCTAAAAAATTCGTCAGAGTTATCGTAAATAATTGTTAAAAGAAAAATAATAAACAACAAAAAAGCTCAAGCGAATAAATTTTTAGGGTAAAAATGTAACATCCAATTTAGGGTAAATTTTCTACAAAAATCGTTTCGCTAACAAGTGCAAATTGTTATTAATGAAGGGGCATATCATTACGACTAACTCGCATGTCGAGGGTGGACACGGCGGGGTGCCACTTACAACCCCTGCGACAAGTTTTGACTAATAAAGCTTTTTGTGTCACTTTATGTTACTTTAAAAATGACAAAGATTATGTTTTTGCTTCACGAATATACTCTCTATCAAGTTAAGTAGAGAGTGGAGAGACGTCCGTATCTGAAAAATGTTTTCTTTTTTTTATTGTAGCTCGGCATGTGACAACACTCCGCCTGATGTAAAGCTAGAGTGCGGTCCATGAATGGAAACAACGGCTACTACCTACAGAGAAATCTCTACAGGCAGCAGTCGCCTCCACTATGCCGGCTTGAAGAGACGTGCACACTCCTCTCGTTAAACCTGGCTACTTTAAAACTATTCCCGAAACGCGACAAGGTCACTTCGCTTCTTTAATTTTTGCATGAATAAGTTTTAAAGAAATTAAATTAGCTTACGATAAAGTTTATTTTCTTGCCACTACCATCCATGATGGCTGCAAATCTAGGCATTAATTAAAAGCGTGGTAGGCAGGCTGATGATGGTTATTAGCCCAGTCTGACGTCCTGGTGTAGTACCACCACTTTCACCACCACCCGTGAGGTTACCTTGGCGCGTTTTGGGAACAGTTTGAAATTAGTAAGGAGTAAAGTGAGGAGTGTGCACTGTCGCCTTTTCATGCCGATATAGCAGAGGCGACTTTTCTGTGTTAGCGCTTAGTACTTGTGAACCGCACTACCTCAGTCGAACTTCTGTAAATGTTTGGAACTAAATCAAATATCAACCCTGCAACTAAACAACTTTTTATTTGTTGGTATGTATAAAAAATCGATCGCTAAGAAGTATGTGTGGAATATCCTTGAGCGAGCGAATCCCAAACAGTGTGTTAAGAAATCGCTGCGAGCTCAAGGACAGTATTGTGACCAGAGTGGAAAGGGGTATGCTAAGGTGGTTCGGTCATTTGGAAAGGATGGATGAAAGGAGATTAACTAAAAAGATCTATTGTGCGAAAGTGGATGGCAGTGTCGGAAGGAGGCGCCCTACGAAGACCTTTCTTAGTCAGATGAGGAGCACTCTCAACCGACGTGATGGATGTGGTCGAAGCGAAAGTGGTATGTAGAGAGAGGAGTCGCTGGCGCACCATAGGTTCTGCCTGCCCCAGTGGGAACAAGGCGTGAGCTAAGTAAATAAGTAAGTACCTATGTATAAAAATATTTAAAATGACCAAATGATTAGAAAGTACAGGCACCGTTCATGATAAATTAATTTCAAGTAAATCACAATAAACATTTCATAAAAATCTATAACAGTTCAAATACCTAAGTATACTAAAATGATTTATTACATAAAGATCGGTTCATTTGATCTCTTATTTTGTAGTACAGTTGGGCATTATAGCAGCGCGCGCGCAGCGTGAACAAATGCGGCACACTAACAAATTGACTTATGGTTCAATTATTTATGTATCATCATTAGTTTAAAAATGATCCCTATGGTTTAGAACTTAATTATTTTCTGATTAATTATGTGCTAAGTGTGTGGCTAAATCGTGACTTTGATACTTTTACTAAATTCAAATAAAAAACGCACACTCGTCTCCTTAGGCCGGCATAGTGGAGGCGACCGCTGCACCAAGAACATTATTACTTATATTCATTGCGTTCATTGAAGTAATATCGTCGATGACAATATTACTGTTGTCTATGGTATAGGACGTATAGGAGTAATTTGCTTCCCCCTTTTTTCCAAAAGAAAAAAAAGTATTCGCGCTGGAATGACGAGTAGAAGTTTTAGGTTTTTGTGTAAATTGGTTCTGTTTTGCAATTTGATGAAAAGACATTGGCAGAATTGTCGTTATTATGACATCTGAGGCCATTTAACAAAAGAAGAAGAAGTTTAAACAGCTATTTTGTAATTTTTAACAGAATTTATCGAGACTTAATTGTAATTAGTCAAATAACGTAAAACAAACTTCAAATTGAACCACCAAACCAAAATTGTACCAATTGTATTCTGGGTTCAGACCCTTGTATTAATTATCTGCCTTTACTTATGTTGTTATAATATTATTTGTTTGTTTAATATATTAATCCAACATCCAGCCTTTAAAAGCAATTAAAGAAGACATGAATGTCATTTTTGACATTGATATATTCCCTTTAATTTGACAATTGTAAAATTTATGACATGTCAACAATTATTTCAAGTGTATTTAGTTTAAATTGGGATATGCAGAGATGCTAGATTTCACTTATACCGAAATAGTACAATAGCATACCAATACTTTTCCAATACGAATATTTTCTGCAAGAAACGAATCTGAGACCTTCATAACAAACTAGCTATCCATTGCGTCACAAAGGACGAATAAAATCTTTATAAAAAAATTAATATTACACAAATTCAACATCCACACACACACACACAAATTAAAAGAAAAGTATTATAATAATTCATAATAATATTTATTCTCTCGTTAAATCTGCTTTAAGAATGATCGTGTTATGCTGTCATTTGATTGGCTGCGGCGGAGTGTCGCAGCACCGCAAACAATCGCCGATCCCTTTGATCTTACCGCATGTACACAATTTAACACACGACTATAACCTTTATTCTCAAGAGCGTAGAGATCATTTCAATTCGTAACGTATTGAGCAAAGGCATTTTATAACTTTATTAATGTTCTGAAGCCTTAGCGATGATCGATGATAACTAATTATTAGAAACATTTCGTTGACCGTGCGACCCTTGTCAGGTGTCTCCTCGAGGAATTATACTCCTAATTGTTATTACAATAAGAGTGAGGGTCGCTTGCCGAGATTTGTTAAAGATAATCGCCAGTTATTGTATTTGGTTATCATTGAAATACTTACCTGTTATAGAGTTATTAAAGTACCAGAAGTGACATTTCCAGAATATAGATAGCACTTTCCCCAGCGACTTTCGAATGTAACACGAAGTTACCTTGTCGCGTTTTAAGAACAGTTTGCAAGTAGTCAGGTATAACGAGAGAAATGTGCACTGTCAATCTGATGCATATTCGTCTCCTCAAGCCAGTACGGAGGGAGGTAACTGCTGCCCGTAGAGATTTCTCTGTAGTAGCAGTTGTTTCCTTTCGTAGAGCGCACTTCAGCTTTATAATATTTTCAGTAATCATCCTAATAAACAATTAATAAAAATGCCTAGTAAATATTTTTTCTAGTTCTAAGGGTCGTTTGCACCAGAAGGCCGGTTAAAGTAACTTTAACTATTACGTTTACTTTTACCTCTACACGAGTTGCACCATCGTCGAGCCTGTAATTTTTGACGGTTACTTTAACCTTAACCGTAACCAGCGAATCTTGGCTTGGTTAAAGTTAAAGTAATCGTCAAACCAATGTTGCTAACGTCAAATGTATGAAAAGAAGCCAAATATGTTTGTCTATTATTTTTCGAGATTAGCCACCCTTTTAACGATAACACGATATTGCAACGCGTGTGGAGTAAATGTAAACGTTTAACGGTCGTCGTCTCCGTATAAGTAATAGTTAAAGTTACTTTAACCGGCCTTCTGGTGCAAACCACCCGTAGTCTGTGTGTAATTTACACATGAGTATTGTCAGGTCTGTTTATTATTAAGTCTATGTAAATGAAGCGTCGAGTCAGCACTCTTTTTGGTTACAGTTTAATACGTTTATATAAGAGACAGAGAGATTGTTATAAACAATACAATTACTAATGGAATTAAATGATAAAAAAACAAGGCACAAACACGCGAACATGACCTTTATTGGGTTTGAATTGAGTCGTTTTTTGTTTGTTTTAAAATGACTAATCAATTTATGTACTTATAGCCTTTTGAATAAATAAGTAATACTTGGAAATTTAGTTTCTTAGCATCATGATTGAGAAGGGCTATTTTCACCTCCGCTATCCCGGTTCGATGAGACAATCGTGAACAGTCCAGGTTGAGAGTGCAGACTTAGTTATTTTTTTTTTTTTTTTTATTGTAGCTCGACATGTGACAACACTCCGCCTGATGTAAAGCTAGAGTGCGGTCCATGAATGGAAACAACTGCTACTACAGAGATATCTCTACGGGCTGCAGTCGCCTCCACTATGCCGGCTTGAGAAGACGAGCATGTACCATCTAGATTGACAGTGCACACTCCTCTCTTATACCTGGCTACTTTCAAACTATTCCCGAAACGCGACAAGGTCACTTCACGGGTGTTACATTCGAAAGTGGTGGTACTGCCCCAGGACGACAGACTGAACAAATAACCATCATCAGTCTGCCTACCACTCTTTAATAGTGCCTATAGGCACTGAGCGACCAAAGTACATATAACAAAGTTAAATTGGTACCGGTCTTGTAAATAGTTTCTGAAACGCGACCATTGAGGTCCCTTTAGGAGTGTTATTACACTTGAAAGTGGTGATACTTTACACGGAGTACTTTTTAATAAGCACTACTTTATGAATACTTAAACAATTATAAAAACGTGTACTGCCGAACGCTAGACCGCTCTGTTTTGTTATTTAACAAAAAAGTAATTGTTTTATTTTAAATAAAGTAATAATTTTGATGTCGGCGAGATGAAAGGCGTCGTGTTGTCGGTGTCCCTCTTCTTGGATTAAGTTAGGTCTAAAACAGATTCCGTGTTGGGTCCAATCATGCGCACGGTTTTGCCATGCGACGTCAACTCCGTTTACAATATTATAAAATGCTCGAGCATACCTACTACGGGTACCTATGATAAAACGTGATTCTCATTGATAATGAATTCAATTAAAATAATATACAGGGTGGCTGCCCAGAAAAGTGCGATCCTTGACTGACTGTGGTCAAAGCAAAGATGCTTTAAATTAATTTAAATGAAATGCTTTGCCCTCCCATGTATTTTCTCAGTCCTTTAACCTTTAACTACTAAACTCCCTCCTAACCCTTCAAGCGAAACGTGGAAAAGCACTTTTTCAGGCCGGCATAGTAATGGCGACTAGAGCCACCGTAGTTGTCAATGCTGATGGACCTCCACTGTTCTTACCACGATCAGGCCAACACCAAGTTACCAAAGTTACCAAAAACAGAGTAATTTTACGTTTATAGTTATTCCCAAATGCAATTTGCAAATAACTATGATTTTGATTTATTGAACACCAAATATCCATTAATTGCAAACATGTATTAATTAAAAACGTAAAAAAACGTAAGCCGCATAAAACCATGTCATTTCGCACATGGCTCGATGCGCCCGTATATACTAAAGCATTGCAAACAAGAATCATGTGATCCTATTTCTCAAAATTCCGATACGGTACCAATGTTTAAGTAAAACATCTAATAATATCTGTAAGTATCTAAAAATTAATGATATTGGTACGTATTCGCGAAATAATGTCATAAAGTTTCTAAACTTTAAAAAAAAATCTTTAAAATAAAATACTACGGAACCATTAGTAAAGTTAAAACCATAACCAACGTAGATTTGTTTTTTATCTTAAAATATCATGACTCAATTAAATATCGATTCGATGATCTCGTTTGTATCGATATCTCGGGGCGGCATCGAACACAGACATCATTTATTAATTAATCGATACACAAACATCGAGACGTCATCGTCGCATCACTACTTTGCCTTTTTTATTCCTCATATGGGAATCGCTTAGAGGCAAGTTCATACAACACATTTCATTGTTTTTATTAATTATAATAATTTTTTTTTTTTTTTTTTTTCTTATATTAATGTTAGTACAAATAATAAAGAACATGGATACGCTGACTCCTGAACTAGTTATACACTGTATTTCAGGAGTCAGGTTTCACTAATTAGGGGACTATTTTTGAAATATTTATTTAATTTAATAAAATAAGTAAAATAGTTAGAGTGATATTTAAGAATGAGAAAAACTGCCACGAGAGGGGGGGCAGACGCCTCCTCTATGCCGATTTGATGATAGAAAGATAGCTATAGAAAAAACTAAAAGAGAATAATTAAAAAAAAATTAAAATGATACTTAACATAAATAATATGAAAGTCGTGCCGCCATTAAACCTACGTCTCACTGACAAAACATTCTCTGATGCTGTATACACATTATCACACTGTCAAATCACTATGACATCTGACTATTTTCAAAATCCTGTTTACCCCTGACTCTTTTTGTATACCATGATTATATTTTATTAAATATTTATAAAAATATAATACAAATCCTCTATTTAAGTACAATTCAAATAAAAACTAGAAAATGATTTGCGGGCAGCAGTCACCTCCGCTATGCTGGCTTGGTGTGCCGGCTACTTCCAAGATAATTTTGCAACGACCTAGTTGACTCGAAAGTGGTGGTTAATTCTTAATAGAAAAAAAATTACGCACGAACCTAATCTAACCCGACTATTAAGTACACAGCGCTCACGTAATCGCATCGAAATCCCTCTTTCTACGCTAACCAGCGAACTTAAAACACGCTGTATTTGTAATTGTATTACAAAAGAATCATGTGAATATATTTTTAAGAGTTTTTTCAATAAAAACACTCCAAAATAAGATTTCTAACTGAAATTACAAGATTCTTAACACCCGCATGCTTTTTTTAGTGATAATTCGATAGCTAAAAAATTCGTTCAAAAGATTATATTTTGTTACTATTATAAAAATACAATGTAAATGGTTAATTCTTTGAGAGTAGCTTTTTTGCGGACTAGAAAAAAATGGCTACTTAATCCGCGGTTTTCAGAAATACAAAAAGAGTTTTTTATTCTAAATAATATCAGTTTGCTATAATTAAATTGTGTACAGTGATAAATTATTAAATTGTGGGTAGGTATTATCAGCAAAATATACGGTGGGATACTTTAGAAAATAGAGATCTAAGCTCACAGCATCACGAGATATACCAATGCTTTTTTTTTAATTGTAGCTCGGCATGTGACAACACTCCGCCTGATGTAAAGCTAGAGCGTTACTGCTACCCCAGAAAAATCTCTACGGGCAGCAGTCGTCTCCACTATGCCGACTTGAGGAGACGAGCTTGTACCATCTAGATTGACAGTATTATATATTTATGGATGATTGCAAAATTATTTCTACTAATCACTTAGTATGCAGCCGCCTTGAAGATAGAATGACGATGGAAGAACGAATGGGCGTCTAAGAGAAAGGGGCCCAGATTTTTTTTTCTATAATTTGTGGATGATTTTTAGTGCATTGTGTAGGAAAATAAATCTACATTCCTTATCACCAATCAGTATTAATTTTTTTTACCCGGATTATCCAGTAATTGACTTTTTCTAATGCACTATTTGAAGTTATTATTATATTAAACTAGCTGACCCGGCAAACTTCGTACTGCCTCAGGATCAATAAATAAAAAAGCTGAATGATAATTGCAGAATGTTTCAATTTTAGTAAAAAATGTGGTCAAAACTTAACCGGAACAAAAAGAATTCATAATCAAATCAAAAAAAATTAATTTAACTTGATTCCTGAACGACTTTTAAATTTAATTGATTTCTAAACGACGGGACAAACATCAAATGTTTGACATTCAAAACCAAAGGAATAGTTTCTAAGGGAAAGCGACATTGTTGTTTTTATATATTCCAAGCATTTTTCATATTTACTCATCTTTTAAACCTTCCCTGGACTTCCACAAATAATTCAAAACTAAAATTAGCCAAATCAGTCCAGCCGTTCTCGAGTTTTAGCGAGACTAACGAACAGCAATTGATTTTTATTATATGGATAATAATTTAATTGATGATATATGTTTTTAAATAATTAAACATTGTCTATTAATTGGTAAACGTTGTGTTGAAGTATTAGAAATAAATTAATGAAAAAATAAGATATTATTTTGTTAACAAACTATTAGGTTTGCAAACTGATGGTTGTCGAGAAAACCCAGCCATGTAAGCTTTCCTGGCGCTAAACCATATTTGCAAGATTACAGCTTGGAACTCGAACAAAAAACTTTTGAAAAAGCTTTTAATTTCATAAAAAAAACCTTTTAGTATTAGTTATTTTGGCAAAGTTCCCAGGCGATTCACCCGTTCGCACCTGTATGTATACCTCAATATCGTAATATTATCGGCGATATTCAAAAGTCGGCGTTCCTTTCAGTCCTCTCTGTAAATCGATCACTATCACTAACAATGAACAATTCGTTATGTAGTAGGTATTAAACAAAAATGGCATCTTTGAAAAATACAAAAAATGTTCTATAGATACAAACTAAGTTACTCTATTATATTTTTTATCAGTAGTCCGACAAGTTACCGCACTCTAATATTAACTATCTAATTTAAACACGCAGCTACCACATAGTCTTCTAGGAACAGTTCTTTGTTATATGCTCTTTGAACACGACTAAAAGTTATTTTATTTTTTAATTTCATTTATTTACGCGTATTACCTTCACCTACACTCGACTGGGTTAATAACCACTGCTATTTAAAATATTTTGTTTTTTTTTAAATTTGGTATTTACTAAAAACCCCGATTTTTAGCTTTAACTACTGCATAATCCCTATTAGAAAAAAAATGGCATAAATCGATGCGTAAGCTAATACATAATGTAGAATACAATAGTGCGTATTGTCTGGTCTATTCGATGGTCTGCTATCATATTGCAAGAAGTAGTAAGATATAAAAATCATAAATAAACTTTATATTTTGTTCTAAGTCAGGTGGCATCTTCTTCATAGGCATTTGTTCAGTAATTTTAACAGATTTGGTTACCCTAGATTTGGTTAAAATTAAAAAGTTTAAAAATATAAGTTTTTTTTTGTACAAATAGTTAATATTTAAGTGTAACTTCCGTTTATACTCGTATTAAAACGATATTATAGTTTTTTGTTCATAATATTTAACTGTAAAGTTGTAAAGGAACCACTTAACCGACCACTCGAGTTTAAGCTTTGAAGAAAAACTACAAAATCGATCGCATAAAAGATACGATTAACAATATTAATATTTGCTTCAGAGAGTTTTTAGGAGATATTGTTAACAATTAAAAAGGGTTGTGTAATGTCTACACAAAAGTTAATAGTGCGGAAATTGTGTGTAGCTACCATAAAAGACCTCGGGTTCAATGAAAGAAGCATATGATATTTTACAATATTAATACTTCAATATATTATGAACAGTTGCCGCTTATCCGCATTTAAGATTTTTTAGAGTTCTGGCGGGCATCTATTGATACTAGATTATCGATCTCGAATTATTTTTTAACCGACTTCAAAGGAAGGAAGTTGTCTAAACTTGTCTTTATACTTTCCTGTCAAATAAATATACAAACAATAATAAATTAAAGGTTTTACCATTTTCCTAGAAATAAATGAAGAGGAAATTGAAGAATTGAAGAACACACCGCAGCAGAATGGACGCTAAATAAAATAGCTTAATTAAAAATGCTGAAAAAGTAAAATATTACTGAAAATGCAGTTAATCATATTGCATGGTGACGACAACCCCCCCTTTGCATTTAATAATATAGTAAGAATTGAAAGTCTTGTGAGTAAAGTGGCACATTCAGAATCCTTCATGGTAGTTTGCCGCGCAGGACGCTGAACGATAATGAATGGGTTTACAGACCGAGAGGACATAACGAGAGGAGTATGCACTGTCAATATAGGTGGTACATGCTCGTCTCCTCAAGCTGGTATAGTGGAGACGACTGCTGCCCGCATAGGTTTATCTGTAGTAGCAGTCGTTTCCATTCATGGACCGCACTCTAGCTTTACATCAAGCGGAGTGTTGACATATGCCGAGCTATAATAAAACAAAAAGACCATGAAGCGTCTGTTGCAGAATGGCAGGAATGTCGTCGCGTCCTGCAAACTCCGCCCACTGTTCACAGGACAGAGTGTGCGCTGACTCTGAAATAGGTAAATACTCGTATGTACTTAATATGTAACAAAACCGAACCGAATGGAAACGGAAACAAACGAACGTTGAGTTCCTCTCCAGTCGTGTTGACGTTAACGCCCAACGCCATAACTTAAAAGGGTTACACAAATAGCATCATTTGTATTTGACACTTTTTTTAACAAAAAAATAGAATTAAACATCTGACAAATTTCATACAACAATGGTGTTAGCAATACAATAGTGTAGGGGTAGGTAGGATATGCGTCGGCGCACTTTGATGCTGTATCAAATGTCTTAATAAAGAAGGAAAGGCTTTACCGCCGCCCGATCTCGTCCCACGCATTGAAGCCCCGTCTTGGGTTATTCTCGAGATGTGTTTATTAATTTTCTTATTTATGATTTATTTTTAGTTACATTTATGTGTTAATTTGTTAAGGCTTCAATGGAGCTGAGCGCAAGCCCCAAACTAAATAAAGATGTTTTTATTACAATTTATTTTGTAATGAAATTTATTTTGTAATGAAATCCATTTAAATATAATTAGTATTAAAAATATGGTGGACATAGTCAAGGCGAATTTGGTTTTTAAATTTTACTACATACAAATTAAATAAAAGATTATCGGCATATTAAGAGAAATTTACTATAAAATAACTTAAAAAATTAATTATATCAGACTGCCTTGATTGTGACTTCTGTGGTGTTGACGATGGTATGCTTAAAAGGTCGGATGGAGAGAGAGGCGCTGATGAAGAAATATTGGCTAAATAGATTCGATGTCGATTTAACTGGCTTAACTGGCATCGGACGTGTGCTTGGAGTTTGGCAGGGTTGTTTATCCCTTAATTATAAAATACTGTGTTACTTAAAATAAGTTTAGACTCGAGAGGGCTAGTGTGCCTTGTAGGCAAAAGTTCCTAAAAAAAAAGAGAAAATTGGTTAAGCAATAAAGTTGTTTGAGAATAACTCTAAGCGTTGGGGATGTATTTAAGGCAGTTAAATAATGATTATAAATAATAGCTTCAAATAAATCAAGGAGCTAAGCGTTGAAAGGCTCGCATTATGTCCTACAAGGTTTAGTCTACATTCGACCCGGGACGACAAATACATGTACCTATCTAAGCATCTATAATTCGTTCGATATACTCTGTAGGTAATTTTTTTTACAATCGCGAGAGAAGCGAGAAGAGAATCATGAGAGAAGCTGCAAGTCTGCAAACGACTTGATGAGACCTAGTTGACAGAGCATACTCTTTATCACAGCTTGTAGTATCAAAACAACGTAACAGCAAACTAAAAATTGAGATGGGTAGCGCGAGGTATGAACGGGTTAAACCCTTAAAAAAATAAAATTCTTCACATCAACGTCTGTCTGTCTCCTTTTGTTGGCTAAATAAAACCAAATTTCTATTATACATTATATATGTATGTACATACCTACATAGGTACCTATTTGTTTATTTTAACGTACTACATGACGTGTTACAGCACAACCATTAAATAATGCGTTATACACTGGATTATGGTGGATATCTTCATGTTTAGTGTTCTGCTAAGAAAGAAATATTATGTTTATCTTCTAAAGAAAATTACTACTTACATTTATGGTTTTAGAAAATTATAAGCGGTCCTGGTTTAGAGGTAAAACGCGTAAACTGATGAGATCCGTGTTCTAATCTCGCTAAACTGACCAATACTAACTTATGACAACATTCCGCCTGATGTAAAGTTAGAGTTAGAGTACAGATAAAATTCTACAGGCAGCAGTCGCCTCCGCTATGTCAGCTTGAGGAGACGAGTATGCACCATCTAGAGTGACGGTGCACACTCCTCTCGTTATGCCTGGTTACATTCAAATTGTTCCTGAAACGTAACAAGTGTTACATCCGAAAGCGTACCACTCCAGGGTAGCAGACTGAACTAATAACCATCATCGGTCTGCCAAAGACACTGAGCGACCAAAGTACATAATATAACATGGTTGGTACCGGTCAAAAAGACTACCCTTTCGCCTAAGAGAAATCGGTCCACAATTTGTTCTCGAGATTGTCGATAATTTTTAGTTCATTTTGTAGAAAAGTAAATCTACATTCCGTATAACTAATCAGTTTTATTTTTTTCACCCGGGAGATTTAGTAATTAAACTTTTTGTGATACTATTTTTAATTATTATAAAATTATAAATATTATATAATTATAAAATATTACATTAAATGCTTTAGTAATTGATGATATCTGTCTCTTTAAGCCGGTATAGTGGAGGCGACTGCTGCCCGCACAGGTTTCTCTGTAGTAGCAGTTGTTTCCATTCATGGACCACACTCTAGCTTTACATCAGGCGGAGTGTTGTCACATGCCGAGCTACAATAAAAAAAATTGTTTATTGTCTATTGATTGGTAAACGATGTGTTGATATAATTGAAATAAATTAATGAAAGAATAAGATATTATTTTAGAATATTGTTTTGTTAACAAACTATTAGATAACAAGTGGGTCCAAAAATAGGCGTTGTCTTTTAACAAGGTTCGAACTTGGGTCTCATCCTTCGTGAGTTCACGAGTCCTATCGCCACTAGACCACGGCCGATCTCAAAATAAAAAAAAAAGTATAAATAAGAAGTTTGGTTCATGCCTCGGGGTAGTCGATTGTTAAAATGTATTTAAAAATCAATAACCATACAATGTATAATAACACCTTCTGCGTGTGTATGGGTGTATGAGGGGTGTGTGTGTGTGTGTGTGTGTGTGTGTGTGTGATGTGCTGAGGTTCGTCGTCCGGAAGTTATAATTAGTGTAATTGATCTGAATTAGTGCCAGCACAGTCGGGGGTTCGTACCTGATCATTTTCTTATTACTCATTGACATATTGTCGTGTTCTCATCACTTTTTTAAAGACACCATTCATTGCCCGCCATTTTTACTTATTTATTTTTTACTAGCTGACCCGGCAAACTTCGTACCGCTTAAGAATCAATAAATAAAAAAGTATTTCTGAACGACTTTTAAATTTAATTGATTTCTAAACGAATGGACGAACATCAAATGTTTGACATTCAAAACCAAAGGAATAGTTTCTAAGGGAAAGCGAAATTGTTGTTTTTACTATATTCCAAGCATTTTTTCATATTTTCTCACCTTTTAAACCTTCCCTGGACTTCCGCAAATAATTCAAAACCAAAATTAGCCAAATCAGTCCAGCCGTTCTCGAGTTTTAGCGAGACTAACGAACAGCAATTGATTTTTATTATATAGATTTGTCATCACATTTGTTAACTTTTCATCTTAGATTTATGATTGGTCTCCGCTAGCTAATCATAAACCTCGCAATTACAACTTAGGCAGGAAAACACTGTTGTGATTTTTTTTTGTTTTCTTAGCACATCAAAATTAGTGTAAATTATTAAATTAATCCCTAAAGCATGTTATTTTCTAAATTATTACTACATTACATAAATGTTTGTTACTTATATTTGTTAATTTATACGTAACTAGTTGTAAGTATCTGTTTTTGAACCAAAATAGTTAAATAAACTTATATCTTTTATCTAGAGAATAAAAGTACCCATAATTTTCATTAACTAAAAATATAATTTTTCAAAGCGGACTGGTGGTTCCGGAACGCTTAGAGACCAAATTTTAACATTCATTTCCTTTTGAAGTATATTTAGAATTTAAAAAATCGGAAAGCTCGTCTGATACCCGTAATATATAGCGAAAGGAGTATGCAGTGACTAGATGGTGCATACTCGTCTCCTCAGACCGGCATAGCGGAGGCGACTGCTGTCCTAGATTTATCTATAGTAGCAGTTGTTTCCACTCATGGACCGTAACTTCACATCAAGCGGAGTGTTGTCATTTGTTGAATTACAAAAAAAAAATCAACATCCTGTTGGTCATTTCTACATCAGTATAAGTAGTTAACGAATGGCAGCCCTATGAAACGTGTGAAAGTGACCATATTGTCAAAACATTTATAAACAAATACAACTTCGTAGCTTTTTGTGTTTAATCAGAAAATTATATCAATAAATACAATTTTAGATAATTTTATTGTATATTTAGAATTAAAGTGAGTATTGTTATAGGTGACTGAAGAAACTACGCACTAGTTCTGATTGGTAACTCACGAATAAAAAGTAAGAAGTAAACACGCACTATACACTAGTGAAATTAGCTGAAGAAACGTAACTTAATCGTATGTTGTTAATGTTTATGTATCAAAACATAGAGATGTACCTATACTAGAGGTGCAAACTTCTTACATCTGCAATGAAAAAAAGCGTAGGCCGCACTTTGACAATGTTGCCGTTAAGTCTAATACTAACTGATAGAGAACCTAAAAGTGACTGCGGTCATCTCTTCTCCTGCGTCACATTAGGAGCGTTATTGCACATCTAGTTGTATACATATAATCAACAATGTACTAAAGAGGGAAATGTTATCATTTTTTATAGTAACTTGGCAGTCGCCTCCACTATGCCGCCTTGAGGAGACGAATGTGCACCATCCATTGTCAGGGCACACTCCTCTAGTTATTTACTGTTTTGTTTATTTGTTTAAAATAAAAAAAAAATTTTTTTATTATTAACAACTAATTTTTTAAAATTGATATTCCAGTTACTTGTGGTGTTCTCTTCGACGGAGTCTTCGCGAAGACAAAAAAAAAGTTTATTTCAGAAACAATAAAAGAGCCTGACTGGTTATTTTTTCTTTATATGCTTGATACCGGTCTGTATTCAGCGAGATTTGAACAGAGGTCTCATCGATCGTATTTCACTTATTCTACCGCTAGACCAGTGCCACTTCGATTATAATTAAAAATCCAAAGTAGTAGTGGCAGTGAAGTAAGTGCGTGATGTGATGTGACCCCTCCATCCGGTCAATTTAATTAGAACACAAATTACGTTAATAAGGATAACTTTAAACATACGAGTATATCTCAAGTAACTCCCTGCCTGCCCCTCATAATGTGTTTATTGCTAGACATATTAAATAATGATGTACTTCCATCATAACAATCACAATAGAGTAGAAGGAAATCTATTTGTTCACAACAATACTCTAACAACTACTTTACTTGAACACCCATTCTCTACATATGTCGTTAGCCACGATACCGACTCTAATATTTATAATACAATACAATTGTCACGCCTTTTTCCCAAAGGGATAGGCAGAGACAACGGAACGCCACTTACCATGATCCTGACACAACACCCTCGCTTTCCTCACATCCACAATTCTCTTCACGAGCACTAGGCAGCCCAGCTTTCATAAGCATGACTCCGATTTGATTGGGAAACTTCTGGGTCTGCCTAATAGACATACCTTTTTAGAATCTCGTCATTATTGTGTACGCCTGATCATTCACATAGGTAGGCCACGGAAATATTGTCGATAAACGTTACAGCTAATGGACCTCGTCCGTGGTAGAAATACGTTTTTTTTTAAATTGTAGCTCGACATGTGACAACACTCCGCCTGATGTAAAGCTAGAGTGCGGTCCATGAATGGAAACAACTGCTACTACAGATAAATCTCTACGGGTTGCAGTCGCCTCCACTATGTCGGCTTGAGGAGACGAGCATGTACCATCTAGATTGACAGTGCACACTCCTCACTTATACCTGGCTACTTTCAAACTATTCCCGAAACGCGACAAGGTCGCTTCACGGGTGTTACATTCGAAAAAAAAAATGGTACATAATATTATAATTAGTGTAATATTTCTTTACAGTTTTTTATTGTAGCTCAGCATATAACAACACTAAGTCTGATATTAAGTTAGAGTGCGGTTCATGAACGAAAACAACTCCTATCACTATACTAATTCCAAGTTCATTCCGGTCTTCCCGGGTGATTATTGGTTAGTGGTTACACTTGAAAGTAAGGTACTACTTTATGACGAGAGACTGGCTAATAACCTTCATCAGTTTGTTTGACGTTGTTTTTATTAATGTCTTTATTATAAATACCATAGGCACTAAACAATGACAGTACATATAGGAAAATTACATTGGTACCTATTCGAACATAGTCCTTATAATCGAGAGGCCATGGCTGTTGTAAATACTTACAATATCTATTATTTTTTTATTAATTTCTGTAGTACTTAAGTACACTGAAAATAACATTTCAAGTTACATTAATACCGATTGGGACTGATCGATTATTTATTTATTTTGCATCGTCACAATAAAAATGACGCCCGCGCCCTGCTAATTAAAACTAACATTTTATTTTCAAAATTAATTAGGAAGTAATTATAGTCATTAAAATACAAATACTATGTCATAACAAATACTTTAAATTAGGGGTAAGAGCTTTAAATATAAGGTTTTAAATTGCGTGTTCACAACCACGTCAGTGGCTCCAAGATTATATGTAACGTGGATATACGATATATTTTTACACGTATTTTTTTGTCTTTAAACAATTACAATAATACGAATATTAAAGTATTTGTTTAGAATTATAATATGTGTGTGTAATGATGGGTGTCGTGAATAATATGTACTTAACGTGACGTCACAGTGTCACAATTGTGTAAATTTATCATTAAAAGTACAAAATACAAGTTCAAATTAAAATGTGTAATTAACAGCTGATGACTTCAACTAGAACAGACTTAGACTAACGATTTTGGACATATATCTTTTGTAGAAATCGGAGGATGTGGATTCGATTCCCACTTCAGCTACACTTCAGTTTCTGTTAATTAATTATTTAATATTTGTGGCTACCACTTTGAAATGTAAAGTTTTACACGTATAACGAGAGGAATCTCTCCTGTCAACGGGACTATGCTCACAACCCGCAGCATCACAGAGCGACTGCAGCCCCAAGACAAAGTACAGCCAGTACGGTCACAAGTGAGAGTACCTTCTACTACTATTTCTTAGCTCATGTTCTGTTCACACTGGTGTGTAAATGTGTAAATACTTAGGTATTTCAGAGTCGGCGAATTAAGTGGGGACTAAGTTAGGTGTGAAACTAAGGAAGTCCTATCGTTTTTCTTAAATTGCCATTTCTAAGTTTAGATTATAGTGTGCAATATTTTAGTTTAAAGTATTTGGGTAATTGTCATTACATCATAGTGGTCTAGCAGTAAGACGCGTGAACTCACGATCGATGAGACCCGTGTTCGAACCTCGCTAATTCTGACCGGTACCAATTTAACTTTGTTATATGTACTTTCTGCCACTTCTGTATGTCTGCCTACCACTTGCTACATACAATAAATTAATTTTATATAGAAAGAGAAACTGAGAATCTAGAATTTTTATGTAAAACAAAACACAATTAAAATGTAAGTTAGGCAGAAATCTACCTTCAGAGTATCTTCTATAAAAAATCAATTAATAATTTGCCTCAAATTCGTTATGCATATAGAGAATACATGTCGAAGTATATGATCAGCTATAAGGATGTGTTCATTTGAGACGCTAGTGTTGTGTAACACATTGCCTGGTGAGTTAACTCGTTTCTTCCTCTTGTCTACGATTGTTACAGATGCGACCCTCACGTTAATATTGTTCCATGTACTCTTCTGGGTTATTTATTCGAATAAAAGTTAAGATGTTTCTTTAATTCTCTTTAATATAAGATTATTGCTTGTAGTGACTGTGTAGGAGTGTGCACTGTCAATCTAGAAGGTCTCCTCAAGCCGGCATAGCGGAGGCGACTGTTGCCCGTAGAGTTTCTTTGTAGTAGCAGTTGTTTCCGTTAATGGACCGCACTCGAGCTTAAAAAAAGACGTGTATCTAGGTACCGAAGTAAGGGAAGCTCTGACCACCCCAATTCTTAATCCCATGCGTCATTGCAGAAGAAAACCACAACAATGAAAACATATTCACCTCGTTTAATGACAATTAACACGATAATATATTCCAATAATAGAAAAATAGTTTTATTAATTACTTTTAGTAATTGCTATGACGATATTAAAACATGGCCGATCTTAATACAGACAAATATATGCTTTATATATTTAAATTGTAGCTCGGCATGTGACAACACTCCGCCTGATGTAAAGCTAGAGTGCGGTCCATGAATGGAAACAACTACTTCAGTTACACACAAACAGTTACCTTCGTGCCGGCTTGAGTTAACGTATGTGCATGGCGTAGATTGACAGTGCACACTGCTCTTGTTATATCTTGCTATTTCCAAACTGATCGAAAAACGCGGCAAAGTTACTTCGCGTCAAATCGCATTAGTTTTTTCTTTTGATGCTTTTGGTTTTATTTATTTATTTATATACTTTATTGTAATTTTACAAAAGATTTTCGATCGATGAGATCCGTGTTCGAACCTCGCTAAAGACCGGTACCAATGTAACTTTGTTATATGTACTTTGGTCGCTCAGTATCTAAAGGCACTATTAAAGAGTGGTAGGTAGACTGATGATGGTTATTTATCCAGTCTGCCGTCCTGGGGCAGTACCACCACTTTTGAATGTAACACCCGTGAAGTGACCTTGTCGCGTTTCGGGAATAGTTTGAAAGTAGCCAGGTATAAGAGAGGAGTGTGCACTGTCAATCTAGATGGTACATGCTCGTCTCCTCAAGCCGGCATAGTGGAGGCGACTGCAGCCCGTAGAGATTTCTCTGTGGTAGGGGTTGTTTCCATTCGTGGACCGCACTCTAGCTTTACATCAGGCGGAGTGAGCTACAATAAAAAAAAACATACACACAATAAACAAATACTACTATAAAATAAAATAAATATAATACGTTAAATAAATAATAAATACTGTGACGAGAAGTTTCTTGATAGGCAAGTTGCAGCTTTATCCAGCCAGGGGTTGCTGAAGCATGGTCTTAAAAGAAGCTCGGTCAGGAGCTCTCTTGATGTTGATGGGGAGTTCATTCCATAAACGGGCGGCTTGAACAGAGAAAAAGTCGTCCAAACTGGCAGATTGATGTTGAGGTATCTGTAGCAGCAGATTGTTCTCTGAGCGCAACTGCCTTTGGTGTGAGTCACTGAGGAAGATAAAGTTACGCTTAAGGTAGGACAGTGTAACCGCTTCCATTAAAATGGAATACAAAATCCACTCCCGTAACACCCGCACTGGGCGGGGAAAGCATCCGCATTACGTCGACAGAATTGGAAGCCGAACAAAACGGTTCGGCGCATCCTTTCTATGTCGCACAATCGATTAATGGAATGCTTTGCCCTCCCACGTGTTCTCCCAATCCTTCAACCTTGGATCCTTCAAGCGGAGCGTACCGCGGTCCTCCAGTCGTCGGCGCTCATTGACCTCCACTGTGCTACCAGGTCAGTCGACGTCACATGTCGCGTCAATATAAAAAAAAAACAGAAACGTAAGGAGTCTGACTTTTCGGTGTGTTTTAGTGGGTAAATGGTGGAAATGCACAAAATGGTGCTTGTTGAGAATTATTAGGCAATATCCCTAACATGTGCCCAAATAAACTAATTAAAATGGAATCCCAAACAATAATAAAATGGCCGCTATTGATTATATTTTAATGCGAATGTAATAGATTTTATTAGAAAACAATAAATGTGTTTTTTAATTGTTTGTTTTGACTTCGGTTGTGCCGGAGCGTGCGATCAGTCACGTAGGATACCTCACTTAATTGGATTTTAATTGGTTTCGTTATTAATTACTATTAATAAATTAATTGTATTATTTGGACTAGATCTATTAATTGTTCACAAAATATTTATGTTAATGCAATCGTTAAAGGAAATTTTAAAAAGTTAAAGCTCGGCATGTGACAACACTCCGCCTGATGTAAAGCTAGATTGCGGTCCATGAACGGAAACAACTGCTACTACAGAGAAATCTCTACAAGCAGCAGTCGCCTCCACTATGCCGGCTTGAGGAGACGAGCATGTACCATCTAGATTGACAGTGCACACTCCTCTCGTTATACCTGGCTACTTTCAAACGCGACAAGGTCGCTTCACGGGTGTTAGGTACATTCGAAAGCGGTGGTACTACGGTGGTAATATGTAATTTTTAATAGTAGCTCGGCATCTGACAACACACCACACTCCGCCTAATCTTAAGCTACAGCCTGATCTGTTGCCACAGAGCGACAGTCTAGATAGACACTAGAAGTAACTTCCGCCTGAAGACTCTGTGTTAGCAGCTATTTCCGCAGGAGAGAGACTAACCTAACACCACAGTCCACACACACTTAAAAAAACATGTGCGATTCTTCTATACATTTGCCATAAATCATTTTGAGTTAACAGTTAAGACACCCGTTACTAAATGTTTGACCACCTCTATGATACATTGACGTGTAAGCACTCCCATGAGAGATACAAATTCATCTCAGAGGGTGGCCATTTCGCATCATAAAAGCAGATTTAAACATAATACTAATCCTAATGTTACGTCAGTGGTGTGACGATGGTTATTATCCCAGTGGTCTGCCGTCCTCGGGGAAGTGACCTAGTCGCGTTTGGGAATCGGTCAGTGCACATTCTCTAGCCGGCATAGCGGAGGCGACTGCTGCCCGTAGAGATTTATCAGTAGTAGCAGTTGTTTCCGTTCATGGACCGCACTTTATATGTATATACTAAGTCAGTATTACAGGCACTGAGCTACAAAAGTACATATAACATAGTTACATTGGTACCGGTCACACAATCGATCCTGAATTCACGCCTTCCACCGCTAGGCCACGGCCGCTATTAATGGATACTAGTACATCGGTAACATCGTTGAAATGCACTCAATTATTTTGTACAAACAGTAATGAATGTAAGAATGACATTTTGTTAGGATTGCCGAAGGTTCGTGTCTGTTGTGCCATCGATCAAACCGAACACCTGTACACGAATTATAATACACATTTAGACACGCTTTTCAATAAACATCGATCAATCATTAATCATACGAGTGAACAAATTTAACAAAAAAAAAAGCTACCGTTACATTTTTCGCGGTTTTCCAAATATATTTTTACAAAAATATTGTTACGTGCACCTGGGGTGCGAGAGAGATAGCATGTGTCGAAGTTTCTAGAAAGTTCTCGTATAAGCGGCGTAGCGTAAACAACTTGGCCACGCCCACAAAAGTGGCGTGACCTGTGACCTTGCATACATTGTAATTAGTAAACAACTTCGACGAGATCTTTCTAGAAACTTCCTCCTGTTTGGGTATAAATACCGACACCCGAGTGTCCCAAAAAGTAGTCCTATTCTGGATGCGATACAAGCAACACCTGCGATAACAAGCGATACTGAACAGCGACTGAAGGCTATCCAGCGACTATCGTACCACTCCTGCTTCTACGTTATTGTGTGTCGTATGCAATAAATAGCGGTGTAAAGTCCGAAGTCGTGTATTATTTATTTTGTACCCCCCACGAACGTAACAATATAACTAAAGAAAAAAGAACTAAATGAATAAAGAAAAATAATAATAAAAGAAATTATTTTTATTTGTGGAAAAATCCACAACGCAATTGTTATTGCGATTATAAATAATATTTTTTCAATATTTAAATGTAGAAATACTATTTATAACAATAACATACAATTAATATGTTTATTTAGTTGTTTCTTGAAACAATATTTGTTATTTTATGTCGTTTTTGTGTATATTTAACATTTGTATAATAACATATGTCGCATACGACACTGTCTCGCTCACGCGTTTCTATAAATTGGAATGAATCAGCAAGTTTTAATCTAAATCAACTCCTAAGGGGCCCATTTTGCTTCGTCTTCAACAACGAAAAAAAAAATATTGAATTAGAAATTAAAATAACCAAGCTCTATCTAGATCATGATTTTGTAAATATAATGAGGTAAGAAAAGAAAAAAATCGATGAGTTTTCACTGAAAAAAACTATATCAAAAATTATTTAGATTTATTTTTTCAATACAATTGATTTTAGAGAAAACACTTAAGAAAATGTAAATAACCAGGTTGAACTTTATATCCTGTAGGTAGTTTAAAATATATATTTTAGTGTTATAATAGTTACTGTGTTAAACCGCTTCAAAAAGTACAGCTGGCAACATTAACGGAATGTGACGTATTCTCTTAAAATATTCTAAAAAAGTTAGTTCAGTCACTTAAAGTTCAAAATTGCGGACGTTATAACGCGACGTAGTCACTTCACGGGTATTACATTCGAAAGTGGTGGTAGTGCCCCAGGACGGCAGACTAGGCTAATAACCATCATCAGTCTGCCTACCACTCTTTAATAGTCTTAGTCTAATAAAATATTTTTATTTCATTTCAATCACAAAATCTCAGCAACTGCTATTACCATGTATTTTTTATTTTTTCAAATTCATGAGTTCCTGGTACACCTATAGTTTTTTTTTATTTTTTATTGTAGCTCGGCATGTGACAACACTTTGCCTGATGTAAAGCTACTACAGAGAAACCTGTGCGGGCAGCAGTCACCTCCGCTATGCCGGCTTGATGGGACGAGCATGTACCATCTACATTGACAGTGCACACTCCTCTCGTTATACCTGGCTACTTTCAAACTATTCCCGAAACGCGACAAAGTCACTTCACGAGTGTTACAACTGAAAGTGGTGGTACTACCCCAGGATGGCAGACTGGACTAATAACATCATCAGTCTGCCTACCACTCTTTAATAGTGCCTATAGGCACTGAGCGACCAAAGTACATATAACAAAGTTACATTGGTCAGAATTAGCGAGGTTCGAACACGGGTCTCATCGAACGTGAGTTCACGCGTCTTACCGCTAGACCACGGCCGCTCTAGTGGATAGGTTTTGGTTTTGAAATATGACACGTCAAAATAGTTGAACATGCGTACCATGTTATTTGCACATATGTTTCGACCGGAGTTTGAATATATAAAATTTTCCAAAATTCATGTAAACTTATATTCTTACGCAATGTTTGTCGCTTCTTCTTTGTTTTGTCTTTACACTGATATTCAGTAATTAATCTAAGTAGAATTTTTTTTTTCTTTTTTTTTTTATTGTAGCTCGGCATGTGACAACACTCCGCCTGATGTAAAGCTAGAGTGCGGTCCATGAATGGAAACAACTGCTACCACAGAGAAATCTCTACGGGCTGCAGTCGCCTCCATTATGCCGGCTTGAGGAGACAAGTATGTACCATCTAGATTGACAGTGCTTTTTTATACAATTTGTTACAATTCCGTAAAGTGAACAGTGTTTGAACAGTGGAAACAGTGTTGTGTCCAATGCCCTGGAGTCAGAGTATTTGAAAATGTTTATTTTTTGTGTTTTTTTTATTTTGTTATATTTTTTTATTTGTTATCATTTAGTTTTATTATTTTTTCCATTTTTTTTAAATTGTCTGCTCATAGGCTTTCTTCTCTCACGAAAGCGAGTGTTTTTATGTTGTGAGATAAATAAATAAAGATCTTTAAACCGAAATAAAGTCTAGAACTGAATTGAAATATTACGGATATTTTGGTCAATTTTGTACCGACACGATCGACCGCGCGCTCTTACGAAAATTTTGCAGTTATTGTAGTTGCGTTGAGACTGAGGAGTAAAATAAATCAAAATAAACACGATAGTAAGCCGAGTATAATCTTTTTTCTATATAAAATATAAGATGCGTTTGTAATCCGGTCGCGCGTTACCTATTAGGATATATAGCGCTGTAGGATTCATAACAAATGACTACCAAAGGCGCGGAAAGCGTTAGAAAAAAAAAATAGAATGATAGTACTGCTAAAACTGAAAAACATCTGCAGGCTCATGTTAGCTCGAGAAAAGTACACATTCGACTCGTTGGCTTTAATAAAAGCTTATTAGCATTTTTCTAATTAGAAATCTAATTAAAAAACAGGGCAAGGCGTTTTGACATGAGTCGTCGGGTCCCGCCAATTTGGTTAACTTCGCGACGCGGCGCGCAACTCTGGAGTGGTGAGACTGCGGGGTGAAACTACTAACCACACTTGACTATTAAATTTTTTTTTTTTATTGTAGCTCGACATGTGACAACACTTCGCCTGATGTAAAGCTAGAGTGCGGTCCATGAATGGAAACAAATGCTACTACAGAGAAACCTGTGCAGTGTGGGTAGCAGTCGCCTCCACTATGCCGGCTTGAGGAGACGAGCATGTACCATCTTAGATTGACAGTGCACACTCCTCTCGTTATACCTGGCTGCTTTCAAACTATCCCCGAAACGCGACAAGGTCACTTCACGGGTGTTACATTCGAAAGTGGTGGTAGGACGACAGACTGGACAAATAACCATCATCAGTCTGCCTACCACTCTTTTATTATTATGTAGTGTTCACACTTTGAGTTGCAGCCCAGTTTTACTGATCAGACTTTAAAATATATGTATGTGACTTTTTTCGGCTGCAACTTGTAGTGAGCATCTAAATAAATAGATAAATCTGCAGTGGATTTAGATTTGATATCGACTACCTAAGCGTCCGAGATATCTTTTATAGATACCTAAATACATTGGCGCTAAACCTAACTTGGGCGTTGGTTATTGATTGACTTGTTAAACTTTTTTGCGAGGTCCCCTCGGGCGTGCTGCCGCCAGTGGTCTCCGACGTCGTTGACGCCTAGCGCCGCCCCTGGTTAAATAAAATCGTGTCGTGAATTATTTAAATTGTACAACAAAACAATGGATTCACATAACAACGCCATTACGTTGCCGGCCGCAATGGCCCGCATGTTAGCACAAGTGCGCGAACCCGACTCGGAGTTATTAAAAATAAATATAACACATCTATAAATAACCTTTTTTTCATGCTTTCAGGTCGATTATAATAATAGTTATATTATTTGTGACTTAAATACATTAGCGCGCGTTAACTCACTCTATATTAATTAGTACTTATTTTTAAAACGTAGGAACGATCGCTAAAACTGATCTTATAAGAATAAACCTAATACAGGTAGCTTATCGTCCGTGGCCAAAATGACAAATGTTGACCATACTCAGTGGTCATTCCAGGGGACGATGTTATTTTATGTTATTTTTATAATGGATGATTAATTCTTGTCACACACACACACACTTTTTGAGTATTTTTATTGTATATTTTAATTATTTTTTTCTATTTAATTTAGTGCATATTTAAAATCAATTTGGCTTTTCTTTTTGTTGAAATTTTTGTTATTATAATTGACGCTGTGATTTCTCTGAATAATATCTATATTAATAAAGCTAGTACTTGTATCATGGCTTGGTAGTCACAATGGTACCAGCCAGCGAGATTTGAACACGGGTCACTTTGATCGTGAGTTAACGCCGTCTACCACTAGACCACGTCCGCTCCTAAACCTAAATGGTTACTATGTTATCTTTTTCCAATTTAATATAAAAATAATGATTATTTGTCCAAGAGTCGTTTGAAAAGTTAACCGCCAAGTTTTTTTAAAAATCACCTTTTATGACTATGGTAGCCACGGCACAATCCAGGACACCTGCGACCCAGATTTTGAATGGAATATCTCTATTATCCGATATCTAAAAAGGTAGCAAACATTTGCTCTTGTAAAATAATTAAAAATTATAATTTTTACCGAAAAAAAAATGCCTGTTATCAAAATTCTTTGGTGCAGCATCCTTAAAAGCTCTATAAAGCGCTAAGTTATTGGGGTGATGCACCAAGCATCTGAATTATTTGGAAGTGTTGCACTCAAACGGCACTAACATAGCTGTATCACAAAAAAGCAGGAAATGTTTGATAACACATAACTATTTCATTTATTTATTCTTATATTTTTGTTTCTACACCGAATACATTTTTCCACCACACCAAAGGTTAACTGGTAGAAAATGCCCCAAGGCATTAAGTTCGCCTTTTGCAATTTTTGTGTTGTGCAATTAAGTATTTTATTATTATTATTATTAAGTAATACCACAACTGAAAATATCAAAGTATGACGAATAGTGACAAAATGCCACATTAAACCGTCACGTTTCATAGAGATATCGAGACGTGATAGTGGATTGTATACATCGTGAATAGATTATGAGATTTAAATTTAAAAAAAGATATAAACAAATAAATTTTTAGGTAAATCTTTGAAAAAAGTTTTATGTTCACTTTCTTTGTTGTTTTATAATTAGGTAATATTTTGAGCTTGTTCTACAAATAAATAAATTACCTATCTACCTATAAGGATGGTGAAATTCAAGGAAACACATATAAATATTGATTTAGGTATCTCAATGGTAATGAAATTGATTTTAATGTCCATTTGCACCATATGACTTAACTATTACTGCCACGTTAAAGTAATGGTTAAAGTTAAAATTGGTTTGCTTCAAAAAAAATCTGTCAGATTTGACGATTACTTTAACCTCAACCGTTACTGGCGAATTTCGGGCGGTCAAAGTTAAAGTAATAGTTAAATCAATGTCGCTAACATCAAATCTTTGAAAAGCCGCTCTTGTTTGTATTGAGAGAATTCATTTAAATCTTGTATTATTTATCTAAATTTGTTCTTATATCTAGTTATCTATTTGTATCTTGTATAGTTCATCAAACATACAGTTTATTTTCCAGAAGAATTTTGAGATTATCCATTACTCAGCTGCTTCTTTGACTATCTTTTATAAATTCCAAATATTTTGTAAATACTAAAACACGATACAAATTTTTCTGTGGTGCAACGCGCGTGGAGTAAAAGTAAAGGTAACTGTCAAAGTTAAAGTTAAAGTAACAGTCAAAGTTACTTACCCTAAAACAGCCATTAGAATCGGCAAAAATGTTCGCAGGTTAAAAGGTAGTTCATAAAAGCATATCGCGGTGATTCTATGAGCTATATTAAAATTGATTCTAACGTACACATAGGCTCTAGGTATTTTGTTTGTAAATTATTTATTGTATTAGAATATTTTGGTATCTATTTGGACATACCTAACCAAAACAAAAGCTGACTTCACCTAATAAATAACTTGCAAAAGTTTCTAAATATTATTTCGGGCATTTATGATGATTCTCTCCTTTGCAAATATCCATTGTGTAAAAAAAATCTTATAAAATTTGCGCTTTAAATCTCAGAATAAGATTAACTTGCTTTTAATCCGAGATTAAAGAGATCTTGTTTCCTAATAATTGCGGAAGTTTTAGGCCTAATTGTTTGTGGTATAACAAAATAAAATAAAATGTTTATAGGGAACAAATAATTTCATTTAATTGTCAATAACTCTCTCTAACTTAAAAACTAATTATAATAATTAATAAATACAATTCTTTACATTAATTAAACTAAACAACTACCTAAGCGAGTAGACGGCCGGCGGCGGAATGTCACATTGCATTATAAGTACCTGAGTAACCTACCTAGGTTTGTAAAACAAAAAACAATTTATTGCAAATGTATGAGAATTAATTATTAGAGATTACATCGTCTACGTCCACTGGTATGATTTGGTACAATCGAGGGCCGGTTCGCGAACCTCATCTAACACATAATAAAATACAATAACAATAATAATAAGTAGAATGAAACGGAACCGGCCCTAAACTACGAACTAATAGATCACAGATAACGAAACGACAAGTTTCTATTGAATCAATGGCGCGTCAATACGGTTATTGGCTTAAATATGTGCGGCGACAGCGGGTGATGAGTGGGCGACGATAACTCGGGGCTCGACGAACCCGAGGTCGGCGGCGAGTGCACCATCGGAGGCGACGGCGGCAACACGGGAGAGCCCTGGGCCATCAGAGACGCGCTCTGCATGAACGGCACCGACGGCATCCTGTCTCCGTAGAGAGTACCGTAAGGCGATCCGTAACCACCTTCTATGCCTCTGAACGCCGGATGCACGGCGCTCGGGGCCAGAGGAGGCGTCTTCATCTGAATCGGCGCATATCTCTGATACAATAGTTGCGAATAGAGGCCGACCAGTTGCGTGTACGTCGAAGGCGGATATGCGCCGGGCAGCGGCGTTCCGGGGAACATCGGCCTCTTGAAACACGCGAGTCTAGAACGACCGTTGAGAGCGGATCGTCTGCGTAATTTACCGGTGGTTCCGCCGATGAAGACGTCTTCGGCCGACGCGTCCAGCATCCAGTAGTTTCCTTTGCCGGGGTCGTCGTAGTGACGGGGAACTTTCACAAAACACTTGTTGAGGCTGAGGTTGTGGCGGATAGAGTTCTGCCAGCCCTGTCTGTTCTCCTTGTAATAGGGGAAATTCGTCATGATGTACTCGTAGATGCCGTTCAGCGTGAGGCGTTTCTCGGGACTGTTGCGAATCGCCATCATGATGAGCGCGTTGTAACTGTACGCCGGCTTCTCGTGCTTCTTATCCTTATTCTCTTCGTCCGATTCCTTCGGTTTGGTGCAGTCGACGGGTTCGGTTCCCGTCACGTCGAGTTCCGAGTCGCTCAGGTCCGGCTCCGAGTGCGAAGCCGCGGTGGAAGTGGGAGACAACGGCGGCTTGTTACTCATGAGTATAGAGTTTATACTGAAATCACCTTCGAACTTCACCATATTGATCGCGACACAATCGACACGTGCGAGGAGTCTGACGTCCGAATGCGTACTGAGCGGTGGGGATGCGAACGAACGTATTTATAACATTGTATGCCACGCCTTCGTCGGCTTTGTTGTCGCCGACCAATACAGGGCCGTCGCGAGAGACACGCCCGACATTGGGACTCTCGCTGCACCCGCTCGCTCAATGTATGCATGCACTTTAGGCAGATGCGTTGTGTACACGTATTACCTATACTTTTATTTGCTATTAGTATTTAATTTTCTTCTTTATTTGTTTTGATTATTCACTCATAAATGTACGTATTTATAAATACTTAACATAAGGAGAGTGAGTGGTAGGCAGTTTGATGATGGTTATAAACCCCAGTCTGCCGTGTTGGGGTAGTACCACGAATGTAACACCTGTGAAGTGACCTAGTCGCGTTTCGGGATCAGTTAGAATGGAACACTGACAATATGTGGTGCACATTCGTGTCCTCAAGCCGGCATAGCGGAGGTGTGGAGCGGAAGAAATTTATCTGTAATAGCAGTTGCTCCAGCGCCTCCGTTGTAAACGGAGAGTTGTCATATGCCGGGGTACAATAAAAAAAATTAAACACCCAATTTCATTCTGTATTTTGAGTCTATAAGCTCTGCCTATACCTTAACAGTTGAGAGGCTAGAGTACCACACAGCTGATTGACAATTACGCAATAATTACAAATCATAATAAATACATTAGTATGGTTGACCTTTTGATTTCCATTTATTACCTATAAATTATCTTTATTTATTTATTAAACAGATTATCTTTGTAGTTTGTACCAATGTATTATAATGATATTGAGGTAATCGATGATAGTACATAGGATGTATTTTTGTTCATATTAAGGTGAAAGCCGACACCTGAGCGTCCATACATTTAGCTTTACAACATTGTTCGAAGCATAGCAGATTTATGTTGAAATTAAGTAATTTGATAACTTTCTCAGCACTAATTATTATCGCAAATCACTATAATAAACAAATAGCTACGGCACAGAATATATAAAATGCAGTTTAAATATTTTAAACATTTTATATTAGTTATATTTCACCTTAAGTACCTATAATTTAGAATATTGCCCAATATTGTATGCTAACGATTATTTTGCTTCTCATGGCATTCACTATGCCGGCTTCAGAAGGCCAATTTGCACAATTTATTGAATTATAATACGTCAATCTCCAAACTTCACTTCACTGGTGTTATACTTGAAAGTGGTGGTATTACCCCAGGACGGCAGATTGGGACTAATAACCATCACCAGTCTCTCTACCACTCGTTATAGTTACCTATACTTTATTTTTCATAGGTAATATTATAGATGTTTGTCTAACGTACCTAAACATGAAAGGCGGCGTGATGGTACGATTAAAAGTATAAGATAACGTCACGGTAAACACACTAGGTGTCAAAATCGACGCATGGGCAAATAGATCTCTACGTGATCTATAGATCTTAGATCAATGATCTGAACGACATGGAATGTGTCACGTTATCCATTTGGATGTGGTTCATTTTTCTTATTTGACATCAGTCGAGGACACCTCCATAAAATGTCATGTCATAGCTGAAGGGTGGAAACTGGGGCAGAAGTCTTATAGGTAACTTTTTTACGTGGGGAAATCCGTTAAGTACCTACCTATATCCTCCCACCTCCACTTCAGGGAAGACGCCAGGGTTATGTTTATTTTTTAAATTTTAGCTCGACATGTGACAACACTCTGCCTGATGTAAAGCTACTACAGAGAAACCTGTGCGGGCAGCAGTCGCCTCCACTATGCCGGCTTGAGGAGACGAGCATGTACCATTTAGATTGACAGTGCACACTCCTCTAGCTACTTTCAAACAATTCCCGAAACGCGACAATGTCACTTCACGGGTGTTACGTTCGAAAGTGGTGGTACTGCCCCAGGACGGCAGACAAGACAAATAACCATCTTTAAAATCAGGCTCCCTTATAGACAGCACGCATACAAGATGGTGTTTCCCGACTAAAAGATGACCTCATAACCACCAAAGTCTTGAGGGGTTGGGATACCTTCATAGCATCCATCCAACCCCACAGCGAAAATGGCTCCAAGTTTAATAGAGACTATTTTTGGTGTCACACCCAAACTACTGGTGACACCACTGAGTCAACTAGGGCTGTTATCGTAGTATTTGATCTACGTATGTGGTTTGTAATACAGTTTACTACGGGAAGACCACGCTAACTAGAGGAATATGCATTATCGAAACTAGATAGTTTTCAAGCCGGCATAGCGGAGGCGACTGCTGGGCTAAAGGCAAAAGCCAATCGACAGTGGTCACTTGATCGAATCGAAAACAAATATTGGATTTGACGTTTCGTTATCACTTGGATGATACTTGGGTTCTTGTCCTGATACCCAAGAGACCTTGAACGAGTAATAATGGAGTACACTTCGAGTGGAGGTATCTTTGAGGGGAGACTAAACTCAACCGTATTAACAAATAAATAACTAATAATAGAACAAAAATAAAATTGTTATTTGTAAGGTAGTAGTTTTAATAATTGATAACAATCGAATAAGTAGTCAATTGTATATTAAATAGGTTATAATCTACATCACTACATGTCAATCTAAGTTATCTATTTGCTCGGCCTCGGGTTCAACTCACAAATTAGTAATACAATGTAATTGAATTACTCTATTGAAGCGAGGATGATGGCCGTCTTATTGTTGTCTAGGGGCTTTAGGTACAGTAAGGTACGTGACTTTGATTCCCGTCACCAAAAACTTTTATTATTTTTACACACAAGCCGGACAAATTCGATAAACGAGAGGAGTGTGCATTCTCAATGTAGATGGTGCATACTCGTCTCCTCGAGCCAGCATAGCGGAGACAGTTGATTCCTTCATGGACCGCATCTTAGCTTTACATCAGACGGAGTGTTGTCACATGCCGAGCTACAATTAAAAAAAAAACTCTAAAAAAAGTACATTGGTATAGGTAACTCGACCTATATTACCCTAAACCTATACCTATAGGCCAGGTACTTTATCTAGCTTAGTATCTACCAATGCTTTAAGAAAATGGATTTAAGTGCATTTGAAAAGTATATCGAGTGTAAAGCTTCGTATTTTTATAGCCACAAAGCTTTACATTGAATCAAAAGAAATGAAAGAAAATAAATGTAGGTAGATGTATATATGGTATCATCCCACGTACGTTAATAAAGCATAATGTTTGTGACCCGCACCTTAAGTAAGGTTAACTAATTGAGTCAGACACAATTTGTGCCATGTCTTTAATAGTGATGTACTTTAACAATCAACTCCCGACTCACTCGCGACTCTAATCTTTCTTTTTTTATTATTGTAGCTCGGCATATGACAACACTCCGCCTGATGTAAAGCCAGAGTGCAGTCCATAAGTGGAAACTGCTACTCCTTGAGGAGACGGGTGCACTATACACTCCTCTCGCTATACCTGGCTACTTTCAAACTATTCCCAAAACGCGACAAAGTCACTTCACGGGTGTTACATTCTAAAGTGGTGGTACTATTCCAGGACGGTAGACTGGACAAATCAGTCTGCCTACCACTCTTAACATTGTTTTTTATTAGTTTAATTCAACATCGTACAATCACTGTTAAATTGTGGAACGACCTTCCCGAGCACGTCTTTCCTCCTTCTTACAACCTGGGATTCTTCGAGTGTGAAGAGGCATCCTAAAAGGCAACATAGTGGAGGCAATTGCTGTCTGCGGATCTCCTTTGATAGCAATTGTCTGGGTTCATATGACTAGCTACAATAATTTAAAAAATAGATTTAGTAAAGTAGTGGAATTGTAGTGAGTGCGTTGACAAGTGATACACATCACTATCGGTCAATAAGCGACCGTAAGATGTTTGAAGGATGTATGTAGGCGGTGTCACATATACACACTAATTTGTGTTCGTCTGTATGTTTGTTTGTTTCAATTAATTATTTTCCTGTACTCATTTCCACTGACTGTTAACATATTTGTTGACTTTCATCTTTGCTTACCCCATTATCTAATGTTATAATTTGAATTCATTTTATTTGAAAAGGATTGTGCTCGGCCTGATGCCAAGGGTGGTTTGCACCGGAAGGCCGGTCAAAGTAACTTTAACTATTACTTTTACGTCGACGACGACCGTTAAACGTTTAAATTTACTCCACACGCGTTGCAATATCGTGTAAATTCATATTGTTATCGTTAAAAGGGTAGATGATCTCGAAAAATAATAGAAAAACATATTTGGTTTCTTTTCATACATTAGACGTTAGCAACATTGGTTTGACGATTACTTTAACCAAGCCAAGATTCGCTGGTTACGGTTAGCGTTAAAGTAAGCGTCAAAAGTAACAGGCGCGACGATGGTGCAACTCGTGTGGAGTAAATATACACCATAATGTCAACGTAACGGTTAAAGTAAACATAAAAGTAATAGTTAAAGTTACTTTAACCGGCCTTCTGGTGCAAACGACCCTAAGTTCTGTCCATGAGAATAGCGGGTTATGGGGCAATTCGCACGAATTGACCTCGCCCGAAAAGTGCTAATCGACTACTTTTAAGAAATAATAAAATTTTAGTTGTCGATTCGCAGGAGTGTAATTTATTTGCGTGCGAATCGACAACTTTAAAAATACGCAGTCACCTCCGATGGTCTACCGACTTGAGCCTACTCTGAAAAGGTACTGCCCCAGAAATATCACTTTACTGAAGCTATTTTTACTAAAAAGATTTTTTGTGCGAAAGTGGATGGCAGTGCCGGAAGGGGGCGCTCTACGAAGACTTTTCTCAGTCAGATCGGTCAACTGCTGAGAAAGGGTCAGACGAGGAGCACCCTCAACCGACGTGCATGCATGAGGGGTCTGATGGATGTGGTCGAAGCGCAAATGGTAGGTATGTAGAGAGAGGCTCCATGATTTCTGCCTACCCCAGCGGGAACAAGGCGTGAGTTAAGTAGTAGTAGTAGTGAAGCCATTTTTGACTTGATCGGGACTGTTTAGTGTGATGAATGAATGACCTGTGATGCGCAATAATATTAACTCGATGCAAATATTTACTTTGACAATGGCAAATTGTTACAATGTAATAAAATACAATTTTTATTGCATTTTGTTATTATTTCAAAGAAACATTTAAAGGCTATATTTTGTAGAACGTTAGTTAATATCGACGTTGCGTCGGGGTGTGTCTCTCGATCGTACGACAGACTATCATTACGGCATTAAAGATGCATGTGGGCGCGCACAGTCGCGTAACTGACCGCAGCTCGCAGAACGAAACGCAATGGAGTCGGTAGTGTCTACAAAAGAAAAAATCAAATTACAGTATCGATATTTGTGCATTGTACCTTGCACCTATTGAGCCCTGGAACCTGTACTAGTCTACATTTTTCCCTTAATTATTACATTTTGTTTCTCCGTGTATGTTTAAGTATGTATTATTTTTATATTTAACAATTTTTTTATACTAATTAGTAATGCGTTTATCCTTTCTCGATCCACCTCCAGGAGGACAAGATTGTTGTTCATCCAGGTTCATCTCCGCTATTTTCAGGGAATACTAATCCGATTTGAAAACAACGTTTAGTGATAATGTTCTTAAAGTTACAGCTATTTTATAGCATGCGTATAGGAAGTTGCGGGCAATAGCTAAATAGGTAAAAATAATTAAAAAAGTTAATCTACTCTAAGTATATTGCAGTCATAGTCAGGTTTAGTTAGGCGTGGCCGATGGTGGCGTTCTGACCGCGCGGCGTGTACACTTATACACCTGTGCAGTGTCCCCTAACAAATCATTCAACGATTGGGATTTTTATTAAGGTGAATATTTCACAAATCAAGTAACAAATATTAATTTTTAGACATCACTGTCCACGGACGCATCTTAACAGTGTTCATAAAGTGTGGTTGGCGCTGTACCACTTTGGAAAAAGTCTAAGATCTCATGAGACTCTTTATTTTTAGCCAGTTGATTTCTATTAATGGATGTCCAAGCAGCCGATAATTGAATTGTTAAACAAGCGCAAATAATATTTCAGGTCATACAGCTAATCCATTGCTGATATTTTTTGTAATAACCCGGCTTGTTATCACACTCCGCCTGATGTAAAGCTAGAGTGCGGTCCATGAACCGAAACAACTGCTACTACAGAAAAACAAACGAAGACAAACAGATAGCAGTTGTTTGAGGAAACAAATGTTGACAGTGCATACTCACGAAACAGTCACCTATGTTACTGTTGAAAGTGGTATTATCGCGGACTGGACTAATCTATCACGACTGCCTATCGCATAAAGTGTGCTTGGTCTGAATTTTGTGAGATGTGAACACAGGACTTTTCGATTTTTGGTTCACGCCTGCTAGACTACGGCCGTCTGTGAAAAGATGAAGCAGGAATATTGCAAATGAAATCGCCTTAATAAAGCTTGAATTATTAATATTATGTCGTACAATTCCGTAATACGACCGCTTTTCTTCGCGTGTGTTGTATTCACTTGAATTGGATAAATATTAAATACTTTAATAGTGGGTACTTGGATTGGTGGCGGCCATTTTGGCTCTATATAATGTTACGTTATGTTTTGAATTCTATTAAAGGTACTCTTGGTTAGAAAAGTGCGTTTGATTTTGCGATTATTTTTACGTTTTATGAACTTAAAAGCTATTTTTCCTTGTACAATTTTACGAGCTGATCGTTGGGTATACTAATGCAATGGGTATCTTTATAAATTGAGGGTGATGAGAAAATTTAATTTTCATAAAAATCATTATGTTATTCAAAATAAAATTTTTAAAAAATCTACGTATATCACAGAGGTAAGTAAAAGTTAAATAATTTTCCAAAATATAAAAGCGAATGTTTATTTGTTTGTATTTGAACCCTTTTTTGTTCCCTAGTTAGAAAATTATTTTTATATAATATAAAAGATTCTTTAGGAATGCTAAACACAATAATACTAAAGGACAATTTGTTCAATACAATATTCTAAGATTATATGTTATTTTTACATTAATAACCTCAAATATTGCAACAGAAAACATCTAATTATTCAATAACTTGGGTGAAAAAATTAAAACTGATTGGTGATAAGGAATTTAGATTTATTTTCCTACAAAATGAACAAATAGAACCATGTATTTATACACAAAATTAGATCAATATGAATTTAGTAGATATATCTATAATTTGTGCATAGGTAAATATTTAATATTTAAGGTAATACAAGGAAATATAATATACGTAGATATAAATTATATGTTTCTAAGTATATATATAAACCTTATATAATGTGTAGATATCTAATAGCTATTTGTGCCCCGTGTACTTTATTTACGTAACAAACAATAACAGTGTTTTAAATAATCATTTGTATGTATTTTAAGTAAATATATGTAAATGTTAGTTTTTTTTATTATACCTCAGCAATATATACCATCCAAATGGACAGGGCACACTCCTCTCGATATACCTGGCTACTTCCAAAATGATCCCGAAACGCGATAACCATCATCAGTCTGCCTACAACTTTTGTTAATGCCTGCCTGCACCGACTCGTAAGTTTTAACTCTACTAAATTCTAGTCTAGATAACGATGGGAGTCTGCCCAGTCGAGCCGGCCGCGGCATAGTGGAGGCGACATTCATTCAACAACTTAAAATAATTTCGCGGGAAGTAAGAAACGGTTACAACTACACGAATATTAGACAAGTATCGTAGGTACTCAAAAATGAACATAGAAGTGCGTACTTTAAGTAATTTCTGCGGGGGGTCGAAGTCTGTATAATGTCGCTGATTACTCGAGTGAAGGTAAGTAGGAAATTCGGTGAGAATTATTCTCAATTGATTAAAATAAATTACAAATACCTGCTTACTTCTTGTGCAAAAGCCAGCACGGAGTAGCCTGACATGGAGTTACTCAGCTAGTTACTGTTACGCTAATTTGCGGTTGAAACTGCTACCACAAGAGAAATATCGCCTGCGCTATGCCGGCTTGAGAAAACACTAACAATACAAGTTTTTGATAAAGGCAAATAACTTTGTATTTCGTTTTGCTTTAGTTTTTTTTTGTCTTCTTCTATTTGGAATAAATAGGTCTGGCATGTCCTGTCTAGGGAATGCAATCCCGACTCGAGATCGCAAATTCGAGATCCCGCGGGATTAGAAATATCAATCCTGCGGGATCCCGGAATTTTCGGGATCTCGTCTAGTTTTAAGAAAATGTAAAGTTCGGATGACTGAAAACGATGAAAACTCAAACAAATAAACCAATAAATTTTTTTTCTGCAATAAGCCTTATTAGACAATGCTTTTATCTCGTTCACGCTAAAACAACTTATACTGTTGGTATCTCTCTCACTCATTCGTAAGCGTTCATTGCATTATTTACATTTCCTTTCGGTTGATCAACGTCTTCGGTGCTCGCCATGTGACAACACTCCGCCTGATGTAAAGCTAGAGTGCGGTCCATGAATGGAAACAACTGCTACTACAGAGAAAGCGGCCAGCAGTCGCATCCACACACCGGCTTGAGGAGACGAGCATGTACCATCTAGATTGACAGTGCACACTCCTCTCGTTATACCTGGCTACTTTGAAACTATTCCCGAAATGCGACAAGGTCACTTCACGGGTGTTACATTTGAAAGTGGTGGTACCGTACCCCAGGACGGCAGACTGGGCTAATAACCATCATCAGTCTCCCTACCACTCTTTAATAGTGCCTATAGGCACTGAGCGACCAAAGTACACATAACTCCTTTCAAAACGGAACGTTTTTGTTTACAAACAGTTGATGGATTTAACTGGTTTCGCTCAAAACGAAAAACGGTTAACTCGTTGACAGTAGAAAAACGGTTAACTCGTTGACAGTAGAAAAACGGTTGATAAAAACAGTTCGTTGAATCAACGCCCATCCCTAGCGCATCGTTTGCGCCCCGAGTAGATGTGTGTAGCGTTGCTGACCACTGCAGCACTACCGCCCAATCCCGTCAATCTCGAACGGGATCTCGTCATATTATGCTTCGGGATTGATCCCGAAAAATTACACGAGATCTCGCGAGATCGGGATCCCGCGAGATCGGGATTGCATTCCCTAGTCCTGTCTTGTGACCTGTCCTGTTAGACTTAGCGATAGATTCACACACAATTTGATTTATTTAATAGAGGAAGGTAGATAAATACGATTTAAGGATGTAGGATATTAAACTGGTAGTAGATAATGTATAAAAAAAGTGATGTTTTTAGATCAAAAAGTCAGACAAGCACATCGCAGTAGTGGGTCTAATCACTAGTGGTGTAAAACGTGACTGGGGCGGTTACATACAAATAAATAAACATAAATACTAACAGACATTTTGACAGTTCACGCGCTACAGAGCTACCGACCAACACGCCAGGGTTGATACTTCATATTAACTTTGAAGGCCGGCATAGGGATTATTTTTATTGTAACGTACGACATACATAAAGACAACACTCCGTCTGATGTTAAGCTAGAGTGCGGTCCATGAACGGAAACAACTGCTACCATAGAGACGCGTCCGCAAGCAGCTACGCTACCGACTTGAGAAGATGTATCTCGCGAAAACGCTCCCGAAGTGCGTCTAGGTCACTCGAACGTAATGGTATTGCCCCAGAATGGCAGACTGCCTATTATATTATATTATATTATATATAATATAAATTATTTATATTACTTCACCTCACTTTATATATTTGTTTCTATAACAATTATATTGTTCTTTTTAACCGATGTTATGTCTAAGGGTGGTTTGCACCATAGAAGGCCGGTTAAAGTAACTTTGACTGTTACTTTAACTTTAACTTTGACAGTTACCTTTACTTTTACTCCACGCGCGTTGCACCACAGAAAAATTTGTATCGTGTTTTAGTATTTACAAAATATTTGGAATTTATAAAAGATAGTCAAAGAAGCAGCTGAGTAATGGATAATCTGAAAATTCTTCTGGAAAATAAACTGTATGTTTGATGAACTATACGAGATACAAATAGATAACTAGATATAAGAACAAATTTAGATAAATAATACAAGATTTAAATGAATTCTCTCAATACAAACAAGAGCGGCTTTTCAAAGATTTGACGTTAGCGACATTGATTTAACTATTACTTTAACTTTGACCGGCCGAAATTCGCCAGTAACGGTTAAGGTTAAAGTAATCGTCAAATGTGACAGATTTTTTTTGAAGCAAACCAATTTTAACTTTAACCATTACTTTAACGTGACAGTAATAGTTAAGTCATATGGTGCAAATAGACATAACTATTAGGTTTACAAAATTTGACTTGTTTTTATCTGTGTATTATCTTTTTTGTATTACTATGTTTTGTAAACTGTTTGTTGTACTATTCAAAATAAATAAATATGTTATTATTTGTAAAGGAGTGTCGATGGGGACGAGTTTTTTTTTTTATTATTATTTTATCACGTCATATCATATAGTACTCCGCCTGATGTAAAGCTAGAGTGCGATCCATGAACGGAGGTGACTGCTGTCAGAGAAGGGGGTCTCCAGACAGCAGTCGCCTCCGCTATGCCGGCTTTGTGATGTATTTACCTTTTATCTGTCTACATCTCAGATAGTCTTAAAGTTATGTTGTTTTGCTATAAATCAAAGTTTTTGGCTGTAATCTTATTACTTAAGTATAAATAGATTGAAATGGAAATAATATTCAATTAATTTGATATCACGTTATCTTTGCAAGTCATGTACTTTGGAAAAACCTCTTTTTAGATACATTAATGTTGTAATTTTTTATAATACCCATACAAGCCCATTTTTATAGTAGTCCGGCGTGTATGGTTCATGAGCGGAAACTAATGTTACTACTGAAAACGATGTACACGAACCAGATCGACAGTGCACACTCCTCTCGTTATACCTGCTTACTTCCAATCGGTAATATAATCGATAAATAATAATACAAAATACGACCTTCATTTTATTTATTTAGGTAACATGTGTATACTTTTTCTGTGTCAAATATTTTAATCAGATATTTGATATTTGGCGGACATCTGAAGATAATACCGATAACCGGTCTACAATTATTTTCCTAAACTTGTATTTCTTCGCTTAATGTGTAACAATCATGAATTATTACACATTAAGTATTCGTGAACGTGCGTGAGTGTGAGCAAACGAATCAAAATAAGAGGACGTGTATTTTCATTCCCAAAATCTCTTCAAAATTCCGTTTGAAGTTTTGGAAGAAAAAATGAGATATTTTTATAAATCGAGCAAACCGATTTCTGTTAATAGATCAAGAGATATGATTCGAAAGAAGAGAGAATAAGATGATAAGAAATAAATAAAACGAGAGGAGTGTGCACTGTCAATCTAAGATGGTACACGCTCGTCTCCTCAAGCCGGCATAGTGGAGGCGACTGCTGTCCGCACAGGTTTCTCTGTAGTAGCAGTCGTTTCCATTCATGGACCGCACTCTAGCTTTACATCAGGCGGAGTGTTGTCACATGCCGAGCAACCTCCCATAAAATGCATATATATTAAAACCTTATTTTCTCGTTATGATCAACCCTATAAAGTTAGTTGATAGAGTTCTTACGGTCGGTTTGACCTGTAGCCTAACTGACTGACCGCTTCACGCCTCGCTTCTCTAAATCTTAAATACTTTGTTGTACATAAAAGGTTATGCCGCTCCCTCATTCTGCAACAATATTACCTCACACATGTGTAACGAGTTCTGCCTACCCCTGATTAATAAAGCTTTGCGTTTATTCTTAAATAGCCCTTAAAACTTAAAAAAAAGTGATAAATGAGCGGAGGTAAATTCTAGCGCCAGAGCATGCAGCTGTAGCCTCCGCTATATCGAATTAATGAGACGAGTTTCCACCGTGCAAGTTGGCAGGGCACACTTCTCTCGTTATACTTGTTATTTCAAGCTGTTTTGAAAGACCGATAAAGGCAATTTAGGGGTGTCACACTTGACAATTGTGATGGTATGAACACTCCAGCACCGGATTTAGACCTCGGCGGCCAATAGGCAGAGTGTGTGTGTTGTGGAGGCCCTCGAATCGTTTGTGGTTAACTGTTGAAAGTTTCTATTAAGGTCGAGGTAAAGAAGAGAGCAACTAAATAAGTTGGCTAACACAAAATTTGAAACAAAACTCAGTATTTTTTTGTTTCTACTGAGCCTTAATCGATTTAATTTAATTTTTTGTGGTGTGGTGGCGGCCCATAGGCAACTGCCAATGTTGCCAGCTGTAAACGCCGCAGTATCCTAATTTTAAATAAAAATAATAAATACTAAATTTTGTAAGAAAATAGTTCTCAGTTGACAATGGAATTTCCCACACGACCCCAATATAATATAAAATTGATATTTTCCAATATATTTGTGCATGCCAGTTAGCTAACTTAATTCATTTATGAATTATGAAAGAAATTGTTCGAGTAACTTTACACTTTCAAGTGCACTTGTCGATGTGTATTTACCAGAATGAATCTTTAAGTTTGTTACTTGTTACTTTGCAGATGCGGACGATGCGGACACGGAGCTCTCGGGTTCGATTCCTGCAAAAAACAACGCCCAAAAATAAGTGCTAGCACGGAAAAATACTTTCAGACAGGAAACGTCTGAAGAGGTTGACAGACTACAATCCTTCCGTACCCGCCATACCCGGCTACTTGCAAGCTAATTCTGAAACGCGACTAGGTTGCTATTCCCAAACGAGTGTTGTTAAAATTAAACAAGTTAACTTTGTTAACATAAATTGCTTGCTTAATAGTGACAAATCTATATTGGACTTTTTGAATAAGTCTTGGTTGTATGTTGCAAAAAAATTACCAAGTTTAATTGGTACTACATTATAAGTAGGTACATGGCGACTGCTAATCAACATTAATAAAGGAAATAAATGTTTATTTTTTTACAAGTGATTCCTGTGTAGTGTAAACTTGTATAAAAAACAAATTGCGGTGTATCATAGACCGTGGGAGAAAGTCCATATGTCCTAAATAATGGCATATTGAAGGACTTTTGTACCTTTAATCGTTTTGATTATATCAAATGTATGTTATTGTCTATTGAATAGTTTTAAATAAAGTTTAGAAAACATGGAAAATTGTTATATAATTTATTTGTATATTATATATTTTAAAAAGTGGTAGGCAGACTGATGATGGTTATTTGCCCATTCTGCCGTGTTGGGGTAGTACCACCGCTTTCGAATGTAAAACCCGTGAAGTGACCTAGTCGCATAAGTAGCCAGGTATAACGAGAGGAGTGTGCACTTTCAAACTGGATGGTGCATATTAGTCTGCCCAAACCGGCATAGCGGAGGCGAATGCTGCTTGTAGAAATGTATGTTTAGTAGCACTTGTCTCCGTTCATAGACCGCCTCTAACCGTTTTTCTATTGTACGTAGGTATAAAATTAATTAATAACAGAAAATCGGTCGTGTAATTACGATAATATTATATAAATAATTTAAGATGACGCTGGATTCGAACCGGCAATATGATTAGATAGTACGTTAACATAACAATCAATTATATTATTTTTTATGACCCCCTTCGGTAGCAGATTTTGAGGTAACGTCGGCAAAGAAAGCTCGACAAAGCGACTGCGAGTCACGCTCATTATGTACCGACAGCAATATCAGTTATTAACACGCCCCAATTATACTTAACTGTGGGACTGCGAATGTACCGTCAACAAATAAATCTAAAAATAATTACTTATATATCAAATCCCTATAATAGTGGAGACGAGTCAGTAATGGACACAGTTCATCGCAATCTAGCGGACTAGGCGAAGTGCCGGACTACCATAAAAATTGCAAAATGGAACTTTGATTCGTGTACTTGGTGTAATTAATATTTACCTTTTTTTAACCGACTTCCAAAAAGGAGGTGCTTGTCACCTACACCAAAAATGTGGCAGGTATGTAGACAATTTATTTGTGGATAATAAACACCAATTAGTGTTTATGTTTATTACTTTGTGTGTAGATACTCTTGCTAAAAATTATTTTTCACTTTTGAGTGCTTTCAGTGTTTATTGAAGATTTTTTTTAAAAGGTTTTTTTACGAGTACGTTTATAAATTAGCTGTAAATTATGAACAAGCATATAAACATTTTTACAATATTAGTTCTGACAATACAAAACAATATAATTTAATATTTTGTTATTGTCAACAAGGAAAAACAAATTTAGATAAACGACCGTTTTGATAATACGCATCGCAACGAGCCGTGTCTACCACGCATCAGATAAGTGGCCGTTAAGGTATATTTTTATCATGATTTCTTTTATAATTATATTAGTCCCACAAGTGACCGCAAATTGCCTGATACTACGCAGAGACAATTGCCAGGTAGGCGGCAGTCACCTCCGCTATACCGGCTACTTATTTACATTCAAGCATTATCTCGATCTGCGGGGTCGATTCCCCTCTTCTAAAAATAAAAATATGAATTTAAATGAATTGTTAATATTTTTGCTGTCTGTACGCACAGGTGTCGGACAACATAATTTGTGTAAAAGACGGAGGGTATATGTAAGAGGGTGGGGGTGACGTGCGAGACGCCTTGACGCCCGCACAATAGCGCCGTCTATGCAAACAGTACATTGATTTGAGACTTTACAAGTCGACGTGTTTGCTGACCATACAATTCCCTTGAAAGCTTTATACTTGCGGTTTTATTATGGAAATTGGTTCAGTTCATATATCATTTATATACATAGAAATATATTGCGTTCCTTTTAATTACAATAATATAATCACTTTTTGTTCTTTTAATGTTTTCACAAGTTCTTACAATCATGACTCGTCACTTTAGATTATTTAACCTTTCTTCTACTACTACTACTACTTAGCTCACGCCTTGTTCCCACTGGGGTAGGCAGAAACTATGGAGCGCCAGCGACTCCTCTCTCTACATACCACTTTCGCTTCGACCACATCCATTACTCCCCTCATGCATGCACGTCGGTTGAGGGTGCTCCTCGTCTGACCCTTTCTCAGCAGTTGACCGATCTGACTGAGAAAGGTCTTCCTAGGGCGCCTTTCTTAATTTATTCTTTTTTTTTCTTATGGCATTATAATAATTTGCCAGTGTCAAAATAAATATTTTGCATCAAGCTTTACGGGTCATTCATTCATCACACTAAACAGTCTAGCCAAGTCCCAATCTAGTCAAAAATAGCTTCCTACGGAGTTTTGGAGGGAAAATAAAAACACCCGTTCTCTTCTCTCATACTCACGTTCACGAACACCCAACTGTTAAAACTCGAGGAAACGTTTAGGAAAATAATTCAAAACAGATAATCTATGTCTCCTGGAAAAATGTTTAAAAACAGACAAGAATAATAACTTAGAAACAAGATAAGCCGAACATGAAAATGATTACAAAATGTAATGTTTATTTTCATAAATCTTTCGTAACTCAATAAAGCCGTGTGTTTTGATAAAATGATTAGATAACTTGCACACAGACGATTCGTGTTTTTTTTTTAAATTTAAATCCGTATTATAGACCTAAAGTCCAACAACACAATTTTAGTATAGAAACAATAATCTCTGACTCACAATGTTTATTGAATTTCAATAGCGGAAAAGATTACGTGATATCAATAATTATTCTTTTGAAAATCATTAACAGTCTGCAATGAAAAATATTATGAAATTAGCCATCCCTAACTTTGTATGCTTACATTTAGGGAACCCTGGTCGATTGGTTAAAATAGCTGCACTCCGCGTGAAAACAATAAAATCTCAAGCTTGTCTCAATAAACGGAATATCTAATACTGACCTATTTCAGCGCATAATCTAGGTATCACTATGCTTTTCATCAAGATTCATTTTGTCAGTATTGTTTTGCATGATGAGAATAAAAAATGAAATCAAATTTTTTAATTGCCTAATTTTAATGTAACATCTATTAGTTCTTTGACTTTGCATTTCATTTAATCTTATTGTATTTTTTTATCGATAAATATAGTGTTATAACTAAATACGTGTAAAATATGGTATAAATATATCAATCGCTTAAAGTAAGTAAGTAATTAAAATGGATAAAGTCAAAGTACGTAAGCAGTTGAATAATTAATGTATTATTTCATCATATTTATTTATGATCAATATTATCATAGTTTTGTTGTTCATTTTACTTATCAGGAGATTAATTTTTGATAAACGATTATTTGTTGATACAACAAACATTAAACCTGAATAAATATATATAAATAAATGGACATTAATTATGTACTAAAGTTATTGTCAAAAGAGACATGATTATAAAAATACTATATGAAGGATTAAGATACGATATAAGGAAATGATTATAGCTGATTAATGTTTTTTAAATAACAAACAACTACATATGTGTACACGTCAACGTCAAGATGGTGCATATACTCGTCTTCTCAAGCCGGCACGGAGGCGACTGCTGCCTGTAGAGATTTCTCTGTAGTAGCAGTTGTTTCCATTCATGCACCGCACTTCTAGCTTTACATCAGGCGGAGTGTTGTCACCGTCCAGTGACGTAACGGTTACTAAACGAGTCAAGGATAGACAGAATCTCAAAACTAATACAAAATAAAGCACATAAAAAATCAACAATAGCAAATAAGTAATATGATATTTTTATGGCACAACCTGAAAGCCCAGTAGCACAACAATGTAGATAACAATCGAACAAACCTATTAGTTTTCGCGCCAAAAGGTGAACGTGTCCGCCATGTTGGATATAGGTATCTCTTTACAAACACATTTCAATCTTTTAGATGTATATCTATTATATCTTGTGCAATTCAATTGCCGTTATGGATATTTTTCATGAACGTTCTTTGCAATGAATTTAACTTAATTGATATTTAATGGTGCGTTTTTAGATAAATCTTAAGATTATGTGTTGTTGTTAACGTAACCATTTTTTTTTTCCTCAAAACGGGATCCAAAATCTATAAATAAATAGAAAAATGCATGTAACAACACTCCGCCTGATGTAAAGCTAGAGTGCGGTCCATGAATGGAAACAACTGCTACTACAGAGAAACCTGTGCGGGCAGCAGTCGCCTCCACTATGCCGGCTTGAGGAGACGAGCTTGTACCATCCAGATTGACAGTGCACAACTCTTCTCGATATATCTGGCTACTTTCAAACTATTCCCGAAACGCGACAAGGTCACTTCACAGGTGTTACATTCGAAAGTGGTGGTACTACCCCAGGACAGCAGACTGGACAAATAACTGGCAAATCTCGAAATATCTATCGTAAATATTTTGTGGATTATGATGAACTTTATTAAATCTGTCGATTGCGATTTTAGAATTACCGAACGCCCGTTTCTGAGAAAACGGGACAATTCTTCGGGACGACGAGGCAGAGTATCCAAAAAAGGACAGTCCCGTTCAAAACAAGACGTATGGCCACATTAACTTATAAATACAACAAACGTAAGCAGGACTGCGCTATATATTTACGTAACAATAAGAAAACCAAGAATTATTAAGACTTTTCACAAACTTCGCTAAAAAAATGCTGTTCGGAGAAATACAAAAAGCACTGACCCAAATAATTGTCATATTTCTTCAAAAAAAAAACGGAAGGAAGAAGCTTTTGAAAAGATACAAGTCACCCCACAAAGTATGATAAAAATCAACATTTTCGATGTAATATGATCCAGTTTATTATATTGATATTTTATTTAATGTTTTTCATTCTATTGTGTTTAGAGTTTAGACAAATAAGCCTGATTTTAGGGTACTGGGGGAAAATAATCGAACCCCTCATGGGAACACTTCTACGTCTATCCGACAAGACCATCTACATACCAGTTATCTTGTCAACATTGTTGACAGTTGTTGACAAACCTGACTTTAGATCTAGACTTGCCTAAGCACACGTATTTATTTAGCGGGTTTAGGCTTTTTCTTTTATATACATTGAAAGTAATCTACCGATTCAAACATGCAGATAAATCTGGGACGGACGACAGAAAGATGATAGATGAATGGATAGATGGATAACGGCATATGATCTCGATTGCATAGTGGAGGTCCACGAGCACAGACGACTGGATAACCACGCTGAAATTTTTCTCCCCGTATCTTTCGCCCTTGTCCCTTACAACGGAACCGCTTAAGAGTGCATTTAAATCGAACTTGACTTGTTTTTCCATCAGATAAATCTTCCCCACTGTTCCATTGTAGTAATATGTGCCTTATTATATTACATACTATTGATAAGTGTTTGTGTGTGATCTGGCGATAAGACATTTGTATTAAGGCCCTATGACCGTTAACATATACTTAAATTGTAATAAAAACATATATTTGGACGAATAAGCACCAATTAATAGGGCACATTTGAAAGTGGTATTGCAACTCTTTAAATGTACTGCATAATATTAGAATGGAATCTTGGCGTGTGTTCTTCTAGTATCAATACGTCTCCCACGGTACAATTTATTAATACTCAATAAAAATAATAATTATTCCAAATAACTCTAAAGAAATAATCCAAAGAAATCCCTTTGATGATCCGAACTCAATCAATTTATAAATAAAAACAAAAAAATACGGGTTTTACGAATTAAAATATTAATTTTCTAGTGGATATCGTGGAGAAATAGTTGATGTCATTTTAGCTACCATACTGGAGCTGTTCATTGTACTTTATTGATACTGTTAAGGCATGAAAAATATAAACATAAATTTTAATATGAATATTTTATTACTATTTAATACAATTATAAAACAAATAGGTCGCGCCTCTCGCCGTTGTCGTTCGTCCTTTTTTTTTTTTACCGTTGACGCGACGCTTCTTCGCCGCGCAAACCGCGTTCCAAATTCACCACTTTGGGCTGTTCGGCGAAGCCTGAACATCCTCCCCCCCTTGGAAGGCATCTTACAATTATTTCCTAGTTTCTTCCATTGGAAGAACAATTAGTTTGTTTAATGACCTCTTCACGGTGCCCTTATTGGATTGAATGTCTACAACACGACTGACCCCGTCCGGTCCAACGTATAAGTGAGAGACACGTCCTAAGTGCCATTTCAACGGTGGGACAAAATCTTCCTTTATAAGGACCATATCACCAACCTTGATGGTTCCTTGTGTACTGCGCCATTTAGTCCTCTGTTGCATTTCAGATAGGAACTCCTTGCGCCATCTGTCCCAAAAATGTTGGCGCAGCTGTTCAATCAGCTGATATCTATTTGGATTCGCCGCCGTGATAGGTATAGATGGCACCGACGTCAGAGGTCGTCCTATTAGAAAATGACCCGGAGTTAAGGGATTTAGGTCGTTAGGGTCTGAAGACAAAGGAGAAAGAGGACGCGAGTTTAAAATTGCCTCAATTTGAGTGAACAACGTTGATAACTCTTCAAACGTTAAGGAAGCATTTCCTGCGATTCGCTTTAAATGATATTTAGCAGACTTAACCCCCGCTTCCCATATGCCACCAAAATGAGGGGAATATGCTGGAATAAACTTAAAATTAATTCCTTCGCTGCTAGAAAAGTTTGAAACAGACTGACCACTGGAACGCAACATTCTGCCTAACTCATTATTTGCACCTACGAAATTTTTGCCATTGTCGCAACAAATCAAGCGAGGTTTACCTCGTCTCGATATAAATCTACGCAAACATAAAATAAACGCATCCGAACTCAAGTCACTGACTAGTTCTAAATGAATAGCTTTGCTAGTTAGACAGATAAAAATACATAGATAACATTTTGTTTGACGGCTCCCGCGGCCCTTTCTGTTTAAAATTGTAAACGGCCCTGCAAAATCAGTTCCGACGGAATCGAAGGGGAAAGATGGCACTACACGTTCCGTAGGCAGAGTGCCCATAATAGGTTGCAATGATTTGCCCTGAAACCGTGTACATGTAACACAATTTTTTGTTATTGAACGAGCTAACTTTCTACCCCCTATTGGCCAGTAAGTATCGCGTATCGATGATAACAATAATGATGGCCCGGCATGAAATAGGCGAAAATGCTCATACTTCATAATCAGCTGTGTAAGATAATGTTTGCCATGTAAAATGATGGGGTGTTTCTTATTATAATTGTAATTCGAGTTTTGAATACGGCCTCCGACTCTTAATATTCTATTGACATCTAAAAAGGGATTAAGAGATAATAATTTAGAATTTTTATTCAATATTAGACCCTTCGATAATACCGAGATTTCTTCTCGAAAGCTGTCTTCCTGACAGTTTTTTATTAACAATTTTTCAGAATTATGTAACTCGATGACGTCTAACTCATTTGAATATCTATTTATTTTGTTTCGGCAATTGTGTATAAATCTTAATACGTATGCGTATATGCGCTTTAATTTTAAAAAGTTAGAATAATTTGTAAATTCAATGAAACTGCTTAAATCATCGGGTCTATTATGTAAAACATTTGTATTTAAATTTAGTTCAGGTAAGTTATTTAAAGTCGTCTGGCTCTGCAATGGCCACTTATCGACATTTTGTCGTAAGAAGGGTGGCCCTTCCCACCACAAGTGAGAATCCTTCAAATGCTGAGGATCCACGCCCCTAGATGCTAAGTCGGCGGGGTTAAGGTCAGTGGGAACATGATTCCATGTGCAATTAGTGGTGAGTTCATTAATTTCTAAAACACGATTACATACGAACGCCTTTAACTGCTGCGGATGCGATTTGAGCCATCCTAACACCACCATTGAATCCGTCCAAAATAATTGCCTAGATATGTCGCACCGTAATGATTCCTTGACCTTTTTCACTAAACGCGACCCCAATAGTGCGCCACATAACTCGAGACGAGGGATAGTGAGCGTTTTCAATGGTGCTACTCGCGCCTTAGCGCATAATAGTGCAACCCTAACAGTATTGACGTCATCGACGGTGCGTAAATATACACACGCTCCATACGCGCTTTGCGATGCGTCCACGAAGCAATGCAGTTCTATATAACTAAAATTGTTGCACAATACATATCGCGGAATATTAATAGATGACAATAAAGACAAGTTTTGTGCTATGTTTGACCATTTCTTAGCAAATTGGGGGGATACAGGTTCGTCCCAATCTAATTTAGCAGACCACAACTGCTGTAACATAATTTTAGGCCTTATCACGCACGCACATAATAAACCTAACGGGTCAAAAATTTTACTTATCATAGAAATAATATTACGTTTTGTAAAATTTGTATTTAAATTTATATCTATACTATAATGAAGTGTATCTAGAGTAGGCTTCCAATTCAAACCTAACACGTTTGCCTTCTCATTTAACTGTAAGCTATCTAAAACAATATTATCTTTAAATAAATTTAAACAATTAGATCTAATTTTATGTAAAGGAAGACATGCGGCATTTAATATTTGTAAAATATTATTGTAAATGGTGAATAAATGTTGCTCGTTATCCGCACCAGTTATGACGTCATCCACATAGACGTCGTGTTCAATAACATTTGCTATTTCGCGATCGGAACACTCACGAGATAATTGTAGTAGGCATCTAGTTGCTAAGTAAGGCGCGCACGCCATCCCGTAGGTGACGGTGTTGAGTTGGTAATATTTTAAAGACTCTTTTTCATCGTCCCGCCAGAGTATGACCTGTAAATGACGTTGAGATGGGTCTATTTCGATTTGCCTGTACATTTTTTGTATATCTCCCGTGAATACATATTTATGACACCTAAAACGTAATAAAATTGACACTAAGTCGTCTTGGACCACTGGTCCTATTAATTGGATGTCATTAAAGGACTTCCCGGATGACGTCTTCGCGGAGGCATCGAAAACAACTCTTAATTTTGTAGTGTCACTCTTCTCACGAATCACCGCGTGGTGAGGTAAGTAGTATGCAAATTCAGGTCGTCGAACTTCACTTAAATGACCTAAATTTTTATATTCATTAATAAACTGTAAATATAGCGATTTTAACTCCCGATTATTTTTTAATTTCTTTTCTAAATTTATAAAACGTCCAATAGCCGTTTTATATGAATCGCCGAGGGCCTCGTTGGGAACCTCCTTAAGTGGCATTTTAACAGAAAATCTACCACATGACAATCTACGCACATTTTCCAAAAAATGCGTTTCACACGCCTTATCTTCCTCAGATAAAGGATTATTATTGGTGAGATGCAACTCATCGATCTCCCAAAATTGCCTTAAGGAATCGTGAATTTCTTTGCTAAAATTACAATGAATTGATTTATCAAACCCGTGGCCCATGGGGCCCGTTACTAACCACCCTAGATGTGAATCCTGTAAAATGGGTTTATTGACTCCCAAATGCACACGATTTGGCTTAATAACGTCCCAGAAAACATCGGCTCCTAATAGAATATCGATATCGGAGGGACAATAAAAGCCAGGGTCAGCTAACACGGTGTCTCTCGGCAGGCACAACTCCTGAACGTTGACAGGAACGCTAGGCACCAAACCTGTAATCTTAGGAACAACTAAACAATTCACCTGGATACAGAATGAATCACTACACGAATCTATATTAAAGGAGCATCGTTCTGTAATACGGAAAGACATGTTATTAATTCCCGAAACACGCGTCGACTCGATAGACTCGGTAGGAACGTCTAATTCTGATTTGAGTTTATTAGTTATAAATGACGACTGGCTTCCCGTATCCAACAATGCGCGAGCGCGATATGTTCCCTTATTGTTAACTATCTTGACTACAGCAGTACATAGGAGCACCTGATTGACTGATATACGAGTAGCAGACAATGCAACCGACGTAGACGGTGAAGGTGAGTTAGCAACTTTATTATCATTATGGGGTTTATGTATTAACGTATTATGTTTTAAATTACAAATACGGCACGATATTTTTAATTGACAACGGTAAGAACTATGACCTTGTCGTAGACATCTCGGGCATAAATTTAAATCTGAAACTTTGTTTAATTTATCCTCTAAATTCATGTCTTTAAATTTAGTACACAAATGTAATTTATGATCCCCATTACAAATTAAACAATTATCGTTCCTAGGGTTATCCTTAATTGAGGCAGTAAAACACTTAGTAAAATTTTTAAAATTATTTTTATTATAGTTATAAGTATTTTTAATTTCATTTGAATTAAATTGGGCGGTCTCCAAAATATCTGCACGGTTTCTTAAAAATTTAAAAAATATATCTAATGTCGGCAAATCCGATAGATTATTGCGGTACTCTTCCCACTTTGTACTCGTGGTAATATCTAATTTAGTTGTGACCATATAAATAATTAAAACGTCCCACATATCGGTGGGTTGGCCCAGAGTATTGAGAGCACGCAAGTTTTTTGATACATTATCGACAACATAGCGTAATGCTTTAAAAGACTCTTTATTTATTATTTCTAAATTAAATAATGCCTTTAAATGGTTGTTTATTAAAATTGTTTTATTGTCATATCTTTGACATAGGAGGTCCCATGCCACTTTATAATTTTTTGAGGTAAACTCGATTGACTTTGTTACAACAATGGCGCTGCCATCTAACGAAGATCGCAAATAATGGAATTTGTTGATATCTGGTATGGAGTCGTTATTATTTATCAGAGAATTAAACGTATCGCGAAACTCTAACCATTTTAAATAATTCCCATCGAACATCGGAAGTTTAATTGTGGGCAATTTAATAGAATTTAAATGATGCGAGCAATCACTGCTCTTATTACTACATGCATCATTTTCGCCTTGTGTCTTTGATTGCATCAGATCCTTGACGACGGCCAGAAGGGCAGTAAATTCAGCCTCAAACTCGTCACGAACTGATATTTCCTCTTCCACATCAACATCCCTCGAGAAGGTTTCTATATCAGTCTGTACGTCGTCAAAGATGGACACTAAAGATTGACACCTTTCTTCCCATATGGAAAGTTCATTAATTAATGTAGAAGTGGAGCCCTTCGATTTAATTTGTTCTTTAATAGAATAAATGCGATCTTTTAACTTCGTAAGTCGCCCTTTAACATTGCTACGTTTCCTAATTAATTTTGGTAGCCTAGAGGTATCACTATCATATTTTTCATTGTCCGACATATTTACTTTAATAACTTAAACGTAAATAAAATGCAAATAATGTGCGAGCGAGACAAATAATATGCGTGTACTGTTTACCTATGATAGGACAAACCGCTTGCGAATTCCAGTTCTCAGTCTGAACAAAGTTCTCGTACGAAGTGGGCGTCCCGAACACAAAGACGCGTGATGCACGCAAACAATGACGCATCCACTTCTGCAGTCGTACCCTGGAATGTTCAGCAAATAACAATAAGCAATGAAAACAATAAAACTAATATGTGATGAATGAAATGAACAAAACCATGAAATAAATATAAAGTAGGCTTATTAAATTATAATGTAAGTATTCAAACTAAACGACAAAGACTATGGCTAATTAAAATTAAAATAAACCCATAAACAATTAACATTTATAGAATGTTAAGTACAGGCAGGTAGCTTCCCACCTAACATTTGAGAAAATTGTACAATATTAACAAAAATGCCTAAAATAATATGCCTTTTAAATGGTCATTGACCTACTTTATGGCTATGGCTTAATATAAAAATAGTTAAACACAAAAAAAATACAATAACATTTATAGAATGCTAGGTACCTACCTACGTTCCCACCTAATATGTTTAACTAAATTGTACAATTAACAACAAACGCCTAAAATGTACCTTTTAAATGGTCATTGACCTATATAACAGCTGTGAACTAATTATATAAAGGAGTTAAATCAATAAATAAAAACATTTATAGAATGTTGGACAATGGTAGGTATGTTCCCACCTAAGATTGATTTAACTAAAAACTACACAAATATTGAATAAATTGCCTAAATAATGCCCTAATTAAACAGTTTTTTTTATAAATATTAACCTACTTTTAACTTAAATTTTTAAAAATTAAACTATGTACCATACAAACACGGGATATAGTTAACACTACTGATAGCTATCTAGGATTTTAAGTTTTTGTAAATTTGAGTTGTTTTATTTCTTTTGCGATTATTAATTACAATATAACTACTGTTCGCTCAAATGAATAAATGGGTAATGAAATGGATATGACTAGATGGATGGATGACAAAATAGGATGAATGGTACTTCCCTCTGATCGTCGCTTTGTCCCCACTGGGAACAGTCAATATTTGCCACGATCGCTTTCCTGGTCATCAGATCCAACGTCCTGGACTTCTTCTGCACAAGGACGGGTGATGTGTCCCTCGGGGAAATTCACGAAAATTCACCAAATATTTGTCCGAGGCAGGAACGGTCTTCAAATTGTCACGGTCGCCACTTTCATGTTAAGGCATGAAAAATATAAACATAAATTTTAATATGAATATTTTATTACTATTTAATACAATTATAAAACAAATAGGTCGCGCCTCTCGCCGTTGTCGTTCGTCCTTTTTTTTTTTTACCGTTGACGCGACGCTTCTTCGCCGCGCAAACCGCGTTCCAAATTCACCACTTTGGGCTGTTCGGCGAAGCCTGAACAGATACTTATGACACGTTAACACACTACCATACGATACGTCATGTTTTTATACAGTTTTAGTCATGGAGATATATACTAGAGGTGCAAACTTCATACATCTGACATGAAAAAAGCGTAGGCCGCTTCAAACGATTTGACAATGTTGCCGTCAAGTCAAATACTAAATGACAGAAAACATAAACGTGGCTGTGGCCATCTTTTCTCTCGCGTCACATTGGGAGGTTTATTGCAAATCAAGTTGTATACATCAATGGTTTTACTAATCTTTTGAGATTAATTAGTTTTATAAAGCATACATATAATTACTGTGCCTATAGTAATTTATCTATAGTAGCAGTTGTTTCCGTTCATGGACCGCACTCTAGTTTTACATCAGGCGGAGCTACACTAAAAATAAAATTAAGTAATAATAACGTATCGTGTTAGACAAAGTGAACAAACTCCTAATGTTGTCGTTCATCGCGTAAAGGCATTAGCTCCCGGTCCTCTATCTGATGCATCGACACCGCGAGGTGAAAACGATCATTAATATTCTAATTAATATGTATTTGAGACGAATCACTAAATAATAACATTCTCCATTTCATATTCAACCGTTATTCCGACATATTTATTACGAAAATAAAATCATGTTCTCTTGGTACGAGCATCAGAATGTAAAAATTCGGGTATAGACACTCTTAGAATGTAGATTGGGACTAATTAATTTTATGAATACAACAGATGTTTATTAACAAACAATAATTATTATTAAATCAACTGTGTGCCCACAGCTAAGATGGAAATCGAACCCTCGTCTACGCTTTTGACTTCTATTCCTCTGTTATATCTTTCCAAACAAATTTTTCTCTTTCATATTAAAAAAACAAAACACGTGTATCGGTGTGCATGTCGTAAACAATGGTAAAAGTGTCGTTCGAAGTTTCCCAACTCGTATTTATGTTACAGTTTGTTAACGAACTGTTAATATTAAATTCATGCAAATAACAAGCCATTTTGTTTTCTAAATGTGATCTCTACGCCACGCCACCATATACGAGTATACGTAACACACGCCGTTTAAGGTGTATATTGATTTATGCGTTTCATTATTTATTACTTATAATTATGTATAGAGAAATGTGATATTGCTTCCCGATGCAGGTTAATTTAAATCTTTTGAAGAGGTACCGCGGTCTAGCGGCCGAGGACAGAGCTCACGATCCTTAAGACTCGTGTTCAAATCTCGCTAAATTCTAACCGGTCACAATAATATTAATTATTATCTGTTTTTCAGTCCCTTGCAAAATATCTCAAAATATTGTCTTTCAAGGTACGAGTATTAATTTCGATTATAATCACGATTTTCCTCACTTTACTCCCCAACAGCCGACCTCAAAACGTCCTTAAGGAAGCATTTCGAAAACACGGGTTAACAGTAACTCCTATCAGCGTATGTTTTTAATATAGCCTGTATGGAATGAGCAACCGCGGTCCAGCGGAGGACGGATCTCACGATCGATGAGACCCGTGTTCAAACCTCGGTATGACTATATTATATATACTTTGGTTGTTGATATGTACAAAAAATTGTGTCGCATTTTTCAGATTAACTTCGTAAGTTAATGGCCCACACAACCGTCACAATAATGTACCTTATCTGTGGAATACTTTCTTAAAGTAGATGTTTGGAAATATTTTGATAAAAACATGTTAATGGTAAAGTATACATTAACATATTAAAAATTATTTCTTTCCATTTTGAAATCTTTCATTTGAGATTTCGAGTGGAAACAACGCGGCTGGACTGAAGGTTGCAAGAATCCGCTCGATAGATTTTTTTATTTTTTATTGTAGCTCGGCATGTGACAACACTCCGCCTGATGTAAAGCTAGAGTGCGGTCCATGAATAGAAACAACTGCTACTAGAGAAACCTGTGCGGGCAGCAGTCGCCTCCACTATGCCGGCTTGAGGAGACGAGCATGTACCATCTTAGATTGACAGTGCACACTCCTCTCGTTATACCTGTCTACATTCAAACTATTCCCGAAACACGACAAGATCACTTCACGGGTGTTACATTCGAAAGTGGTGATACTACCCCAGGATGGCAGACGGGATATATAACCATCATCAGTCTGCCTACCACTCTTTTTCTATTTCTTTTCTATTTCTATCACTTTTGTTTTCTACAACCTTTTTAATCAATAGAATATCGTCTTCTCAAAAGTAGTGTTTTCAGCCAAAAGTTCTATCATCTATATGTTTTGAGTCTGCTACTACTACGAGAATTGCCCCCTAGGATGATTATTGTTCTCACTGCATTCCGGACGCGCTTCCCATCCATCTGTGAATCCTTTCCAAAAACCATCCCAAAGCTGTACGCGTTGTCCGCCCGTGCCAAAAAAGAAAAAAGTAAAAAAAAAGAGTGTTTGGCGCGCTTTTGCCCGGGAAGGTTGAGGTGTTTTTTTATCCCTTTCCTTAATTAGTTTAGTGGCTATTATTGTGTAAAATTGGTGTTATTTTGCGTAATTTTATGTGAGTAATTGTGGAAACATTAAAATTCACTCTATATGAGGCAACAGAAGTGGTTATTTTTTTGTGGTTATCCCACGCCGCGAAAACGCTCATATTGTGACGTGACCGGGTGAATTGCCGCCAAATACTCCAAGAAAGCGTCAAATTGTAAAACACCATTGCAATTTGATGTAAAAACTTCAAGAATTTACTACAAATGAGATATATATTATATTACTGAAGACATGGCTGTATGGGCTTTGTTCCCTTTGCCTTCCCAGAATGGGAGAATTAACAAAAAAAAAAGTAAAAAAGGGTTGTCCATTGGCTGTCAACTCTCAAGCGCCGCTTCTTGTGCCGAAGAGGTTTTCAACAAGGATATACGAATGAACAGATCTAACAAAATCAGTAAAAAAACGCCCGTGCAGCTAATTACTGGTGAGTCCTATCCTTCTCTTTATTCCAGCAGTGAGATCATCAAATCTCCCTTGGAATTTGGCCGACGCGCACCGTGAAAGGTTTAAACAATTATCATGATATCAACAACCAAAATTTTAACAAATCTTTTTCAGTTACTATTTTTTTAAATCACTAAACATTTTGATAACTGATTTATACATATAGAGTGATTTAAGGTCTATCAAGTCTTGCGAGCAATACGCCGTCGAGTTGTACACCCTGTAAAAATGTATTTTTCTCATCTGAAATTTGTTAGCGTATTTACCAAAGTTTATAATGTAAGATTTATTATTTGACCTATTAAATCCGTAGTCGGTCCATAAGCCATGTGACGCGCCTACCACAACGGAAGTAAAGTGATTTATAATATTGTAGGGTAAATGCATTGTCAATGCAGACAATATGCACAAATTGAGATATCACATTCGTTTCGGATCCTAACACCCCTAGATTGTCAGTGCTGCTCAAACTTTATTGCAATATTATTTTATATTTTTCTTTTAAATACAATAATATTATTTATTTATTTGTCATTTGTTTTAGAATTAGTGAACCTTTTTATTATTAGTATAAATAACAATATTAAATGATTTTATACGCCTTACTATCGTGTTTATTTTGATTACTTTAATCTGTCGTGTCCCAACAATCGATTATGGCTGCAAAATTTTCAAAAATAAGAACAATAAAGGCAAACGGTTTCGTGTGAACATGTTTTAACTGAATAAGAAATTTGACATGGCTTCGGTACCATTGCGTTTAATTTTTTAAAAATTGCATGTGCCAACACTCCGCCTGATGTAAAGCTAGAGTGCGGTCCATGAATGGAAACAAATGCTACTACAAAGAAACCTATGCGGGCGGCAGTCGCCTCCACTATGCCGGCTTGTGGAGACGAGCATGTACCATCTAGATTGTCAGTACACACTCCCCTCGTTATAGCTGGCTACTTTCAAACTATTCCCGAAATGCGACAAGGTCACTTCACGGGTGTTACATTCGAAAGTGGTGGTACTACCCCAGGACGGCAGGCTGGACAAATAACCATCATCAGTCTGCCTACAACTATTGATTAATTTAATTATTTATTTAATTTTTTTTTAAAGTTTGTAAAGCACTGGTAACTTTTAGTAGTCTATATTGTGGTAATGTTCATAGTGATGTTAAATATAGGTATGATGTGTAATTTAATAAATCATATATTTTGTTAGTGTGCACTCTCACTATTGTTACGTTCGACATACATCAATTAATATTGGGCGTTCATGCCGACAAACGTTTTATATAAGATACTTTTTTGTTACAAAAAAGTTGCCAATTTTTTATTCACTTTTACAATTGTGGAAGAAAATATTTTTATTAGTTAGTATAACCATTTTTAAACTACCAATATAAGCGCGATGGTTGTTTTGTTCTGCAGACAGCAGTCGCGCCCGCTATGCCGGCTTGATGAGATGCCTCTCCACACTGCGCTCGAAGGATCCCATGTTATAGGAAGGAGGAAAGACGTAGCTGCGAAGGTAGTTCCATAGTTTAATAGAACAACAGAAGGACTGTAGTGTCAGTAATTTGTGGAAAATTAACCTTGAAGTGAAGTCCTATTTCTTAATCTAAAATCCCCTGTCAGTTTTGACTACATTTTAGTCACGCTGGTAATGTTATACAACATAAAAATATAACAAAAATAACTTGACATTTTTATATTAAAAAAAGGGGTTCACATTTCCTCCCCTCCCTTCACAAAAAATGTTATTTTAAATAGTTAGTGAATTATTTCATTTTTAACAATAGTTTTTGAAATATGATTTGTTTGGTCGCCATTTTTAGTTTCGTTAGAAGGGTGAGGAAGTGCGCGCGCGCAACTGTCACTAAAGCTGTGGTTACATTTTGAAATACTTATTTGTTTATTATGTAAAATTAGAGATATAGAACTGATTTTAGACTTTTTAGATACTTAGATAACATCTAGATTTGTACATAGTATTGTTTGTCCCCACAACCACGCCCGGACAACTGCTGAACGGATGGATAGAGGTAGTTTATGCACTAGAATAAGTAACAAGATACTTTTTTGGTGGATAAAAAACGGCATACGTACAGATTTTTACAAGATACCCAATGGAAGTAACGGTAACGCCAAACGCGCAAACAAATTAAACGAATACAAAGTTGCTGGTAACAACTGGTACCTAAAAACTATTCGGTCTAGTTAATATAGCATATTTCGCGTTGCATCATTTAGTAATCAATGTTGTGTTTATAAAATGTATAATATTTAATACTTCATCTGCAGCCCCAAAGTTAAAATAATTTAGTCCACAAAAGGTTGTTCAAAAAACCGTAGCGAAATCAACACAATTTTAGTCAATACCTTTAATAAAACCGTTGCCAATCGTAAATAACCGGTTTTTTGTATAAAATAAATAACACTATTATTGATGTTTTATTTCACATTATTATGTAACGTTTTTAGAACAAGAATAAGTCTGTGATTCAAGATATTGGGACCATAGTGATATCATTGTGTTATAGATACAATTTACATGACTACATTTACATAAACCCGAACTTTCAAAATAGGTATGCATTGATACCAAAAAAAGAAAAAAATGTTACTTTTTTGTACTGATTATTTCGGATGATAAATAAATGCTACGCTGGCAATTGAAGTTTAAAAATAAACTTTTATAGGTACTCTAGTCCAACTATCACGACGAACTAATTTGGAATTTTAGTGAATATTCATTTGATTGGTAAACGATCTACAAAGTCGAAATTAACAAAATAATAAATTATAATTTAGCATCGATTCGTATTTGACAATTTCCTTCATTTTATAAGTATCTAATAAAAAATCTAATAAAACTCATTTTCAATACAGTTGTTAAGAAAATTTTTGTACACTATAATATTTCTGTATGTATAGTTTATGTTAAATCTCACTTCTTTATTGTTTATCACACATTGGACACCGTTCACGTCCAATGGGCGGACTAAGGCCTAGGCAACCTAGGCACGTGCCTGGGGCCCGAAAATTATGTATAAAAAAGTATGTATCATGACTAAAAATAGGCCCAGAATTACAATGTTGCCTAGGGCCCGCCTTAGTCCGTTACTGAGTTTCGGTTTAGTAAATGCAATGAAAGGCAACGAACGCCACGTGCCCGTTATTATAAATATCGCTCGTTTCCCAAAATCAATTGAAAGTTCAACGTCTTTCTCGTGTACTGTAACTGGATTCCCACGTGTTCTTTGATAAAATGTCAAATATTTAATAAACCGATTTCTCGTTTTGTAACAATATAACACAATTACAGGAATTTATCATGTTTTGTCTGAAAAAGTACTAAAATATAGTGTTAAATTGCTAAAATTGAATCCCAGAATAGAAATTTTGATAAATTAATTGAATAAAAACGTTTGCGTTATGTTGTGCGACAAACTAAATATAATATTCCCACAAGGAAAATGCGAAACAACAAGAATCACGCACATCCATTTAACTGAAATAAACACAATATTTCTTACATACATTATTTTTGTTCCATTTAATTTCTAAAGTGAAACAACAATACTTCGAGGGGGGTAGTTTGGACCCCTGCACTAAATAACACATTATAACAACTAAACTGGGGCGTCGAGATGCGCGTACGCATCGAGTTTCTATTGTTATTGAATGCGCGCAAATTTCGTACGTTTCGAATGGCCTCAAGGGTGATTGTCGTGTGAAGTCGTATACGATTAAATAGGGGTTGTAATAATGTTAACATGCATGTAGAATTGGGAACCCCCTGTGTGAAATAATACTTGCAAATATTTATAAATGTTAGAATTTAATTCAATCCCCTTGTTTAGACGCGAGACGCGGCGAGACGACTTGTGGCTACATTAGCACTATTGTCACACTATTTTTTTGGGGTTCTCTTTTTTGCGGGTGAATTATTTCTCATTGTAAAGAGATTCAACTGTTTTATACTTATTTATTGGTGCTTCCTTTCTGTGCTACTCAAATTATGAATTCTTAACAGCATGTCTCGATGCTTCAATCTGCTTTTCATTTCGTTAGCCTAAGTCGGCATGTCATAAGCGACTGCAGGCACTTCTCTATGACAGCAGTTGTCTCCGTACAGGTCCGCATTTCAACATTCCGTATGCAGGTCGCTCAGTGCCTATAGGCACTATAAAAGAGTGGTAGGCAGATTGATTATGGTTATTAGCCCAATAACCTAAGTGGTAGTACCACCACTTTCGAATGTAACACCCGTGAAGTGACTTTGTCGCGTTTCGGGAATAGTTTGAAAGTAGCCAGGTATAGCGAGAGGAGTGTGCACTGTCAATAGATGGTACAAGCTCGTCTCCTCGAGCCGCAATGGTGGAGGCGACTGCTGCCCGCACAGGTTTCTCTGTAGTAGCAGTTGTTTCCGTTCATGGACCGCACTCTAGCTTTACATCAGGCGGAGTGTTGTCACATGCCGAGCTACAATTTAAAAAAAAAATTCGCTGTAGACACCTAAAATATATCTTTTAGTATAGTGAAGCGCACCCCAAAATGATGCAAGTTTTTAAATTTAAATAATCATGGTTAAACATCTAAATAAGTTTATCTGTTAAATGGCGTTACGTTATTGCATTGATGGTTGTTTCGCGTGTCTCTTACGTTAAATGACATTTGCGTTTTGTTAAATAGTTATCTTCATTTTTAACTATTATTTATTGCCAATTAAAAAACTGTTTAGTTAACACATTTTATTTCGTAAATGGGTAAAAACTTTCTCTAATACTTACGTTATTTTTTGAATCTTCCATAATACCGATTTAGAATAAAATCAGTTTTTAGATTTTTTACTATAATACTTAGAATATAATTTACAACAAGTTAAATTGTGTAATTTTGTTCGGGGGACCATTTGGGACTTTCTTTTTTCACGACTTTCGGAAGTTGAAAATAAAAATACCTGTTGATGTATTATAATTTGTTGCTATGTTAATAAGGATGAGTGTTTGGCGAGCTTTTGCCCGGGAAGGTTGAGGTGTTTTTATCCCTTTACTTAATCAGTTTGGTGGTTATTATTGTGTAAAATTGGTGTTATTTTGCGTAATTTTATGCTGCGCTTGTGAGTAATTGTGCAACATTAAAATTCACTCTATATGAGGCAATGGAAGCGGTTTTTTGGGTTATCCCACGCCGTGAAAACGCTCATATTGTGACGTGACCGGGTGAATTGCCGCCAAATACTCCAAGAAAGCGTCAAATTGTAAAACACCATTGCAATTTGATGCAAAAACTTCAAGAATTCGACATTGGCAGAATTGTCGTTATTATGACATCTGAGGCCATTTAGCCTGAAGCCTGAAGAAGAAGATGTTAATAAGATTCACTCGGTACACTTTAAACTTCGAGATTATAGTACTCGTAAAGTATCTACTCCATCAGAACACTCAAATACCGTGATAATTATAATCATCTATGTTATCAATAAAAACTAACCATCCCTATCTTTAGACATCAGAAAAAAACTTTATTTTTTTAAGGAATCTTAATTTGACAACCCTATCTGTGGGTGAAGTATGACAGGCGGCACCTTTTGATGTTGACACGTGAACTGACATAGTTTCTGGTTTGGTTCCGCTCCGATGACTGGTCAGAACTATTGTAAGGGTAACTTTTATATCAGATAATGCGACAAAATTACTTCATATAATGCTACTTTGTATTCGGTTACTTTATAATATAATGCTTTGATTCACCGACACTCACTTCCACTATACCTACACACATAGTATTATACATTTATAAAATCTATTTTAGAAACTTATTAAGTATTGCATTTATTTGATGAATACTAAAATAGTAAGAAATAGACTTATGTATGATGCCTGTCGTCCCTGGGCAATACCACCATGATCAAGAATATTGACTAGTATGGTATAACGAGAGGAGTCTGCCGGCGTAGTCTGGTAGTCAGGCCGGCGTTCACTCATCTGTTTTCTCGAATCAGGCAGAGTATATTGACATACTTTGATTTTGTACCGAGTACCATAGAGAAGATATATACTAGGGGTGCAAACTTCATACATCTGACATAAAAAAGCGTGGGCGGCTTCAAACGATTTGACAATGTTGCCGTCAAGTTAAATACTAACTGACAGAGAACCTAAACATGGCTGTGGCCATATTTCTGCACATCTAGTTGTATATATCAATGATTTTTATATGATAAACGTGGTAGATAATCCGTAAAAATGCCTTCTTTTAATAAGTGCAGAAATCATTCTGAAAAAGAAAATACATTTCCCTCGTTTTGTTTTAATGTGGGATACGAAAGATGGTTCTTAACAATTGGGTGTTTACATGGCTGTAGGACAGTCTCACGAAGTTCAGCCATAAAGGCGAAACACGGCAAAAATAGTGATACCATCAGAAAATACTTGAGCAGTGCACATACATAATATTTAAATTAATAATAATGGCATCCTTTATCAACATGTCAAATATCAAAATGTCAATTGTCAAAAATAGTGTCATTTTATTGAATGGAGTCTAATTTTTTACGGTTGTCCGGTTTTTGGTGAACTGCATATAAAAGTTAACAAAAAAATCATCACTTCCCCTTTCAAGAAACCCTCACTTCCTTTCAATTAACAATATTAACCCTTACCGTCTGCAGAATAAAGCATAAAATTGTTTACACCTCTATTTACATACGAGATCATTTTCGAACTTTAAAAAAGTATTAGAAGCGTTAAAATAACGACTTTATTTTGAGTGCAATTAAGTTTAATTCTCTACAAACTTTTAGTGGTAGTTACGACAAAAGTTTTAAAAGTGATAAAACCTTTGACTTATGAGGTGACATCTCATTTATCCACAGTGCAATAAATATTTTAGAGGTAACATTTGGGGTTTATATTATTTCTCTAATTTATTTATTTGTCAAATTATGAAGGCCTAACTAGGAGTTTTGGCGGCCATCTTGAGACGTCAGGTTATCTGTCTTGAATTACTTTCCTAAACTTGTGTGTTCTTCGAGTGTTAATGTGTAATAATGGTGGATTATTAACCATTAAGTGTTCGTGAACGTGCGTGAGTGTGGGCAAACAATTCAAAAGAAGAGAACCTGCGTTCCATTTTCCCTCCAAAACTCCCTAGGAAATTTCAGTAAAGACTACCACTTTACTGTAGCTATTTTTGACTTGACTGGTACTGTTTAGTGTGATGACTGAAAATCACTATGTACAATATTAACTTGATGAAAACTTTTACTTTGGCAATGACAAATTGTTACAATGCCATATAAAAATAAATATAGTCTTAATTATGAGGGATAGACAGAACAACAAATATATGCAATAATAGTAACCAATATTTATTTACCTGAAAATAAATTAAAATTATATAAAGAGTTGTAAATATACACGAATATATAATTATTATCATTTTAAAAAAGTCAGTCTAATTAACTTGCTACCGTATAAGAAGATTTAGTTTAAGTGTTCCATAATGGTGTCAGTTACCATAATAAGTAAATTAATCCTGTCCCCACTATGCCGGCTTTATTACTATTATAAAACGAACATATCTTAATTTCAATCTTTATACATTATTAGAAATGAGGTAACGGGACGGTGATGTGGACGTTTTGAAATCAAAATATACGGAAAATTATTTTAGATGAAAAATACAAGTTTTGCAGTAGCTCGGTAAGTAACCAGCCACTATAGGCATACTTTGATATTGTACTTACTACATTTCTAGTCTGTGTACTATACAGGGATGAATTTTTCCATTTCATCCTAAACTATTATAGATAGCGAAAAACGCTCAAAGTACATGATTAGATTTCGGAAAAATCCATTTTCCCAGTCAGGAATCGAACTCGTTGATTTCGAAAAATAAAATAAGGATCAAATGGGAAGTAATGATATACGACAAACTAAAGGAAAACGTCGATTTTATATACAGGGTGAATTTTTCAAGTGGGCTGTCATGGCCAAATCCTAAACTATAAGAGATATCGAAAAATGCTGAAAGGAGTCTCGATGCCGATTTTGATGAAAATTAAAACTGCATTATTAGATTTTTGATAAATCCATTTTCTCGGCCAGGAATCGAACCTGTTGATTTTGAAAAAAAAAACACTGTATTATTGCACCTGATAAGGATCAAATTCTGGAAAGTAATGATATACGGCAAACCAAAGAAAAGTGTTGATTTTTAACAAATCGTCTGTTTAACAAACCTGTGCTGCCTATGCTGTCAGTCGCCTCTACAATGCCGGCTTGAGGAGACGGGCATGTACCATCTAGATTGACAGTGCACACTCCTCTCGTTATACCTGGCTACTTTCAAAATATTCCCGAAACGCGACAAGGTCACGGGTTTGCTCCTCTTGTATATATCGTAGAAACGTATTTTGCCATTTCAAGAGTACAAGGTGACGTATTTGATATAAATAATTTTAATTTACCCTTTTCTATAGTGATGGCTAATAAAAAAAACTTGTAGAAATGGCCTCTCTTGTGTAAGGTTACCCTATTTTAAAACGTATCCGTGCGGCTCATTTGTGAACGGGCGGCCCCGGCCGGCATTAGTTCGCTGTGACAAATAAATCGGCGATTATTTTTATTATTATCGATGTGTTTTGGTTGCCGACACCTGATTGCTGTTTTTGACTCGCCGCCCGACTACATTATATTGATACTTTGAGATATTCTGAGGACTTATTGCTATGAAACCTGATTTTTTTTCATTTAGTTTCAGATTTTTTTTATGCATTTAATTGTCGGCAGAGTGGAGGTGACTCGAGTTAGAATGCTATAAATGGGATCACTTATAAAGAATGTTATTTGTTTTTCCTATAATAATAAAATACTGTAAGTTCTTATATATTATTCCCATTTATTTTCTGTATAACAGATGAAACTCACACCTAGATCATATATACCCTGGCCTCGTGGACATAGAAATTCTCGCCGATGGAGTAACCTACACCTGATAGCATCTGTCCAGCAATTTTCCTTACATATTAACGAACAATGAAACTTGAAGCAGGCTGAGAATATTTTTCATTTAAAACGAAATCAATTACATGAAAATTTCTACACTACAATTATATTGTAATTATAGAGGCGTGAAGGTGTAAAATGGGTGTGTCCAGACGACGCGGACGGTACGATTCAAATAACTTTTACAACAATAGTTTTATAGAGTCGAAATCACTCGTCATGGCTTCTAATAAGCCGCACCGATAATTGGGTAATTTTATATAATTGCATGCTCCAATTTTGTTGTATGAACCGCGAGAATATTACTCCGTCTTTAAGGGCCGTTCACATTGTATGTATGCGACTGTCTAACTTATAAGATATACAGGGATCAGGGGTTGACTCCTTCGTAGACCCAAATAACGTTTTTTTCGTGTTTTTAATTTAATATAGCACATCACAATATGATGACACTCCGTCTGCTGTTAAGCCAGAGTTCGCTTCATGAATGGAGGTGTCTGTTGTCAGAGATGAGATCTGCAGACAGTCCACTATTGCTTTGTGAGATGCCTCTTCACACTGCGCAGGAAGGTTTTCTATTATTTTGTTATTAATTGTCGACCTCTTTGGTGCAGTGGTTACGAGGAGTCACTGGTTCAATCCACAATGGAATCTAATATTTGTATTTTTTTATTGTAGCTTGACATTTGATAACACTCCGCCTGATGTAAAGCTACTACAGAGAAATCTCTACGGGCAGCAGTCGCCTCCGCTATGCCGGCCTGAGGAGATGAGTATGCACACTCCTCTCGTGTTCATAGTGTTTTATTTAATAATAAAAGGATAGCTTAGCCTAGTTTGGGGTATTATCGATCGACTCTTCATATTGTAATTTTTGTCGCAATCGTCGTTTGTGAATGTGCCCTAAAATAACTTAAGTTGTTCGTTTGTAAGATGTTGATCAAATAATTATACACAAAACACACAAATGTGCTGTATTCACGAACTTAAATGGTATAGGCAGAGATATTGTATGAATAGATACGAGATGCGTATTAAGTGCCTCCAGAAGTCTGTATATTCTCAATCTTTCAAAAGTATAACGAGACAAGTTTGCAGTACGTCTCCTCAAGCCGGCATAGCGGAGGCGACTGCTGCCCGTAGAACTTTATCAGTAGTGGTAGTTGTTCATAAACCGTACTCTGCCGAAAAAAGTAATTATGTATTAAAAAAGAATGTTAATTATACTTTTCCAATAAATTTAGGTTTACAGTAAACAAATAACGAGATAATCTTAGTTTAAATTTAACCGTTAGTTAAAGTGTTTTTAGTAACCTAACCTAATCACTTTAAATACTTTATAGAGATAAAGTGTGTTTTTTATTGAAAAAAATGGCAAAGGATTCATGTCACTTAATCCTATACATTTAATCTTTTTTACCAAGAACTTATAACAACAATTAACTTGTTATTTGTTAAAAAAAACTTAAACCTGATGCTAGTCATTACTTATGATTTTGCTGATTCAATAACCTACAATTAGTTTATTAGGTTTTGCGCGAATATATTTACCTATAAATGATTTTATGTTTAATTTGATCCGATTTTTTTTTTATTGTAGCTCGACATGTGACAACACTCCGCCTGATGTAAAGCTAGAGTGCGGTCCATGAATGGAAACAACTGCTACCACAGAGAAATCTCTACGGGCTGCAGTCGCCTCCACTGTGCCGGCTCGAGAAGACGAGCATGTACCATCTAGATTGACAGTGCACACTCCTCTTTTATACCTGGCTACTTTCAAACTATCCCCGAAACGCGACAAGGTGTGTTACATTCGAAAGTGGTGGTACTGCCCCAGGACGACAGACTGGACAAATAACCATTCTAACGATACGGTCCGATTCGAAAGCTTCGCAGCCATCGTAGAGAGAAAATAAACACGAATAAACCGCACAAAATATTTTATTCATTTCATATAAATAAACAAAAAATAATATTCAAAATCAAATCAGAGCAACAAACTCAGTATACGTTGAAACTAAAAATCTGATTCAAAAATATTTTTTTTATTAAACAATCTATTTATTGAGGATGGTTTCGAATTCCTTATAGATTATAGATGAATAAAAATTAAATTGAATCCAAAGACTTTTGGCTAATCCATATAAACAAAATTCGTGACCATAACAGCTAATATAACATCGAGCACAATGCAGCGATGGGCGGCTTCGTCGAACAAGCGAACCCAACCTTGGACGTTGTTTACGCAGCTTAACTTAAACTCAATAATGAAAGTAAATGACTAAAAGTGAAAACCAGCATCACAATAGAGATCATACTGAAATATGTCTCAAACAAAATACAGTATTCGATGACAGACCACCAGAACACGGCGAGCGAGCGACGGCCACCCAAGTGACGACTAATTAGAGAACAGATGTTTGCCGGCGACAAGAAAGTGAAATGTTACAAAAACTAACAACTTCAAAATATTAAGCGCCGATGGATTATCTGCAAATGACAATTCATATGAAAATAAACCTACCGCGGTCGGAGATAGAGCCGAAAGCGGCGCGTCCCTCTCTACGGAATTGGTGAACGAACAATGAGATGGTGTTGACAAAGCGGATTGATATATTCATAGAGGATTAAGTGAAAGATGTCGATGACACAAAAAGGCGAACGTAAATATTGAGTTGAGCTAATCACGTTACACTGAATGGACGCCCAACAATGCAGCATCGGCTTTTGCGTTTTGTAGCATTTCTAATTAAACATTCGATCGGGTCGGTTTACTTTTGTTAGCATTTCAGCAAACGTTCTCTGCACAATGTCACTTTTACGTTCTTATATCATTATTGATGGATCTTTTTTGCTATTAAATCATGCATTGGGCCTTTCGCTCGAATGCACCACCCCACTATGGACTATGAGGGAATCTTGCACTTTGTCTACATTTTTAATAGTGTTATTTTGCGGAAATCCATAATAAAAATATTTTTTTAATACCACTTTGCAATTAATTTCCGCTAATAAATGTTAGTGAGGGTAGGTACACAGTCATATCAGCTGTCAATGTTAGACCATTCACCAACATCCAAAATCCTCTCGACGCGTTTCGCCACTCCACGTGGCATCGTCTTCTTCGCTCCGACGCGACGTTTCGTCGAAATCAACATTTTATTATTGTCGCAAATCTGTCTACTATTTGCATAGATTCAAACCGCCATTTTTTCTATTAGGAGAAGGTCGTTCTGAGTTCTAAATGTACTAGTTGAGAAAACGACCGTGACGTCATAGGAGTAAAAAGTACGCAATTTAAAAGGTCATGGGACATTTTGCTCTGAGATGCACCTCCTCTGAAGTCCATATTTCGTCGTACTTTGAAATGTAACATATAAGTAAATGTTTTTAAAGCTCGTGTATGAATGAATTGAAAGTTGAATACAAAGATACGAGTATCATATCACGGCATCACGCGTTCCGTTCCACATGATCGATCGGCAAGTGTTAGCAGATGTTTCAACAGTTATAACAAAATAATTATTGTGTTAATAATTAACATATGTTGTGTTGTGATGAGTGTTGTGTTGAAATATGATATTTGATGAAATTACTTATACAAATCTGTTGTAATTAGGTTCAACTTTATTTGCTATTTATTAGGTACACATAAAGCGTTTTAATAACCATAGAGAGATGGATACTCGCCACCTTGAGTCGGCATAGTGAGGGTGACTGCTGCCTAAATATATTTTTCTGTGGCTATCAGGCGCAGTGTGGTAATATGCCGAATTATTTACCTATTATTAAAAACAAAAATTTATATTAATTGTTTTAAAATATAAACAATAAATATTTATAATGAATCACATAATAATATTTTTAATTCGTAAGACATAAATCCGTTGATCGGGATGGCGGAATTAAGTTGTCAAGTGTAAAGAAAAAAAAACTTAAACAAAATGTTTTCGGTCGATTCTTAATGAAGTTATGTTGGATGATCCCCGCAGAGTGGCGTGCACAATTGTCAGCACAGGTGACTCCCCTTATACCTTCATCAGAACTTCTACCCCCCGTTGATAGATATCATTATGTTTTATATGGACATTCGCTTCTTTTAATGCAATGCTTCATCTATCGCAAATTTGGACATTTTTAAGTATACACCAAAAGTCCCGTTACTTTAACTATTACTTTTTACTGTGACGTAACTGTTAAACGTTTACATTCACTCCACATGTAGGTAATACACAATTTAATAAGCATAAACAAGAATAGATGCTTATTACCTATTTACAAATTAATTGTCTACATTTTATTTAGCTGAAGTGGGTGCCAACCAAATATGAAACTCCGCATTGTTGGAATGCATGCTAAATAAAATGTAGACAATTAATTTGTAAATAGGTAATAAGCATCTATTCTTGTTTATGCTTATTAAATTGTGTGTAGGTACTCTCGATTAAAATTATTTTTTTTACTTTTTAGTGATTTGTGTTTTATTTAGAAGTCGGTTCCATTTTTTTCAGAAATGTTTTATTTATAGTAGGCCTGCATATGATAATACTCCGCCTGATAATAAACTAGATATACAACTGCTACAATGGAGAAGTTTCAGCAGGTATTTCGGCTTGAGGAGAAGAATTTGTGTTGATTGAGAAAAGATTGACAGTGCGCACTCCTCTCGTTATACCTGGCTACTTTCAAACTATCCCCGAAACGCGACAAAGTCACTTGCAAGTGGTGTCACAGCGATAGCAAGAGTCCTCAATTGGTATTAGAAATACTTAATGATAGCTTTCAAAAACTAAATATAGAAAATAGTTTGTTAATCTTTTCAGAGGTGTTCAAACGTGCGCCCGTCCTCGTGTCAGTGAGCCGTGAAGGTATGTTACTAACACCCGCCGATACCACCTACTGTCAGTGGGAAGGAAGGATCATTGCTTGTATGACGTCATGCGTATGACATGACATATGATATGACAACACTTGTGTCAGATTTTGACAAACTTTAATAAGACGGGTTTTGTGGTTTACTAAGTGATGACTAAGGCATCATTATTCCAAAATAAAGTTCTCCCGTGTTTACAATTTCCTGTAATTTCCATGCAAATGTGAAACGCAGTAAGTCTATGTGCTGTTGTGATTATTTATTACAGACGCCTATAGGGTAGGCAGAGATAATGGAGTGCTCTCTTTCTCTGAGTCTCTACATACCACTTTACTATTCTTTTCAGTGACAACAATATAATTAAAATAATAGCTTTTTCTTTTTTTATTGCAGCTCGGCATGTGACAATACTCCACGCGATGTAACGCTAGAGCGCGGTCCATGAATGGAAACAACTGCTACTACAGAAAAATCTCTACAGGCAGCAGTCGCCTCCACTATGCCGGCTTGAAGAGACGAGTGTGCACCATACAGATTGACAGTGCACACTCCTCTCGTTATGGATACTCTCAAAATATTCCCGAAACGCGATAAGGTCGTTTGAAAGTGGTGATACTACCCCAGGACGGCAGACTGGACGAATAACCATCATCAGTCTGCCTACCACTAAAGTAAAAGAAGAAGGAAGCGGCATCCTTTCAGTCGTGAAATATAACACAGAAAAAAGACCACCTTGTAAAGTAGAAGGAAGCGCTCCTAATAAATGATCCTAATCTTCCCAAATATAGAAAACTCAACTAATTAGTAAGTGACTAAGTGTTAATATTATTAATGACACACGCCACATTCTCTCGGCATGGATATAACTCAAATTACATACTTTCAAGTTAGATGCGCCCAAGACGACATAGTGAAGGCGACTGCTGCCCGCACAGGTTTCTCTGTAGCAGCAGTTGTTTCCATTCATAGGCCGCACTCTAGCTTTACATCAGGCGGAGTGTTGTCATAGGCAGAGCTAAAGAAATTACGAAAACATTGTGTATTTTCCCTCCATAATTGAGCGGAAGCAAAAATATGTCCAAAATATTATATATAGATATATATATATATAGATATTCAAAGATAAGATTGCTCATCGGCACGTTTTTGTTCTAGACCAAAGATTAGATATTAGATTTTTTTTTTTTCAATTCATTCATTTTATTTAAACTTTATAAAATAGACTAATCTTGTGCCTCTCAAAGTCCACATGGGCTTTATTAACAAAAATTTTTAAACAGAGGAAGCAACTTAACCTAACAAAATCAACAGAGAAATATACTACTACTACTTAGCTCACTGTTCCCACTGGGGTAGACAGAAACTATAGAGCAACGACGACTCCTCTCTCTACATACCACTTTCGCTTCGACCACATCCATTACTCCCCTCATGCATGCACGTCGGTTGAGGGTGCACCTCGTCTGACCCTTTCTGTGCAGGTGACCGATCTGACTGAGAAAGGTCTTCCTAGGGCGCGCCTACCTTAGCATACCCCTTTCCACTCTGGTCACAATACTGTCCTTGAGCTCACAGCGATTTCTTACTTTTTTTTTAATTTCTTAGAAATATACAGAATTATACAATACAATTATCACGCCTTTTTCCCACAGGGATAGGCAGAGACAACGGAACGCCACTCACCACGATCCTGACACAACACCCTCCATCCACAATTCTCTTCATGCACGCCCGACGGTTACGGGCACTAGGCAGCCCAGCTTTCATGAGGATGTCTCCGATTTGATCGGAAAACACCCTTCTGGGTCTGCCTTGTTTAACGCATCCATAACACACACACAGAATTATCAATAATAATACTCGTCAGTAAATAATACCTGAAATATCAGCAAGATAATATTTTACGTGACTACTTATTACATACATGTTTACGTTACTTAATCTACTTTAAAATATATCATATATTACTCATGAAAATATATATTTTTGATACAGTAGTTCAACATATTGTGATTGGATCCAAATTGATTCCGAAACACGTTTAGATGCTACATTTGAAAGTGGCGGTACTGCCCCAGATCTATCGCTATTCATTAAAAAAAAAGATATAGGTAGCAATAGTAGCATTACAAAAGTCGGCATAGTGAAGGCGACTGCTGCCTGCGGATTTTTCTCAATGTTAGTAGTGCTAATACAAAAAAAATGTTGCGACTAGAAATCAAATAGTGGAATCGATTGAAAAAGACGTGACAATTGTATTGTATTGTAAGACGTTAATAATTATTCTCGAGATCGGGTTCGAAGCTAAAGCCCTCGATTGTGTTTTAGAAAACACGAGTAATATTACTTACCTAATTAGTTGTAGGTATACTTAAAGTTGAAAGATTATAATTGCCACCCATATCGCTCGAGTGCTTTTGCTAAATGGAGATGCATGTACAAGTGCCTTTAAGGTTAGTTTGTCGGGTGGCCTGTGTGGTTGCTGCCCTTATAAACTGATATATATCTTTTAAGGGATGATTAACAACCCTAAAATTAGGATTCCATTATCTCACTCAACAGAATCTACATGTTTGCAAAGAACTATATTTTCAGACAGACTGTTAATGTGCCCAATTATTTTTTAAGTTCATTCTCTTATTAGTTAACTTTTGTAGTTAAAATTAAATAATTTTTAGTTTTTATTGTAGCTCGGCATATGACAACACTCCGCCTGATGTAAAGCTAGAGTGCGGTCCGCGAACGGAAACAAATGCTACTACAGAGAAATCTCTACGGACAGCAGCCGCCTCCGCCATGCCGGCCTGAGTAGACGAGTACGCACCAACAGTGCACACTCCTCTCGCTATACCTGGCTACTTCCAAACTGTTCCCGACACTTACATTATTCTGCCTACCACTTTTTAATAGTGCCTTTAGGCACTGAGCGACCAAAGTACCTACATAACAAAGTTACATTGAGGTTAGAACACGGGTCTCATCGATCGTGAGTTCACGCGTCTTACCGCTAAACCACAGCTACTATTGTGAATAAAACTCAAATTGTAAACCTTTTTTCTTTCAATAAAATATTATTATAATGGTTATTTGTCCAGTCTGCCGTCCTGGGGTAGTACCACCACTTTCGAATGTAACACCCATTCCACCATAACACCCATCAATTTGAAAGTAGTGCCTGCAGACATTAATTACTCCAGATAGCTCAACACCATCATCTAATCATTGTAGACTACAGAACCCCACATGAATTAAAAATACGATCTCACCCAAAAAATAAACTTTTTTCGAGGTCAAAAAATCGCGTGTGGTCTGCGCTTTTTTGTGTCAAAAAAAATCTTTCGGCGCCAAAGTTTCCTAAAGCAATCTCTATGTTTATCCATTATCTATCTTATTTAATTGATGTTTGAGTTAGTGGTGATGGGACAAGTGGTGGGATTTTTTATATGCGTGCATACAATATACAGATGTGGATCTCTAATGCGTAATTTAGTAGCTATTTCATATCGTTAGTTTTTACTTAAAGTAAAGAATTCCCTTCGCAAACTATATGAAACAACTATCATAATTTTTTATAGTAGATGCTATGATGGAAAGAACTATTACTATAGATAAATGTCTACAGACACGAGTTGCACTATCAACCTGGATGGTGCATATTATTTTACTCAAAGCCGGCATGGCGAAAGCGACTGCTGCCTGCAATTGTTTTTGTTCATGGACAGCACCCTTAAAATCAGATGGAGTGTCGTCTCTAATACGCCGAGTTTTTTCGTTCATGGCTTCCCAAAAGTTGTGTGTAATATAAAATGAAACATTAATTTTTAATATCCGTAAACTATTGGAAAAAAGTAACTGTTATTTTAGGTATAGTCGTATAAGTGATCATCGGCGCGTGACGGCCCACCCGAGAGAACGCCCCGGGTTCTAATCCCGGCGAAAACATCTTAGCTTAATAGCGATTTGTTTACGGGAAAGCTTTCAAAATAATCGGCCGTTGATCAAAGCGGCCGCTTCTTTTACTATTCGCCGACTTATTCCGCTCTTTAAAACTTCATTTTTATACACGTACACATTTACGCGCCTATTTTCATACCATTTCTTTTGATAGGCAGACTGATAATGGTTATTGACCCAGTCTGCCGTCCCAGGGCAGTATCGACACTTTTCGAGATTTGGAAATAGCCTAGATGGTGCACATTCGTCTCCTCAAGCCGGCATAGCTAAGCCGACATAAGACGAAGTGTTCTTCCAAATATTAGATGAAATCGGTTAATTCACTCTCAATAAATCAACTACGTTCAACTCGATATAGGAATCGAGTTACGATATTCATAATACATTAAAACACGGACAGGTTGTGGTTTTTGCAATTACAACCCACTGCACAGTGGGTTTATATGTAATTAGTTGTCGACATAAATCTTATGTAACGATGATCGCGGCGACTGACTCGCGCCCGCCATTTTAATTTAGACAATTTGTTGCCGATACACACGTGAGACTACGACTATTTGCAATTATTCAGACACTCTATTTATTTAGTAAAATGCTGGCAACACTTGTGTTCATATATGAGCCAACAATTAAATTGTAGGTGTCACATAATTCGGCGATAAGCGCCTAGCATTATTACATCTTCATCATGTTTCATTTTAATACATATTTCCTTATAGGTTATTTTTTATTAATTTTCGCATTGTAAATGTTTTAGCACAATGAAAATTAAATAGAAAAAAAATCAACACAATGTACAATTTAATAATCATTTAAATTATATTTAACTATAAAATATATTACCTAAATTATTTTCTAAATATTCTTTAGTTAAATAATAAGACATACAGTTTCTAATCGCAAAAAAAAATCGTCATAAAAGTATACCTTTCAAAGAACAATGTAGTGAAACATCAATTTTGTCCAAATAAGTCACGCATGAGGCGCACTATGCGCACTAAAGCTACTTGGGTGTCTCACAAGCTTCTACTAATTTTCACGGACTAATAGATGTATATTGTTTTCTTTATTTTGTCCAAATATGCTCACTTTACAGCCCATTGTGTGATTTGCTTCTGAATGTGAACTACTGGCTTCTTTAGACTTGCACTGTTGTTTGAAATATAATTTACAATTGTCAAAATTATAATAAGCGAGTCGTAGAAGTTTTTTTTATTTAGAAAGTTTGTTTTTTCTATATTATTTTAGATTTGAATTATCTATTATTTTTGAACACATAGGTATGTCCGACTACTTCCAATTTTGACAAGAGTTGAGGAACCTTTCGAGGACTGTGGTTAGCCGTGAATTGATTTCCATTCTCATCTCAACATGCTCATCTCAATGTTCTGTCTACACATCTAACGTCGTTTAAATGAAGTACGTGAGTACACGTTAGACTCTGTACCGTTGTTATTACAATCGCCGTAGATGTAAGGCTCGTACTACAAGTGAAATGTACTTTACCTACAATTCATACTTTTCTCATCCTCCATATCAACTAGGGGGGGGGGGCCCTAGGCCATCTGCTGGCGACGCTCTTGCCTAAGCTTATTTTGTATTCATACATAACATGAAAAATATTCATTGAAAAACACATCGCTAGAATATGTACTTTTGTATTATATTTCAAAAGATATCCTCGTTTTGAAAACAGAAGCGGTTTATGTTCCGTTGCGAATGGACTTGATTTAATGGTGTACATTTTTTCTCCCGCGCCGGGTGACATTTTTTTTCTCTAGCACAATGGTCTCTTTGTTTCTGCGCATGCGCCGAGTTACAGTTTGACAGATAGTAGCTTGTTAACTAAATAAATATGGCGCGAACGTTTATCATCTTGTATTATTTGGCTGAAGACTGTGAGTTGATTTATTTCTATGTATATTGTAAGTTTTTAATTTTGTTCAGAAGTATCTTTCATTATATTGTCTATAGCATTATTTCTAACCTAAGCTACAGTTATTTATGAAAATGAATAAATTTATACTATTTACATAGGTACAGAAAATTAATTGAATCATCTACTTTTAAAAAATCGTAACAAATTGTCTGAATAAAATACGTTAACCAATCGAGTACCGCATAAATATTAGTAATGTACCTGTATGTGTAAGTAATATATAATAAAACAAATGATGGTATGTTTGTCTTGATGGTATCCAGTTCCAATTACAATATACACCTTTGTCCAGGCTTGTTGATTTATACACGCCCCCTGCGCAGTCACTGATGGTGCACAGTGTGACGCCACAACAATTATGCAAGCCAACATGATACAATTGCCAATTATTCTTCAAACTCGATGCCGTACGGTAGTTTCCGGGACATCCAATTTCTGAACGATGCTTCTGTCAGATTGATCGCCACTCTTTTTTGTGTGTTCTAGAAAAATCTCCAGTAGGCTTGCTCTTTTGATTTTTAGTAGTCAGTAGTTTAAAAGGATTTTGGTGTTACCGCTGCGGACAGCTGTTTTCATTGTTAATGCAACTATGTTTGTTAAATGTAATTGTTAAGTTTTATTGAATGTTTTAGAGAAAATATCTTCAGAAAAGATTCGAAATTAAATTATTGTTTGGTTTAAAATAATTCAGAAATAATATAAATATCTTTATATTAGCGGCCGTGGTCTAGCGGTAAGACGCGTGAACTCACGATCGATGAGACCCGTGTTCGAACCTCGCTAATTCTGACCGGTACCAATGTAACTTTGTTACATGTACTTTGGTCGCTCAGTGCCTATAGGCACTATTAAAGAGTGGTAGGCAGACTGATATGGTTATTTGTCCAGTCTGCCGTGTTGGGGTAGCACCACCACTTTTAATGTAACACCCGTGAAGTGACTTAGTCGCGTTTCGGGAATAGTTTGAAAGTAGCCAGGTATAACGAAAGGAATGTGCACTGTCAATCTAATATGGTACATGCTCGTCTCCTCAAGCCGGCATAGCGGAGGCGACTGCTATCCGCACAGGTTTCTCAGTAATAGCAGTTGTATTCATTCATGGACCGCACTCTAGCTTTACATCAGGCGGAGTGTTGTCACATGTCGAGCTACAATATAAAAAAAAACTTGTGTAATAACCATCATCAGTTTGTCTGCCACTCTTAATAATTCTAATAACCTGATTAAATAATTAGAAAAGCATATTTTTATTAATTTATTTACGAATACATTCTGAGTTGTTCTAGAGAGGCTCTAGGTTGTGGATGTATGGCCCACTCTGGCGTCACGTTTCGGGATCAACATGGATGTAGCGAGGATAACGAAAGGAGTGTGCAAGACTGCTACGTGCGGAAATTGATCTGTAAGTAGTCGTTTCCATTCTTGGACTGCGCTCCAGCTTTACATTGGCTGGTGTTGTCATGTGCTGAGCTGCAATAAAAAATAAATGTCTTAATAGTAAGTAATAATGTAGTATGCACTGTCAAACGTTAACAGTAAATCAATAGAACACAATGAGCGGTCATTAATTAAGGGCACTTTGACAGGCGAATTGTTTTCTATCGCAATCGGTTCGGTGTTTTTTGTTCAGTTTACATAGAAAGAAATCTTTGTGCGGCACCGACAAAGTATACCATTATTACCTATTTTAAAGTTACAATTGTTATTTTTATTACTTCTTGGCTTCCGTTTTGTTGACATTTTGGCAACATAATTTATTATTTAATGTTTAACTATATTGAGTTAGCGGTCTCTTTGATTTTACATATTGTTCATGTTAATTATTATACGTTTTAGCAGCTCTACATGTGACCGGACCGCACCCCGCTGAGTCTGAAGTTAAGATGGAGTGCGGTCCATGAACGGAAACAACTGCCACAGAGAAATTTATGCAAGCGGCAGTCCCCTCCGCTATGCCGGTTTGTGGAGACGAATATGCACCATAGATTGACAGGAATATTCTCCTGAACAAACTGATCTTGAAAAACGTGATACTTCACGGCTGTTACCTGTACCGGCAGTGGTCGCAGGTACTATCCCAGGACGGCAGACTGAACTTAAAGAGACTCATAAATCTGCCAACTACTCTTAAATTAGCAGTGCATTGCTATAATTTGCAATCGAGTGGTTTAATAGAAGACATATTTACTTTGACGTAGGTATATGCAAATCACTGCTTCCATAATCATCTATCAGCAAATATTTCATTATATCCCATGGGATATCCCAAACACAAATGCTACCGAGTGTGAACACATCGGCACACTAAAGCGAACACTCTCACAAAAGCACACAAAGCCATTTAGCCATTTGATCGCCCTCAGTCCGCAGCACGGACAAAAATAATAAAAACATCAACGTCAAAATATATATTTCTATTGCCAAAAAACCGACACCGAACCCGAAGCTTTGACTGATACCGAATCCTTTTTCACCGACAATTTTTAAAATAATAATGTAAACTCTAGTGCAATATAATTAAAGTCGAGTTTATCTCGTTTCTCATTTCGGGCCGCAAAGGGAGAGAGGCGTGGCGCGCTCCAAAATGGAAACATTTGCTAATATTAGAAACGATAGGAACTCTACGTGTAATAATTTATATCCAAATGTCGTTTTGTGTTCAAAATGTTGATCTTTTGTGTGTTTTTGTGTCGGCACCTTTACACGCTACGTGTGGTTGACGTCTCCATTCCGGGGCCTCTCGCATTTGAGGAAAAAAATGTGGATATACATTTCGGCGGCGCATCACATAAAGTCAACTTTATACTTATTAGATTAATGCTCTTTTTACACAATAAATACGTTTATTGAAATTACTATTTTAATATTAAATGCGATATATAAATAGATTGTGTTTTTTTATTATTATTTTTATAGGACGTATCTTCACACTCGATTATCATTCCGATCCTCAATATTTAACGTATTTCATTTGATAGATTTTTTTTAAATAAGAGGAGATTTAAAATACCCGGATTGCCTTCTAAAACGGGACATATTGATTTTATAAACAACATTTTATATTTACTAACTAAACTAAGATAAAATGTACAAATTGTACATCGGCCACCTGGAGACATTAGGTTATCTGTCTTGAATTATTTTCCTAAACTTGTGTTTTTTCGAATGTTAATGTATAATAATGGTGGATTATTAACCATTAAGTGTTCGTGAACGTGCGTGAGTGTAAGCAGACTATCAAAAGAAGAGAACGCGTGTTCTCATTTTCCCTCCAAAATTCCGTAGGAAGTTTCAGTAAAGATTTTCCACTTTACTGAAGCCATTTTTGACTTGACTGAGACTTGACCTGACTATTTAGTGTGATGAATGAACGACTCGTAATGCACAATATTATTAACTTAATGCATATATTGACTTTGACACTGGCAAATTGTTTGACAAAAACTAAAATTTTAAAAAATTACATTTAAATAAACCAAATTAATTTAGTTTCACAGCTTCTCTTCCCCATTTTAAGTTTCCTATCCAAAACCGCATTCATTCCTCATTTCTTAACAAAAATTACTCGCACATGATTGGTTTATGGCAGTATTAATTGCTATAGTTAAGTTTTTGTTTGTTAAATAAAGCTCCAAGTTACGCATTAACCACCAACCGATCTATTCAAGTTATTTGACTTAAAAACGTATTTTTGTGGTTACAAAATAAAAGAAATGTCACACAAACAATTATGCATTATCACTCGAAAATACCACAAATTAATTGTTTTAGAACGTCGTGAGGGGTGTGCGCCATAGACAATGAAATAATTTATTGTTTTATTAGGGGCGATATTCGAAAAATACGGTACGCTGTAAAACTATTATTGGCTGTAAATGGACCGTTCTTGTTCGGGATTGTGCGGGTTTTGACATTATTTGTTTCATAAAGGCAGTTTTCGTCATGCGTTCCTACAAAAATACGTAGAGTTTTGTTCCTGACTGTGACGTAATCGAATACCGGTGACCAAGGTATTGTGGCAAAAATTCGCAGTGTCAATGCGGTACTGTACCTGCCGTCTTAGAAAAACCATTGCTCCTCGCTGGACAATAGTGCGGTTATGAATAGATTTGGCACGCTCTAATGCTTTTCGCCTTTTATATGTGTTCGATAAAGGTGTGTGGTGACATGACTTTAAAAGAAATCTGCCACTTTACGTATTCCCATGTCTCATGTCTTGATTAAATAGTTTAGCAACAAAACGTTTGGGTAGAAATCATTTTAATAAAAACCTCAAAAATTTTCTTAATTAATGTATCCCTAATTCTTTTTTTAAATAGATAGTCGTTTGACATGTGACAACACTCCGCCTGATGTAAAGCTGCAACAACTGCGGTCATCTCCACTATGCCGGTTTAAGGAGATCAACATGCACCTGGTTGACAGTGCACACTCCTCTCGTTATACCTGGTTACTTTCAAACTATTCCCGAAACGCGACAAAGTCACTTCACGGGTGTTACATTCGAAAGTGGTGGTACTACCCCAACACGGCAGATTAGACTAATATACCTAATAATAAAAAACATTTAACTTATCTCTATGCTTTTCATCGAATATCCGTTCAGGCCATTTGAGCGTGATTTGGCGACAAACAAACACACATTTATAATAAATATTATTAAAGTAAACGTAGGTAGGTATGGGAAAGCCCGGAAGTCGTATGTGTTTAAAGAGGCGGCGGCCATCTTGTCGAAAGCTGCGTGCGAGCATTGTCACAGTCACCTATTTGCAGTACGTATTTGTTGTGATTAATCGATAGATTTATTATTATGATGTTGCGTTTTAAAGGGATTATTATTTACAAACAGCCGGCGCCTTTCATTAATGTGTTTGACGCCATTTTTGCTTTGTCTGCATGTACCTATGTAGTTAGGACATTGAGTAGGTTAGGCAGGAGTAGCCTATATAGGAAGTTAAAAAATATATTATTATTTTTAGTACTAGTTGATATCCTTATTAAAAAAAAGGATGTTCTCATGAAAATTCAATGTAGGTAACTTTGTTATATGTACTTTGGTCGCTCAGTGCCTATAAGCACTATTAAAGAGTGGTAGGCAGACTGATGATGGTTATTTGTCCAGTCTGCCGTGTTGGGGTAGTACCACCACTTTCGAATGTAACACCCGTGAAGTGACCTTCTCGCGTTTCGTGAGCAGCCAGGTATAACGAGAGGAGTGTGCACTGTCAATCTAGATGGTACATGCTCGTCTCCTCAAGCCGGCACAGGAGGTGACGGAAACAAATGTTACCACATAGCAACCATCTTCAGTCTGCCTGCAGCATGTAGCACACAGATACTTTTTTTGTTTTATACGGCATTATAGCAATTTGCCAGTGTCAAAGTTTTTTTTTTTGCATAAAGTTAATAATATTGTGCATCACGAGTCGTTCATTCATCACACTAAACAGTCAGGTCAAGGTCAGTCAAGCCACTTCAGTAAAGTGGTAAAATCTTTAACTGAAACTTCTTACGGAGTTTTGGAGGTAAAATGGAAACACAGGTTCTCTTCTTTAGAATTGTTTGCCCACACTCAGGCACGTTCACGAACACTTAATGGTTAATAATCCACCATTATTACACATTAACACTCGAAGAAACACAAGTCTAGGAAAATAATTCAAGACAGATAACCTAATGTTTCAAGATGGCCGCCAAAACTCCACAAAAACTTTTCTAATTGATTCACCAAATATTAACAATTGTCGTCCATATATCGCATCCATCGCACCACACTAACCGTAATGCAATAACAAACACACAAACATGATAAATTATTATAGATATATTTTATAGAAATAAAACCCACACTTACGTCTTCATAGACTAAAATATCATTTAGCATTGACACACAAAAATGATCCCTGTTAACTACCAATTTGTTAGTGTAGCCTGTCCACAATTGCTTGTAGAGTTTATATGGCCGTTACATAATGGCGGGGTTTGAAAATCGCATTGATAGAATGCAATCGAATGTACCAAATTGTCGATATTGTACTACAAATATGATAAGTGTAGCGTGTCCCTTTTTTATTGTCAAAAGGGCCGCCGAACGCTATGTGCGGCCTGCGCCTGCGCATGTGACGACGCAACACAATGGTGTATTTTTTAAAAGCATCGATGTGCGATAACGCCGCACTAAATTGTGGAAACTTAAGTGGAATAAAAAGTTCTCCGTTTTGTTAGTGCAGGTTACTAGGGCGCTCTAAGATGCATTTTGATAAGTACCTTTTATTGAGGCTTTCAGGCGATCGAACCTGATGTTAAATTAGAGTGCATTTTATGTCTCCTACTTCTACTACAGCAGAAAGTCGCCTTCACTATCCCGGCCTTTTTTATACGAGTGTACACTGTCCGGGTAGGATTATGCATGGCTCACGGATCTTTCAAGTGTACATTGAGAAAACGAAGTTCTAGCAAAGTACCAATTTGACTTGGTAATTTTTGACGAATTTTATTCGTCGACATACAACGAAGACTTATTTAAAACGTGCAATACAGCTTTGTTATTGTTAAGTAAGCAATGGACGTTAACAAACGTTGATTTGTTTAATTTTAACAACAAATTTTGCAGGCTCCCTTCTTCATTACAGATGACAGATTTGGCTAATAACTGCAATCTGTATCTGTAGTAGTGTTTTCAGGTTTAGGGACAATATTATGATCTATTAAACCAATCACAAAACATTTGAATAATAATTATTTATTTATTTAATTTAGGGAAACCTACAACTAAAGAGTGGTAGGCAGATTGATTATGGTTATTAGCTCAATCTGCAGTCCTGGGGTAGTACCACCACTTTCGAATGTAACACCCGTGAAGTGACTTTGTCGCGTTTCGGGAATAGTTTGAAAGTAGCCAGGTATAGCGAGAGGAGTGTGCACTGTCAATAGATGGTACATGCTCGTCTCCTCAAGCCGGCATAGTGGATGTGACTGCTACCCGCACAGGTTTCTCTGTAGTAGCAGTTGTTTCCATTCATGGACCGCACTCTAGCTTTACATCAGGTGGAGTGTTGTCACATGCCGAGCTACAATTAAAAAAAAATAAAAAACCTTTGAAAAAAAAAAGTTGAACCGACTTCAATAAACACAAAAAGCACTCAAAAGTGAAAAATATTTTTTCACAAGCATTGAGATATATACTAGAGGCGCAATAACGCTCCCAACGTGAGGCGAGTGAAGATCTGCCCACAGCCATAATTAAGCTTTCTGTCAGTTGGTATTTGACAGGACGTATATAAACTCATAATGGGCAAATATGTGGTGAAAACGAGCAATTCTCGATCCCAAATGCACAACAAAAAAAGCGGGATTACGTTTCACACGTAAATATATCCTTTCAACATCTATATTGTCCTTAAACAACAAAAAAAGAAATAAAATTAGGGATATTTTTTACATTTAGTGTTGCTAGTAAAACATCGTTTCCCATAACCCGTATTATAATATAAAAAAAAGAAATATTTTATTTTTAAGAAAGAATAATTTCAACTTATATTAAACAATTAAAACATTGAACTTTATTTTATTTAGCTGAAAATGCATGCCTCTAGATATAATATAATCGACACTGAATAAAAATATCTAAAGAAAAAAAAAATTGTGTGTGGAAAATTTTTAACTATACCGGCAACACTAAGATTGACATTGTCAAATCGTTTAAAACGGCCTACGGCTTTTTCATGTCAAATGTATGGGGTTTGCGCCTCTAGTATAATATCTCAATGTTCACAAGAGTATCTACACACAAAGTAATAAACATAAACACTAATAGGTGTTTATTATGTACAAATTAACTGTCTACATTCCTACCATATTTTTGGAGTAGGTGCCAAGCAAACGTTTATAGATATACTTGATATCTAGGAAGATATCCAAGTGTTCCTATCCTGAAATTTTGAATTGGTATAGCTTGGCAACAATGAAACGTTGACGTATGTCAACTAGCAGTCAATTAGCAGTTTACACCGATAGAAAATTTTAAAAAAGAAAAATTAGAGAGCATGCATGATTTAAACAAAAATAAAAATAAACAAAATAAAATTATCTGAATAAAAGAAGAGAAGAGAATGCGGACAAGACTTCCCCGGAAAAGGTGCAAGTTTTGTCTACTCAATTTACATTTTTGTCCCATTGTGCGGTTGTATACATTAGCTCTATAGCGTGTACAATAAATATTTGTTGAATTCAATACGCATTGTGGTACAAAAATTGGCTTAAATGATACAAATCTATGGTGTCTGGGAAACAACTCGAATTACAGTAACATATTTTATTTCGTTAAATAATGGTAGATTATAATTCAGTGACAAATTATATGTAGGCATACTCAGATTACGTTTCCAACGGTCCAGCGATATCTAGGAAATTAAATTCACTTTTAAAACAATAAAAAAAAACAAGAGCCATGCATGTAACAATGTAACGGATACAATTTCAACTTGGTATATAAAAAAATAACTGAATAAATATTATGAAATAACTTAATAATAGGTATAATACAAGTTTTATTATTTACTTTTAATGGGTCCGTAAATTATAATTTGCCACGACCACGAAAGCTGCAAAGCTTTCAAAATGTCAGATTTTAATAATCAAAGTAACGCTTTAATTCAGATAGCTAAATCTTAAAATTTAGTTACTATTTTAATACAATTTAGAAGAATATAATAAAAGAAACATTCAAATGGATAACTTTCCTGCGTCTTCTTAACACTGCACTGAATACCATGAGGGGTCGTAAAAGCTTTTATTTTATTGTAGCTCAGCATATGACAATACTGCGCCCGATGTAAAGCTAGAGTACGGAGTCGCCTCCGCTATGCCGGCCTCTGAGGAGATGAGTATGCACCATCTAGATTAACAGTGCACACTTTTCTCGCCATACCAGGCTACTTTCAAACTGCTCCCGAAACGCGACAAGGTCACTTCACGGGTGTTACATTCGAAAGTGGTGGTACTACCCCAGGATGGCAGACTGGACAAATAATTATCATCAGTCTGTCTACCACTTTTTAAGAAAGTTTTTAATTAAGAATGATGATTAATTAATATTAATTAATGGCTTTATAACATTCCTTTTCCTAGTATTCATCATCAGTAAGCGGTGTGTATCTCTGCTGAATCGATTCTGAAGAAGCACTAGCACTATTCTGAGTTCGGACGATACGAACGAGTGTGTTTAAACTAAATTTTCAATATTAGTTTAGAAGTATTCGGGTATAATTTATTTATTTTATTTGGTAAATACAACAGGTCACAGTCAGCATAAAATACACAACAGGAAAATAACAGTAACTGAACTAGACTGTGGCCCAAAGCGTATTGTACACGGTGAACATATTAAACAGAAAACATAAATGTCACGTTAACAAATAATAGAAACAAAAATTTAAAAAAAAATCTCGCATACACAGTGCGCGTCAAAGGAGAGTAGAAGTGGAGCTGAGGACACTGGGCACCTGTCTTTTGATGATGAGAGATATGTGCGTTATCAACCTGGATGGTAGACATACATCTCCTTAAGCCGGCATAGCGACTGCTGTCTGTAAAAATACCTTTATAATAGCAGTCGTTACGGTACTTATAACTAACATCAGGCGAAGCGTTGTCATAAACCGAAGTACTAAATTATAAAAAAATAACAATATTGATAAATAGAAGAATCTTCTCAAGATGTCCACAACAGTTGCTTTATTGATTGATCGAATTTATTACAAAATAAGTTCATCGAAAATTAAACACGTCATTCCGTTGACAAGGGTCAAAAGATGCCGTGCCTTTGCGGATCCCTAAATTTGAAAAAAACTTAACCAGTAGCAATCCATCATGGCAACCACGAAAATATTTGTAATATTTCACGTATCGTTTCCTTTGCCACTATTTATCTGAACACAAATCTAATTGTTCTCTCTGATGTAGAAATTTTTGTGTTTTTTTTATATAATTAGGTAAGTAGCTATGTTCCTCGTGTGGCAATAACAAAATTAACTAAATCTATAAAAAGAGATTGATTAATATGTCAAATATAATTTAAATAAATATTTACTTATCTATATATGTATAGTTTATATTTTTAGTTTTAAACACATTTTAATTATTATTTTGTGAACGGTGCCATCCATAGTATAATGAACAGCCAAATAATGTCCAAAAAGTCACGAATATGTATGGAAGTGAATGTTGGGTATGGCAGAAGAAGCAAGAGAGTAGGATTAATGCTGTAGAAATGCGGTCATCGAGGAGTGTATGTGGAGTCACGATAGCGGATAGAATGAGGAATAGTGTTGTGCGCGATAGATGTGGTTTGAAAGATGATGTAGTGACGAGGATTGAGAAAGGAATGCTTCGATGGTTCCGGCACTTGGAAAGGATGAATGAAAGGAATATATAAATCTGATGCGAATGGATGCGTTAAACAAGGCAGACCCAGAAGGGTGTTTTCCGATGAAAGCTGGGCTGCCTAGTGCTCATGAAGAATTGTGGATGTGAGGGAAGCGAGGGTGTCGTGTCAGGATCGTGATAAGTGGCGTTCCGTTGTCTCTGCCTATCCCTGTGGGAAAAAGGCGTGACAATTGTATTGTATAATTAATATTTTTTGTCTATCGTATTAATTACTTCTAGATTTTGATATTCCAATAAAAGGATAATTAGCAGTAGGCAGACTGATGATGGTTAGTTTTTTTAAAATTATTATTGTAGCTCGGCATGTGACAACACTCCGTCTGATATAAAGCTAGAGTGCGGTCTATGAATGGATACAACTGCTATTACAGAGAAACCTGTGCGGGCAGCAGTCGCCTCCACTATGTCAGCTTGAGGAGACGAGCACGCACCATCTAGATTGACAGTGCACACTCATCTCGCTATACCTGGCTACTTTGAAACTATTCTCGAAACGCGACAAGGTCTCTGGGTGTTACATTAGAAATTTATTCAGCAGTCTATACCACCACGATCAAATGTAACACATCTACTACTTTGAAGTAGCTAGAAATAAAAGGACAGCACTGCCAGCTTTATCTCATCATTCCGTCAAAGCGGTAACGAGTGTGTGTTGCTGACATCTCTCTGTGTCATTATTCGCACTCTAGCTCAGATTACTATAAATTAAAAGAGTTTTATTAATAAAGTTTTTTTTAATAATTTCTGAAAGATATCGCAATACTGCCACAAATGTCTAAAGATTAACTTTGTCGGTTTCTTATTAAAATGAGATTAAATTAATATTGGTATTCGCGAAACATTTTTGCGGCTTCTAAACTTTGAATAATTTTTAACAAGGCAACACTTTCGAAGCTGGTAACCCAACACTTTTAATATGAAATTAAGTAACCTACCTATCGTGTCATATACGAGTTTAAAATATTATTTTATTCGAGAAATTCTTATTACATTTTTAACATATTCCTAATTTTTAGTAACTAAAAGGAAATGAACTTCAAACTAAAAAAGCACGTTAAATGTAACATAAACATTGTATCGAATAGCAGATTTCCTGTAAATTCTTACCTGTAATAAACATCACTTCCCGTTACACACTCTTTTAATATTTATAATAATATACATTGAGCATTTCCTTTGATAACCATTTTAATAGTGGTGCCCACCGACCTACATGAAACCGAAACATTTTTATCACAATATTGTATTAATTAAACAATATCCTGTCTATCCCTTAAAGAAACACACACACACACACACATTTAAAAGAATAGGAAATATGTAAATATATTTCGTTATAAAAGATCAAAGAGAATGGTTATAATATTGTTATAATCATTGGGTTTTTTTATTCTCAAAGTATAAATCTGTCAATACATTAAACTTGGATCGAATGATGGATGTTTCCCGAAACACTGCACAGCGCGCTCTTTTACGCTACATCTGGACAAAATTAAAACATAATTTCATTATAATTATAAATTATTTATTTTAAATTTATTAACTCAGATCACAAATAGATTCAATTGTTTTATATACTTTTCAAAGACGCACTTAATAAGAAATTTCTTTTTTCAGACGACCAATTGTCACGGAAGAAACTTTAAGCAAAGGGTTGAAGGAAGCTAATTAAAAAGTTATAAAATTAATTAATTACTAGAGGTAGGCAGAGAATTGGCAGTTTCAATATCAATTAATGGATGAATTTATGTTCACAAATTATTATTTTAGTATTGCTACAATACAATTATCACGCCAATTGGTACAATTATAATTAAACAAACAAATCACCCGTAGGTAACGTTTATGGATTTAATTTATGTATTAGGAATGTTTAGGGATGCTGTAACTTAAAATTAAGTGTAATTTTGCCCAGTATTTACTCATCGCGTACACCACTGTGTTGCGCACGATGCTCGGCCCGATCAAAAGGATCAGCATTGTTTGTTTGCCATATACACTGTCAAAGTTTCAGATATACATCATGGATTAAATAAAACACGTTTATTGTCTTTAACTTAACGTTCAATATGCAATAACAAAATTATTTGTATAAATTAGTACGGATCAAATGACCGGATGAAAATTACGTTATTGAACACACAACTGTGCGGTTTTATTAATATTTGTGTTGCAATTGAGGCTGTTAATATTGCAATGGTAACATTTTGGGAGATTTTTATCATGAATACATAAACCTACTCGTATATTTACAAGAAAACACATAGTCACATCAAAAAAGTATAGAAAGTTTACACTAAATCCCATTCAGTTCTACTTTCAGCTGTCCATTTTCAAGAGATATTTCTTCACGCCCAACGTATAATCGACAAAATATGAACTCCAATTTATATTCTTGACATCTATATCGAACGTTTCCTTATCGCTCGACGACAAGGTGCCCATCATCTCCCTCACATTCCTATCGGACCACAACCACTGCTGCGAGGTGAAAGGATACGTCACGAACGCGAACTTCGTCAACCTGTCTTGAATATCCAAAATTTTAGATTCCTTCCCGAATAGTAATAAGAAGTAATGCACAAAATATGAAGGTAACAATTGAAACATAAAAACTAAAGGGAAATAAAGATATCGTCTTTTGACAGGGATGGCGAACGGCCACGGCCACGGAGACGACTTTGCATATTTGAACGACGTCTTAACGGACGTTACGCGAAATTCCCCCCATGTTATCGGATTAGAAGCGCCTGACGTGTAATTGTACACCTTCAGCTCGCGCGTGGACGTCCTCGACGCACAGACTATGATGAAATTGGCAACGAGATCGACCGGCACTAGATCACACAACATCTCGTCGTTCAGAAGAATAATACGCGAGGCGCCCGTTTGGACACCCGCGACTATCATCGAAGCCGCATTATAGTTGTCCATCCAACCTCGATTCGGTCCGTGGAGCGACGATCCCACTATCGAAGGTCGCACTATGGCCACCGGTATGTCTCCGTGGGCGGTTTTTACAATATGTTCGGCTAATAACTTCGTGTAGACGTACGTGTTGGGATATCCGCCCAAGATTTCCTTTTCAAACTTATCATCCATATGATTGTTCGCCATGTATTCTATCGTGTCGACGTCGACCGGTGTTTCGTAAACTTTCTCTTCGATGACGGATCTATTGATGTTCGCATAAGCCGTGGATACGTAAACTAATACTTCGATTTTCTTTAACGAATGACATAATTTCATTATTTCCTTGGTCGGTAGGACGTTATGCGCGAAAGACTTTCTCAGACTGTCGGTGAAGTTCATAGCGGCGGCCACGTGGAACACGACGGTCACTTTATCGACCAGCGTGTTTAGGTCTTCGTCAGAAATGCCGAGTCTAGGTTTAGTTATATCTCCTTCGACGGGTATGATCTTGTCAAATTGTTCGGGTGCTTCGGCCTTCAGTCTTTCAAATATGGGCACGTTTTTTAATTCATTAATCCTCGTGTTCGCGTCTATGCCCTTTTTGCCTCGCACTAAAATATATACGTTCTCTACGTCTTTGCAATGATACAATAATTTCTCGAGCATCACTTTTCCGATAAATCCTGTAGCTCCTGTTATGAATATCGATTTGTTCGCATAGAATTCGGCCACGGACGGGTACTCGGTGTTCATTTCGATCGATTCGGACATTTCTCCCGCTCGTCTGTGCCCTTCGTGCTCGAATGGCATCATGATAATTATCGACTTTATATACTTATAACTTCTGTTATTATCTAAATAATATTTTATTGTTTAAGCAAATAGGTATAGTCTACAAAGGGTGTGATATTTTAATTTGATTTAAATTTATTTTCTAAGATATTATTTATAATTATAATATGAACGGAAATTTTAAATATTAATTATGAAAATAAAAGTAACTATGACTGTTAAGTGATAGTGCGGTCCATGAACGGGGACGACTGCTACTACGGATAAATCTCTACAGGCGGCAGACGATTATGCACCATCTAGATTGACAGGGCACATTCCTTAGGCTATACCTGGCTAGTTTTATACTATTTTCGAAACGCGACAAGGTGTTACATTCAAAAGTGGTGGTACTACCCCAGAACGGGAAACTGGGCTAATATCGATTTTTTTTTGTTAAATTGTTTGAAATACATGTAGGTAATATTATGAGCAAAAGTAAATAAAAACCATTAATATAATGAGACACTCGCTAATTATATTAACGCTTTGAATAAATATAATAATTTGCGAATTGATTTTACGTACGTTTGTTTTCCTCGTGATGACGTCATTTTACTAAAACAAACAGAGTTGGGGTAACTGTATTCAAACGACGATACTCACGACAGTAAGTGACGCGTTAGATTGGAATCCCTCGATGCGTTTAACCGCAGCGGCATAATAAACGCAGCATTTGCGTGAAATATTTCAAAGTTTTTTAGTATTACAATGAATAAACGTTCAGACCACGTGTAAATGTTTACGATAAGTCCCTGTTACTCGTCACAGTTTTGACAGATCACGCTCATCTCACGAATACGACTTTTAACACAAACGCTTTTAAACAATAACAGTCTTTATTACTATGTAAAAATTGAGACTAAAATTGTATGTGATTATATTTCACATAAGACATTTTGAAATTACGTTCTCTTTTATATATCCAAATCGAAATGATTTAACAACTCTATTCGTAAAATAAGAATATAAACTTTATGGGATTTGTAATTGAGGCGTTTTTAGTGTGTCACGGTGGCACATCTATGAGGTGTAAGAAGTGATTTTATAAGTAATACTTATGGTGCGCGTGAGTCGCGAGATCAAAGGGTATAACCCTAATTTGTAATTTGAATAATGAATGTTGAGTATTTTTGGTGCCTTTTTTGTTAACCAATGTGTAAAAGAAAGGAAAGCTTTTTTATTGTCTATGACATTTCAGAAGAAAATTAAATATTATAAACTAAATTTTTTTTTTACTACCATATTACCTAAATGGTACATATTAAATTGTGATGAAAAATTTTTTTTTTTATATTTTTTTTAAACAAAAGTTTTTTTAAACATTTTAAACATTTCATCAGATTCGTTTATATTAAACCATGTTAACATAATTGGCAAATTAACAAGTCATCTTAGGACCGGTTAATTCATTTGTAAGTATTATGTACATCAGGTGGTAAAGTGAGGTCGTCTCACTGATAACACCATATACTGGTGCTGTGTACGAAACTTCTATCTGACATCTACATTCGAATGTACACAGTTTCAAGAACAGAAAATAGCCAATAGATGGTTCTCTTCAAGCCGGCATAGCGCAGGCGAATTATCTGTAGTAGCAGTTGTTTCCGTTCATAGACCGCACTCTAGTTTAACATCAAAGTACCTAAAGCTCACTAGACCTACCTAAAGTGACTTTATGATATGTGTTACACGACATGTGAGCTGATGGTAAGCACACATGGCTCCGGTCGCCATTAGTATGCCGGCTTTTTTCAGTCAGTTTAGGTACTAGTTTCACACGAACGCACTGCACGTATATACGTCGTTCATAAATCCAAATAATAAAGCACCAAAATGGTAAACTTTAACTATATTAAACAGATCGGCATCTTTTGATGTGGCTGTTTATAATTCAGACCATAGCGAGTGTATACAACGACGGAATGATCAGACGGCCGCAGTAAGGTGACTGGAAACACTGTTTCAGCGAACTTTACCCACCAGTTTACCTCAAATTTTGCCTTTATTTAAGATATATGACAAGTTTTTTTTAATATGGCATTATAAAAATTTGCCAGTGTCAAAGTAAATAGAAGCATCAAGTATTAACAAGAGTTTTGGCGGCAAGTTCTAATCCAATTAATCAGTTATGATAACTAATTTTTCCCCTATAAAGATATATGACAAGTTTTTTTTAATATGGCATTATAACAATTTGCCAATGTCAAAGTAAATAGACGCATCAAGTATTAACAGGAGTTTTGGCGGCAAGTTCTAAGATTAAACTAGAAATAGATTGTTTTAGACAATAAATAATGTAATTGTTATAAAAATTAATGAATCGGGGTGTTGTTCCTCACAACACCTACATTCAATAACAAGCAATTGCTTTTTTATTGGATAATTGTGGATTTTACACCGCAAATTGCGAGCGCCATTGATCCTCCCAAAACCTATAAACAACACTAAACAATAAGGATTTCGATTAATTGCTCGTTACATTGATGTGGTGTTTTGATAAAATCAAAGTTTACTATCCACTATTCCGGCTTAGAAAAAAACCAAACCAGTTTGCGGACACAGCTCTCATTAAAATTATCGGTTATTTTTTATTACTTTTTGCAAAGTAGAGCGAATTATTATTATTTTTTTTTTATTGTAGCTCGTCATGTGACAACACTGCCTGATGTAAAGCTAGAGTGCAGTCCAGGAATGGCAACAACTGCTACTACAGAGAAACTTGTGCGGGTAGCAGTAGCCTCCACTATGCCGGCTTGAGGAGTCGAGCATGTACATCTAAATTGACAGTGCACACTCCTCTCGTTATACCTGGCTACTTTCAAACTATTCCCGAAACGCGACAAAGTCACTTCACGGATGTTACATTCGAAAGTGGTGGTACTACCCCAGGACGGCAGACTGGACAAATAACCATCATCAGTCTGCCTACCACTCTTTATTTTTATTATTTGAATTATTAGTTAGAAGAGTGATGAAAATGAAGTTTTGTTATAATAGTATTAGAGGGAATGGCCGAACACAGTTCCCCTATTTGTACTAAATATTGTGTGAAAGTAAAAATATTTATAGTTATTAAGTTAATGTGATTGAATTAACCTCCGCGATGTCCTCCCGCATCGCTACATGACCTCACTGCCCACTGCATACAGCTGCGTGCACCATACTTTAAACAGGACAAAATATTACAATTAAATTCAAACAACTTTTACCGTTCATTATCGTGTTTTATTTGAATATAATAATTTGATTATATAAGTGAGGAAACCGCATAAAATCTTTCAGTTTTTTTCAATTCAGTTTTTCTGCATTTCAGATGCTGAGGTTGTTATTAAAATTAAAAAATGGACAAGCACATTGTAGCCTGATCGAACCCACGTCCCCCGCTTTACGCTTCACGTGCGCACTGCGTCGGAAAGCGAAATTCCTTCATTCTATCATTACATCGACAGCCCTTCCTATAGAGCCGGGTTCACATCCTACATTGTTAGGTTTTTACACAACAATTCTAATAATGTTTTAATTAAAAACTTTAAAAATGTTATAAATGTTGTAACAAATATATAGAAAGTGTGTGCACCGCCCGAAGAGTGTAGCGTTGTTCAATAAAATCTGTTGACATTTTATTGTACGCTAAATATTGTTCAGAATTGGGGAAACATATTACAGATGTCACTTTGTATCAGTTCATGTGATGCGGGACATTTCTCTTACATTATATTAGAAAATACATTAACAGCAGCTACTTTCAAACTATTCCCGAAACGCGACAAGGTCACTTCACGTGTGTTACATTCGCAAGTAGTACTACCCCAGGAAGACAGACTGGGTTAATAACTATCAATAGTCTTCCTACCACTCTTTAATGAGCGACCAAAGTACATATAACAAAGTTACATTGCTACCGGTCAGAATTTAGCGAGGTTCGAACACGGGTCTCATCTATCGCGAGTTTACGCGTGTTACCGCTAGACCACGGCCGTTCTAATTTTGACAATATTAAACCTCGAGAGCTTTGCTTCTGAATCTTCGGTTTAACGTGAAAGCCAACACCTGAGCGTCCATACATTTAATTTTACAACATTGTTTGAAACATAGGCGATTTATGTTGAAATTAATATATTCTGTGCCGTAGCTATTTGTTTATTATAGTGATTTGCGATAATAATTAGTGCTGAGAAAGTTATCAAAATACTCAAGTTCAACATAAATCTGCTATGTTTCAAACAATGTTGTAAAACTAAATGTATGGACGCTCAGGTGTTGGCTTTCACGTAAATATAAACGCTATATGTACTTTAACTGAAAAACATGTTATAAAATATTTAATTATAATTAATTAAATAATGTTATTCTTATGGGTTTAGCGTTTTAATTTCATGCCTAGTGAACCTTTTATTTCAGCAAACGAAGAAACGAAAAACCCAACGTCTTCCCTAATAAATGAGTTATCTAACGCAAAAATAAACTTTCAAGTCGATCTGGTAATTCCGGTAATTACGGGACATACAAAGAAACATTTATTCTTATAATATTAGAAGAATGGAAGATGTTTTGTTATAAATTGGATTTGTAAGTAAATTGCCACACAAAAACATTCCATTCCCACAAACGATTTATTCATTTGCACAAAAACTTTTTTTTATTAAAACACAAAACGTTATTATTGATTCAAGTTAGCATACAATTAGTTTACAATAGCACGTATGTATGTGTGTATGTATGATAGCGGCCAATCGCTTTAATTGAATAAACATCATGCCTTTGTTGTCATAACTATTGTCGTAGCAGACGACTATGAGAAATATAATTCAACAATACTTACATACACTCCACCGGCTGTTAAGACAGCGCGGTTCATGCGCAGGCAACAGTTACCTCCTCTGTGCCGGCTCGAGAGGACGAATGTATACAGGCAGATAGAGTCTGCGCGATTGGATCAAATTACGGACAGACTGGTAGGTAGACTGATGATGGTTATTAACCCAGCCTGCCCCACTTTCGAATGTAACACACATAAAGTGACCCTGTCTACTAATGTTTAAGGTATGATGGGACCAGAATTAGAATTTAAGTGTTTATTTGAGTAGATAAAATGTTGTACGACATAACAGGCGCCAAACAAAACAACAAAACGTTTATTCACAAACGACTGAATCTAAAAATCGTAGACAGATCTTATCTGACCATCCCTCAAAGAATATACGTCGTAATTATAAGTAATTGGGCAACTAAAATATCATATTACACAATGTTTGCAATTTACATTGTAATAAGATATGTTTTTTGAATTTTAATACTTCTTGTAAGCTGGTATTATTTGCGAATGTTTTTTTCAACTGGTATTATCGATAATAATTGCGTGTGTTTTGACTCTCATGTCTGAAAACAAAGTCTTATGGACTACTTCTATCTCGCTCACATAATTTTTTTTTAAATCATAACTTACATATGACAACACGCCTGATGCAAAGTTAGAGTGCGTTTCCTGAACGGAAACAACTGCTCCTATAGTTAAACTTCTACAGGCAGCAGGCAGGCTTCTCTAGCCTCCGCTATACCGGTTTAGGTAGACTAATATGCACCATCAAAATTGACAGTGCACAGTCCACTCGTTATACTTGGCTATTTTGAAACTGTTCCCGTAACGCGACAAGTGACGTTCGAAAGTGGTGGTGCTACCCCAACACGGCAGACCGGGCTAATAACCATCACACATAAATAAAATATAATAATAATAAATGTGACCGTACGCTGATTGAATTAGTATCCGAGACGAGGTCAACTGAACGTAATTGGTGGCATCACTGGCACCCTAATGGTACGAGTATAAAACTGAGGGCATGTTCGAATCCCTCAAAAATCTCAGCCGGTACCAGCTATTGTAACATAAAAAATCTTCTCAAATTCGAAGCAAATAAGTCGCTTTAAAACGACATCACTATTTATTAGTAGTAGGCGTTACTTTGCGGAAATTTTTAACTTTAATTATAGGTATAAGAGTGTAACGTAAGTGGTGGAGGGTTGATGGTGACGTTGGGTATAAAAGGACGCCAGCTTTCATTCTACGTACGTCTCCTGAGGATGCCACGTGGAGTGGTGAAACGAGAGGTTTTTGCATGTTCGTGACGGGTCTAACAGTAAATTTGGTCACTGTTTATCTTGTTTTCAAATTAAACAATTAAATTTTCTTAAAAATATAATTCAATAATTTAAAACAACACAAAGCTATTAGTTCGCACCCTTGTTTCTCGTAAAGCAGCGGCTCATAACAATTTTTAAACTGCCTACTTATCTATTGATCTAATCAAGTAGTAAGTCTAATTGCTCAATAATCTGGGTAAAATAATTAAAACTATCTAGTGATAAGGAATGTAGAATACTTTTCCTACAAAATGAACTAAAAATCATCGCCGAACTCGAGAAAAAAATTGTGGGCCCAATCTCTTTTATATTTAAAAAAATCATCTTTCTTACTTTTGTAGAATTTAAAATAAACATAAAAATTACGTAAAGGAGAATGCCCATTTGCCTAAGAGAAATGGGCCCACAATTTTTTTCCCGAGTGTGTCTATGATTTTTAGTTAAGTTTGTAGAAAAATAAATCTACATTCCTTATTACCAATCAATTTTAATTTTTTCATCCTGATTATTGAGTAATTAGATGTTTTCTGATGCAATATTTGAGGTTATTATTATATTAAATACTTTAATAAATGATTATATCTGTTTTTTATGTAATTAAACATTGTCTATTGATTGGTAAACGATGTGTTGATATAGTTAAAATGAATTAATGAAAAAATAATTATTATTTTAGAATATTGTTTTGTTACCAAACTATTAGGTATCAAGTGGGCCCAAAAATAGGCATTCTCCTTTGTTTAATTAATATTTACATTGAGACATGAAAATATACAATCTAAAATATAGAATGGCGGCGGCGTATGGTTGTCATCCCCTGCCGAGTGTCGTGGCGAGGGTACCCGCATAACCGAAACAGCTTATAATATAGAAATTATAATAATTTTAAGGGCCCATACTTTTGATTTTAAAGCCATTACTGTCCACACCCGCTCATGCAGACAAATTACACTCGATAACTACACATTACTATAATTATACCTAGTTATAAAAAAAACATAAAGACATCTTGAACTTTTTTTTATTGTGGCTCGGCATGTGACAACACTCCGCCTGGTGTAAAGCTAGAGTGCGGTCCATGAATTAAACAACTGCTACTACAGAGAAATCTCTACGGGCACCAGTCGCCTCCACTCCGGCTCGAGGACACGAGCATGTACCATCCAGATTAACAGTGCACACTCCTCTCGTTATATCTGGCTACTTTCAAACTATTCCTGAAACGCGACAAACTCACTTCAACTTCTGCTTTCATCCCTATATATTACTCTTAGTTCTTCGACTACATTCTGCTTATCAAAGACAACATAAATGAGCGGCCGTGGTCTAGCGGTAAGACGCGTGAACTCACGATCGATGAGACCCGTGTTTGAACTTAGCTAATTCTGACCGGTACTATGTTATGTTGGTCACTCAGTGCCTATAGGCACTATTAAAGAGTAGTAGGCAGATTAATGATGATAGCAATTTGTCCAGTCTGCAGTCCTGGGGTAGTACCACCACTTTCGAATGTAACACCCGTGAAGTGACCTTATCGCGTTTGAAAGTAGCCAGTTATAACGAAAGGAGTGTGCACTGCCAATCTGGATGGTACACGCTCGTCTCCTCAAGTCGGCATTGTGGAGGCGACTGCTGCCCGTACAGATTCCTCTGTAGCAGCAGTTGTTTCCATTCATGGACTGCACTCTAGCTTTACATCAGGCGGAGTGTTGTCACATGCCGAGCTACAATAAAAAAAATTGAGTTCATTAATTTTCACAATTTGAAATAAACTTTTTGTTATGGTATGGTGAAGCAGTCAAGTCAAGGCAAAGCTTCAGTAAAGTGGTGGAAGCCTTTATTCCACATCAATGCACGAAACACAGCTTTAGGGAAAACAACTCCAAAGCTCAAAGCTCCCCCATAATAACTCGGCTAGGTGACGTGCTACGGTCAGTGAAGGGTTAGCGTTAATAGGTAATATTAGTAATGGTTGTTTTTTTAAGTACACCATGAGTTATGTCACCCCTTCTTAACACATACTTACTCGTATATCAAGCTAACTCGTTACTGTTATAAATTATAATTAATAGACCGCGTTTTTATTAAATTATTAATGGTCGATTGCAAATTTAATAAAAAAACGTTCGTGTTGAGGTTAAATACTACGTTTGATGTGATCGACGCGTTTGAGACAAAGCAGTGGCCCCCGAACTTTGTAACAATACATAAATAGTGTTCATACATCAAAGAGATCGACCGCCATCAAAGAGTCTCACAATCAACGGTTAAGGCGAATATTATATACATTTACATATTTTTAATATTAAACAATACATTTTTGTTGCAATATATCGCCTTAATTTTTGTTGGAATACGTAAAATATTCGCACTAAGATGACTAAAGTTATCTAGGACGTAAGATTTCATTCATATTCTAATTCGTAGCAGATAGAAAATAACTTTACGGTATAGTAGTATAAAAAAATTCTTGTATAGATGTATTGTTCGTCGTTAAAAGTACAATTCTGACCTTAATATAATATTATGTACGCAGGTGTTAAGTAAACAGTGCGATGTAAAGAAGACATCATAAACACTCTTTGATACGAGCCAATATTCTAAGAAATCAACCTATACCAGTTACTCACTAACCACACGCTTATTTTATAAGATTCCTTTGGGATGGAACGGGAATACTAATTATAAGCATAGTTACGGGTAATAGCTGATAAATAAGTAAAAAACAGACATCAATTAGCAGACCCGGCTTGGCACCTGAAATTGTTATTGGCCTTAGACGCGTTACAAGATTAATTTGGGAGTAACCAGGTTTGTGAAGTACTGTCAGTCTGTCCACCTAGATGATGCCGTCCTGCAGTTATTTCCGTTCGTGGACCGCACTCTTCTTAACATCGAGTGTTGTCATATGCCGGGCTATTATAAAAATATGTTTGCACAAATATGCGTTTGCACCATGAACAAACGGAATGAACATGAATTTTGAATTCGAAAAATCATTATTTTATAAATTTTATGTTAATAATAAATAAATACACTTCGCTCGTTCAAAGTGACCCGCGGGACCGTTTGCGTTGGCCAGGCCTGCTCACTAGACTTCTCTTTCTAAAAACCACTCTTGACACTTTCACATAGCAAAGCTCTTTTCATCCATTCTTTTTTTTGTATCTCGGCATATGACCGCACTCCGCCTGATGTAAAGCTAGAGTGCGGTCCATGAACAGAAACAACTGGTACTACAGAGAAATCTCTAAATGCTACTACAGATAAATCTCTACAGGCAGCAGTCGCCTCCACAAAGGCGGCTTGAAGAGACGAGCATGTACCATCCACATTGACAGTGCACACTCCTCGCGCTATACCTGGCTACGTTTAAACTATTCCCGATAAACGTCACTTCAAGGTCATTTCACGGGTGTTACATTCGAATGTGGTGGTACTGCCCCAACACGGCAGACTGGACAAATAACCATCATCAGTCTGCCTACCACTCTTTAAACTCACTCTATCTAGCAAAAAGAGTAAATAGACTTTATCTAGACATAATTAATATGACATTAAATAAGTTATTTGCTCAAAACAATAAACTCCACGATTGCATCAATCATATTTTTAAACATTAAATAATATCAAGATGTTTTTACTTATTTACAAAAACAATCTAGATTACGTCTAGACGACATGATTCATTGCCATCTTTATCTAAAGAACACTATTCTAAATTATTTTTATTCCAATTTAACTATAGTAAAGATTTATATTAACATCTGTGATCCAGCCATCATCACGACCATGTATAACACAATCCAGTGACTTGGTAGCGTATAACAAATTAGCGGGGTATAGAGTGTACCCTATCAACCTGGACTGCGCTCATTCGTCTCCATTAAGCCGGAATAGCGGAGGTGACTGTTGCCTGTAAGTAAGAGTAACTGCTCGTGACGAATCATGGAACTACTATAAAAATAGAAAATAAATAATTAGTATTTATGAAATGTAATGTAAAAGTGCGATTCCGTATTCATAGATAATCTTTATGGACTGATTGCTCGTACAGGTTTCTCTGTAGTAGCAGTTGTTTCATTCACGGACCGCACTCTAGCTTTACAGGCGGAGTGTTGTCACATGCCGAGCTTTAATTAAAATAAAAAACACTTTTTACAAGTTATATTGATTAAGTCTTTCGACTAATTTATTTATTTCGTAATATATCATTGTTTAAGCCGATTTGGCTTCTTTTCAGCTACATTTGGCTTCGGAAAGACCCCTCCTTCGAGAAGAAGACCACGAGATACTCGACATGATTGCCTGTAAAAAAATTGTGGTTAGGAATTAACTAATTTTAAAAATACTTTTTTTTTATTGTAGCTCGACATGTGACAACACTCCGCCTGATGTAAAGCTAGAGTGCGGTCCATGAATGGAAACAACTGCTACCACAGAGAAATCTCTACGGGCTGCAGTCGCCTCCACTATGCCGGCTCGAGGAGACGAGCATGTACCATCTAGATTGACAGTGCACACTCCTCTCGTTATACCTGGCTACTTTCAAACTATCCCCGAAACGCGACAAGGTCACTTCACGGGTGTTACTGCCCAGGACGACAGACTGGACAAATAACCTTATGTAAGTTAGCGGTTTAAATAAGAATTGAAATATCATACGTTATTTATCTTAGATAAGATCAATTTATTATTATTGTAAAAAATATTTTGACAATAAAAGTGATATAAATACGTGACAATTGTAAGTCGCGAGATAATGCTAATATCTTTTATCAAAATATGTTTTCGTTGTCGCGTGATAGCACCGTGGCAATATTGCGTGATTACAAATATCATTAGACCACTTATTACATATAATAATAATAATTTATTAATGTTATAAACACACCTCCACCTTTTATCGTATTATGGAAACTACCAATCGATTAAATCAATAGATGTCATTATTTAATGCTCTCTTTTACAATATTATGAAAATTTCCAATTGTTTAGTATTTTTCCTATTAAGATTACGTGTATTTGGTTGTCATTGACTGATTATTGTTTTATAAACAATAAAATAAATAAAAAGTTTATTTGTCTCGTCACAATTTCAATTGAGCCCTGAAGCCTGCGAACCTAAAACACAACCATTTCCTAAGATCGCTGCCTGAAGCCCTGACTAGTCTTAAAACTGTGTTACCAGCATCAGTGCCTTCCCTATTTTAATGAATTTAACTTAATTATCAATACCTTAATTATTATAATACATTTGTACATTGGTTTTATTTTTTTAATACTAAAACAACTCGATTTGTATACAATACATTTTGTCCGCGAGGGCTTAGAATCGACGATTCCGCCTGTCGGCTCCAGTTTCGGACTCATGGAGCCGGCATAGTGGAGGTGACTGCCGCTTTTAATATGTCTCTTAGTAGTAGTAATAGATCCTCTCCTTAACCTGACCACTAACTCAACATCAAATGGAGTGCGTGCATACGTAAAAACTAAATCGATTCACTCCCACTGTGCCGTACTCGCGTGCTATATAACAACGAGACTCGGAAAGTTTAACTCGCAATTGAGTACTATTAATATGATAATAGTCGTATGAATATGAGTTTTTAAAAAATGGCAAAATTTACAAAACTATTATATGTGGGTTGTATGAAGCAAAACCCATCTCAATGCAAATCTCTCACACAATACGTAAATGTTATTATTAATACAAACATTTATTTGGACATATTATTACTTATGGATGCATTTTGTACTATTTAAGAAAACCGGATGTTTTCCTTATTATCGTCAATGGAATGGAATTATTGTGAACGGGGTTTGTAATAATCCGAAAATATGCTATTCTATTTTGGAGACAGATGTCATTTGTATTGTGTTTACATAAACATACATACATACGGGCTAAATTATTAATAATAACTCTTTACTTGGAAAATTATTTATAAATTCGCAGCAGAATTATACACATTGTAATTTGTTCAAATTCAAATAGATACCTATATACTAACATTGTCTCATCACGTTGCAGTTTTAATGAGGTTATTCGGTGGTATGTTTTGTGTACTGACTGCGACAGTGCCTAAGTGGCGAGCCAATGTCTCGGCGTATAGTCTCTATCAATCGAACGATATTATTTTGACCGCATAGGTTATAAAATTTGAAGTAAAGCGACTCTACTCGTAGAGAAGTATCACTCTACGCCGTGAAAGCGTAAATATATACTCATACTCAGGACTCTGCATCAAAATGACACGCGTTACATTCCTCTTGATGTTTCTCGATTACCCAAAGAATTATAAACAAGCAAAAATATAATGTTTTTGATATCAAAGCATGTTTACATAGAGAGCACTAATTTAAAACGCAAACATTGTACCTACAACTGGCAACACTATTTAATAAACATGGCCTCTCCTACAATCACATAATATAATTTTATAAGCATCTTTCATAACATATCAACTATGCGTTTGACGCATTCTAAGAACATGCTCTGTATTATACAGGGTGAATTTTTCAAGTGGGCTTTCATGGCGAAATCCTAAACTATAAGAAATATCGAAAAATGCTGAAAGGAGTCTCGATGCCGATTTTGATGAAAACTAAAACTGCATTATTAGATTTTTGATAAATCCATTTTCCTGGCCAGGAATCGAACCTGTTGATTTTGAAAAAATAAAAACACTCTGTATTTTTGCACCATCCGATAGTGTTCCTGATAAGGATCAAATTCTGGGAAGTAATGATATACGGAAAACCAAAGAAAAATGTTGATTTTTAACAAATTGTCTCTTATTTCCATGTATTTATACATTACCTACTACATTTATTATGTTTTGATTTAAAATCTCGCGCTCTTCGAGGTTAAAAGTCATGATTTAAAAAAAAGAAAACAATTGAAACGTAGGAAAAACTATAAATTAATTTTTAAGGTCCTGTGCCATGGCCGGCTAGGTCGCCAGATCTAACACCTTTAGATTATTTTCTCTGGGGGCATGTCATAAACGAAATTTACAAATGTACGTACAATGAAATTGATGACTTAAAACTAGCGTTAGGGAATATTCTGAATGGAATCAATAACCTTGTGATGTGGAATGCAGAACACTCCTTGAGGCGTCGAGTTCAGCTATGTATTGAAAATAATGGCTATCATTTTGAACAATTGATTAATTAAGATTTAATTACTTAATGTTAAAAAAATAAAACATTATTTTGCGAAAAAATCAAGACTTTCCTTTCATTTAACCTCGAAGAGCGCGAGATTTTAAATCAATATGATGATTTTCAATTATCATAAATTATAATAAATGTTGTCAATGTACCGGTAATGTATAAATACATGGAAATAAGAGACAATTTGTTAAAAATCAACACTTTTTTTTGGAGATGCCGTATATCATTACTTCCCAGAATTTGATCCTTATCAGGAACACTATCGGATGGTGCAAAAATACAGAGTGTTTTTATTTTTTCAAAATCAACAGGTTCGATCCCTGGCCAGGAAAATGGATTTATCAAAAATCTAATAATGCAGTTTTAGTTTTCATCAAAATCGGCATCGAGACTCCTTTCAGCATTTTTCGGTATCTCTTAGGTATAGTTTAGGATTTGGCCATGAAAGCCCACTCGAAAAATTCACCCTGTATATTCATTAATATTTACATTACTTGAATTTAAAGAGTGGTAGGCATACCGATGATGGTTATTCGCCCAGTCTGCCGTGTTGGGGCAGTACCACCACTTTCGAATGTAACACCCGTGAAGTGACCTTGTCGCGTTTCGGAAATAGTTTGAAAGTAGCCAGGTATAGCGAGAGGAGTGTGCACTGTCAATCTAGATGGTGCATACTCAATTACTCATCTCCTCACAGCGGAGACGACTGCTGCCTGTAGAAATGTATCTGTAGTAGCAGATGTTTGTTGTTTTGTCTGGACAAAGCTAGTGCTTGAGTCATAGGCACCGAGCGACTCTGAATTAGCGAGGTTCGAACACGGGTCTCATCGATCGTGAGTTCACGCGTCTTACCGCTAGGCCACGGCCGCTCAATAAGGGACCTTCAAAGAGTCCCGTAGTCATCGTCCATGGTCTGTCATCAGTTACCTGCCTACCTCAGATCCTACCCCCTTTCGTATCTAAAATTTTCTTACATTAATTCCAAAATAAGATGTATAAAAACAGAATCAAATTGTATTTGTTAAACTGAACAAAATAAACCGTTTAGATGTATGTAAATCCTTTTGAAAAACAATGTTTTCCCCTTTCGTATGTTATTTGAGGAATTCTTACACATTTTTCTAATAATTCCTTTACTTTAAATACAACAATAATTGTGTATTTGAGACGAGGAAGGAGTACTCTCGAATCCCAATAACGGTTACAGCATCACCGCTAAAACTGAATAATTCACTGACATTTAGTAGCAGACTAAGGCTAAAGCGGGCCCTAGGTTGCCTAGGCCTCAGTCCGCCCATGCTGACATTAATATGTCTAATTTCTATCCGATCTCGAGACGAATGTATAATACACAGGACCAGATTCACAGAGCACACTGTTCTCGTTATAACCCGGCTACTTGCGAGCTTATACCGAAACACGACATAGGTCAGTTTGAAAGTAACCAGGTATAACGAGAGGAATGTGCACTGTCTATCTGGATGGTGCATATTCTTCTATCTCAAGTAGGTAGGTGCCGCCTGTAGAGATTTCTCTGTAGTAGCAGTTGTTTCCGTTCATGGACCGCACTCTAGCTTAACATCAGGCGGAGTGTTGTCACATGACGAGCTACAATAAAAAAAATTATGTACTTGATATTTTGAAATCGCATTAAGTTCGTGTTTGTAGAGTGGTGGAAAATGTCGAGAGGAAGTCGTCATTTTGAATGCGAGATGACAAACATTTGTCGCACATAAAACCACAAAATAATCCTTTAACATATGCCCCTGTCGTTACGTTTTGACATAGATTTACAATTATTTACAAGAGACCAGAAGAAACAGCGTCGCCTGTGAGCAGCAATAATCCCACAGATTAAGATAATCCTTGTTTATCTCACCACACTTTCGCCTCTAATTGTCTATCGTTGTGAAAAAGAGCGGGACAAAATGGCCGCTCATTTATTCACACATACGTACTGTTACAGCTTTTCAAAATATTTCATTCGCTCGATTTTACTGTTCACAAAAAAAAAACATTTAAATTTAAACTTTATCACTTTAGAGTTTAGGTTTATATTTGATTCAAAGTCGTGTAGGTAGGAAGCAAGGTGTTTTCGATCAAATGAAACATGTTCGGTCTCAAACACGGATTAACCGCGGGTTTTGAGTTACGGATGCGTTATATATTTTTTATTGTTGGCACGAGTTTTGCGAATGTGTTTTGTTAATTTTTGTTTATGTATTAAGGTGACAGTTTAGTGGCTTCGTCTAACATTTTATATGTTAATAAAGTTTTGTGTCTTAATGGCATTGTAAACAGTCAATGTTTAGACTGATCCGTCTAATTTCATATCATTTCATCTGCGTCTTGTTGTTACCAAATGTTTTATAATATTGTAAATTCGTTTCAACTCATTTCTTACAATCTAGTTATCTATTTATTGCTGTATAATCCTAAAGCACTAAAAAGCTCAAAACCTTCCTCGATTAATGCCTATCTAATGCCACAGACAGCAAGCAACAAGATTCATTTGGTTATACATACTTAAACATTTAACGGTAATGTATTAAGAATGATTATCTATGTATTATCACAGATACAAGTCGGATTTTCCCAAATATTATAAACTAAAACATCATACATAAGTATTAAGTAATTTTGTTGTTATCTTCTGTGTTACTTACTGAATTGTTTAACGCTTATATCTACTTATCATTCTAATCAGGGATGAGCAGAGCGCTGGGAAAATACTCAACATTAAATACGATTTTAAAGGGCAAATGAAAACACTCTCATCAATAATACGTGAATCCTCGCGGAATCCACTCGTTTATTGCAACTTAAACAATTTAAGCCTCTCTCTCTCTTACACGTCATCTATATAAATAATTATACTAACACTAGAAATAAATAGAGTTACCAATTTATACAATAATTTCATTACAATACAGGCAGCCCCCCTCCCTCCCGCCATTACAGATATCACAGTCTTAAGAACGCGCGCGTGCACACACACCCCACACCCACACACACATAGTCAACATTTCATATACGTGTACTACAACATAGTTGATCAACTGTGCTTGCTCAACATCTGTTGCTCGCCATCCAAGTGCGGCGGACTCGAGAGCGGCGGCGACGCCAACCCCTGTATCCTTCTGTACAGTTGGTGATATTGGTTCGGCGGCGGAGGCGGCAGGCGCAAGAGAGGGCCGGGCAACGCGTACCGACCGTACACGGACAGCAGCGGCGGATACAACCCGACCAGGGAGGCGTACGGATTGCCGAACATCGGATGCAACATAGCGCCGCGTTTGAACGCCGCCAGACGCGATCTCGACGCGGCCGTCGACCGTCTCCTCAGCTTGCCGGTGGTGCCGCCGATGAAGACGTCGTCCGAGGAGGGATCCAGCATCCAGTAGTTCCCTTTTCCGGGATCGTCGTAGTGCCGAGGCACTTTCACGAAACATTTGTTAAGACTCAAATTGTGTCGTATAGAATTCTGCCATCCTTGTTTGTTCTCTTTGTAATATGGGAAATTCTTCATTATGTATTCGTATATTCCGTTCAGTGTCAATCTTTTCTCGGGGCTGCTCCGTATCGCCATCATGATCAGCGCGTTGTAGCTGTACGCCGGTTTCTCGTTGCGTTTCTTCTCGCTGTCCTCCTGCGCGTCCGCGACGCCGTTCGGCGGCGGGCTCTCGGTGCCGGTCACGTCGAGCTCCGTGTCCGAGGAGGACGGCGTCGTGTCGGACGCCGTCGCCTCCGGCAATAGCGCTCGTATCGCGAAACTGTGCGGAGGGCTCATCGCGAGAAGTCGGCCGGACCGACATGGCTCGCAGCCGACGACTGACTGAGCGACGGGGCCGGCGCACGATCACCCCGCCTAGTCGACCACGCCTTCCCCGAGCCCCTCCCTCTCGCGCCGAACGAAAGGGGCTCCCGATATCACAATATGAGCGATGGCGGTTAAAAAGACATTTGTTTGTTGTACGAATTAAAAGTGACCGCCGCGCTGCCAACAGTGGCCGTTCTTTGCGCTTTCATATTACCTATATGGGGATGATTTCTGACTGCGGCCGATTCTATATCTAATAGGTATAACCTGTGTATGCTCAGTTAATATCGGGGACATATCGGATTGTGCATCATTCGATTGTTGCACGAAGAGCGGCTCATTGTTGTGTCTCGCACATGCATCTTCATTTTCTTAAGGATGTCATTTTAGCATAATAGGCAATATCTACTAACAGTTATATCTCTGAATACACTATATTACACTCTCAACATGTTTGGAATGCGAGTGATGTTCGCTTTTAGCGAGGGATGTTCAAAATAACAATTCCTGTAAAATTGTTTAAACCCCGCCTACGACACTATCCACGCCCACGTAACCTACTCTACTGAAAATACACAATGTATTCCTAAATTATTGGACTTTTGGGGGTAAACATATAAAAACGCTGTATTAAATAAATAAAAATATTCACTAGTGGGTAATATGCAGGTTACTTAAACTTTATTCTATTGTTTCTGCCTACCCCTTCGAATTGTTATTAATTTCAGTATAGTGAGCTACTATACCTACCTACCTACCTATCTAATAACTTTTACAAGTACCTACCTATATGTAGGTAGGTACGTAATATAAATCGATAATCCTATAGAAACAAACTGTAACAAATAACATGAAACAACGCCTGAAACCGCTGAAACGTGATTTATCAACAATTGAGCCAATTCATAACATCAACTACTCTTGCCACGCCATTTTAATGCCAATGCGCGTTAAAATAAGGTTAATATTTACATGTACTAAACTGTATGTCCAATAACAATAGGTATCTTTGTTGTTTATTTTAAGTCATAGAAATATTGTAATAAGTATTATAGATAATTAAAATATTTTTTTCGTATAGTTATTACTTATGGGGATTTATAAGTCGAAAGTTCTAGGACTTTCGCGTGAATCTAGTGTCGCCCAAAATTGGTCTCGGTCGTGCAGAAATCTTGCGAGACTTATTACTTTTTTTTTAAATTGTAGCTCGGCATGTGACAACACTCCGCCTGATGTAAAGCTAGAGTGCGGTCCATGAATGGAAACAACCGCTACTACAGAGAAATCACTACAGGCAGCAGTCACCTCCACTATGCCGGCTTGAGGAGACGAGCATGTACAATCCAGATTGACAGTGCACACTCCTCTCGTTATACCTGGCTACTTTCAAACTATTCCCGAAACGCGACAAGGTCACTTCACGGGTGTTACATTCGAAAGTGGTGGTACTACCCCAGGACGGCAGACTGCGCTAATAACCATCATCAGTCTGCCTACCACTCTTTAATGAGCGACCAAAGTACATATAACAATGTTACATTGGTCAGAATTAGCGAGGTTCGAACACGGGTCTCACCGATCGTGAGTTCACGCGTCTTACCGCTAGACCAAGGCCGCTCTTGGAACGACGCAAAAACGTTGGCACATTTTGAGCTTATATTGACGTAGAAATGAAATCTGGACCAAGTCTCGTCTCGGTCTCGCTTCGGGGAACACTTAAGGATAACCGACCAATTTCCGATAGCAAATATTTCTCTGACATATGTGCAAACTTTTTCCCAACAATAGTAGATTACACACGCACACGTTCGGAAATCAGGCGAGCGAATAAACATCATCAATGGGTGTGTTCAAAAACAATAACACGGTTCCCACAGACACGCCGCAGGCAGAAATCGGGAACATTATGCGAGTTTAATCGATGCCTCTTTATTTTTTTAATTGTTCTCCGAGAGCAGGAGGTCGGCCGCACTGCCCTCGGGCGGTACGGGGCATACCCCATTGTGCACTCTACTTACAAAATTAAAAACTTTGAGCCGTTAACATTCAAAACAATATTATTTTCATAACAGTTTTAAATTGAAACATACAACATAAACAGAGTCGTTTCATAGTTCTGATGCCCTTTGGCTTTTAACTTATTAAATATAAATAAGATACTATTAAAAACGTATTTATTGTGCGAAGAATTAAAATTAACATCATAAAAGAGAAATAATTTGAAGCTAACGGTAATTGTTGGCGAAATTATCACAAGAAAAGAAATATTGTTGACGAGTTTTCTCACAGGAACGCCAATTACGCGATTCTTCACTCGAATATGCTTCAACTTGAAAGATTTCATGACATATTTAAGTGGCGATATTTGAGCGAGTCTATTCAAAAGGGCGGGAAATATTATTGCCTCTTTAATCGCGTCACTCGTACATTATTTACACTAGGCGATTTTATAATTCATTTTTACTATTACGTAGTCGTAGTCGGGCTCTGTCAACCGAACTCTTTTCAAGCAGGCATAGCAGAGGTGACTGTTGCGTGCAGACATTGTAATTGCCATCTAGATTATTGAAATCGGGCAGTGAGTGCCACTAACTATATCTCGGAGAGTAGAAGAGTTAGCGTGTTCGTGTAAAAGGCGATTTTGTTCAGTATAACGAGCACTATATTTTTAAGACCGAGCGAGCCAGGGCACCACAACAAACTAGTCAATTTAATGTAGGCAATAAAAGGAATTAAATATTGAATTTTCTACAATAAAAACAATAATAAGAGTAAAGATTCGTCCAGTGTGAATAGCGCTTAATGGGCTGTGTGCGCGCTTCCAATTTGTGTTATTTGTGTAAAATAAGTCCTTTTATGTCGGTGCGTTCGGTTCGCTGGTCGGGGTGGGACTGGCGGGACTGGTGTGACCGAACTGCGAGCGTACTGCGTTATTTTATTTGTTCTTTCAATCGATAACAAATCATTCGACAATCTTTGATGAGTTCGCATTGTTGTGCGATCAGATGTCATCTGTGGGAATTATGTTAGGACTCATTTACGTGGTTTCGATTTTTATTGTTTTTCTTCATTACATACATACTTTAAATCTAACACAAATGTACGCTTCGCTACTTCTGGTTTATCCTCCCAAAACAGAACCCAAAATACGATTAGATCACTTGAAAACGGTTGTACCAACTACCCCAGTACTGCAGACCGAGCAGTATACTTATATCTCATAGTCAGAAAGAGCGCCAACGACTCTCGTTTCTACTGCATTCGTTTAGTACTCTCCTGATATTATCTTCTACTATTCGTCCTACTTACTTACTTACTTAGCTCACGCCTTGTTCCCACTGGGGTAGGCAGAAACTATGGAGCGCTAGCGACTCCTCTCTCTACATACCACTTTCGCTTCGACCACATCCATTACTCCCCTCATGCATGCACGTCGGTTGAGGTTACTCTTCCAATTTGACTGCGAAAGGTCTTCCTAGGGCGCCCCTTTCCGACACTGCCATCCACTTTCGCACAATAGATCTTTTTAGTTAATCTCCTTTCATTCAACCTTTCCAAATGACCGAACCACCTTAGCATACCCCTTTCCACTCTGGTCACAATACTGTCCTTGAGCTCGCAGCGATTTCTTATCACATCGTCCTATAATGTTTTTAATTATTCTTGCTGTTTTTAAACATCCTTCACACTCATCCGAAAAGCCTTTTCACTCCAACATTCAATTTCATTTTTACATTCAATCTGACACAAGCACAATTTATATGTACATAATTATTACTCGTATGTGTTACCGCTCGATATTTCGTTCACACAAAACGTAATCTGAACAAAACACTCAAGTATGTTTGTTTATTAAAACAAGTAATTGTGCATCCCTCGCCCGAACAACGGCGTAATCCCATCCCTATCTACATATTGTACATAATGCGACACTCGTCATTAGAACAACACGCGCGCGTGACCATCACCGTCATCACGGCCACCGCCGCGCATGTCCACGGGGCGCCAATTATCATTATAAACAACCCTATTCGCAACACACGTGACCGAACACAATCGTCATTAAAGTTTGCTACATTATTACAATGATTCACTTAGCACACGCCGTTCACCTTACACCATGGACCACGGTGCTCCAGTAACTAGGTGCACTCTCTCTACGCCTGATGTAAAGCGGTCCACGAACGGAAACAACTGCTACTAAAGAGAAATCTCTACAGGTAACAGTCGTATCCACTATGCCCGCTTGAGGAGATGAATATGTACCATCCAGATTGAGACAGTGCAAACTCTCTGGCTACTTTCAAACCGCTCCCGAAATGCGACAAGGTTCACACCATAATAACCATTAGTCTGCCTATACTTTCTCCATGTTTTCTACTTCCTAGTGTTATTCTGTCAGTTATTGCCTACATAAATGTGCCCCGGAGGCGTTTTATGATTGATTAATTACGATGTGTGACGAGGACGCGACGCCCAACGCGGAGGTTGCGCAACGAGGATTTTTAAATGCATCATATTGGCCATTTTGTTAATACCCAAAGTCAAATTATATAATCCAACTATTACCTAAGGGATAGAACGTTCGTTGGTGGCGATAATAAACGATTTCGTCATTTTTTGAGCGGCCGTGGTCTAGCGGTAAGACGCGTGAACTCACGAACGATGAGACCCGTGTTCGAACCTCGTTAAATTCTAACCGATACTACATTGGTACTTTGTTATATGTACTTTGGTCGCTCATTAAAGAGTGGTAGGCAGACTGATAATGGTCATTAGTCCAGTCTGTGAAGTAACCTTGTCGCGTTTCGGGAATAGTTTAAAAGTAGCCAGGTATAGCGAGAGAAGTTTGCACTGTCAATCTAGATGGTACATGGTCGTCTCCTCGAGCCGGCATAGCGGAGGCGACTGATGTCCGCACAGGTTTCTCTGTAGTAGCAGTTGTTGCTATTCCTGGACTGCATTCTAGCTTTACATCAGGCAGTGTTGTCACATGCCGAGCTACAATAAAAAAAAAATATAACACATATAGGTTACACGAACGTGTATTCAGTATTACGTCTCCTGAGTGCCTAGTATGAATTTATATGCCGTTCTCACGACGTAAAGTGAGAACTCTACACTAATTAGATAATATTATTTTGACCGCCGACGTATCAAATGAGGCGAAAGTTACACCGTAAATGTATGTTCATATTCGGCCTTCTGTATTTTCCCAGGAGAAGAGACGCACTCATGCTTTCCTCATGACGAGAACACATAAAGAAAGTGTAGAATACCACAAGATATAAGTCAGTGTAGTGGTGTGTTTACAATATGGTAGTTATTTAAAAGAGTTAATATTGTTTGTAAGTGGCCATAATATTATGCAAGATTACACGCACACTAAATCTACAATTGGAAAATTATTTCAATGCTCCTCCACTATGCGGTAGGTAAACTATAATACAATAGCACAAAGTGATGTACCCACTAAGCGATGGCTGGTAAACAATCTCGTTCGGCTCATTCGACTCACAATTCAGGATGGTACATGACATCCATCTAATCCTGAATATATTTTAAATAGCATTTATTTAATTATTAGGTATTACATTTTTATTAGAATTACATACTGTTACGTTCGTGGGGTACAATAATACACGACTTCGGTCTTCGCACAGATTTATTGCATACGACACACAAGTAGAAGCAGGAGTGGTACGATAGTCGCTGGATAGTTCAGTATCACTTGGTATCGCAGGAGTTGCTTGTAATGCATCCAAAATAGGACTTATACGAGACCTTTCTAGCAACTTCGAAGAATGATATCTCTTTCGCAGCCTAGGTGCACGTAACAATATCATCGAACCGGCATAATGGAGGCGACTGTTGCCTGTAGAAGAAGCTAGCGAAAACTATTCCCTAAATCAATAACATTAACGTTTTGTTATATTTTTATCGATTTTCATAGCATTTAATTTATAATCATGGGATGGTCGTTAGTTAGGGTGAGATAGATACTGGTACTCATCTACGACGAAGCAGCTCGCAGGTGAGTCCATTTGATTACTAATTATAACATCGGTCAACAAAAGACCTAGCCACGATGCACCGAGTTCAATTCATCACTAAGTACATCACTAGTGAATAATATTTTCATGTCACGTACAAATGACTGAAAACAAATGTGAACAAATAAATAACAAGTGGCTGCTTGAATATTTACAACAATAACATACGCGTTACACATTATTTAAGTATATCTACACAACAAATACGGTTAGGCAGACCAACTTTGTAAAAGTATTCAAATATGTAGATATTTTTCCAATTAGTTGAGTAGTTCCAGTTAGTTAAAATTGTAGATATATCATTCTAATGACAGAATCGTGTGCACTATACGTATATATTTGTTATTGTAGCTCGGCCTAGCTAGAGTGCGGTGCGTGAACGGAAACAACTGCTAACAGATAAACTTCACAGGCAGCAGTCGCTTTCGCTGTGACGACGAATATGCACCATCTAGATCGACAGTGCACACACCTCTCGCTATACCTCGCTACTTTCAAACGCGACAAGGTCACTTCACGGGTGTTACATTCGAAAGTGGTGGTACTATCCCAACATGGCAGACTGGACAAATAACCATCATCAGTCTGCCTAACAGTCGTGCGAATTATTAATAATTAATATGCAAAAGTCGTCATATTTTCCTCTTCAACGTTTAAAAAGGGTACATCTGCGTGTTTCATACAATCAATTATATTTCATTGTTGAAAGCAACAATAACACGTCGCGACTTTACTAATCGCTTCACTATTAAACACCCACTGCATTATAGTACTAAAAACGACTGTAATACCGAGCGTTAGAGTCGAAATTCGCTCGTAAATTATTAGAAAACAATCCGGTCTTTTATTGAGTCATTCAAATTCATTCGATTCATCCCGCGCGCATCCATTTTTGGGCTTCTATAAAATACCTCTTTCTGTACATTCTATTTTAAACTTTAATGTTCGAACGATAAGTGCGCGTTCTCCTCGCACGTGTATGATGACAGGTGCTTTGAGAATCCAGGTTAGCCTCCCACTGGTTGTTGACAAAGAGATCAGTCGTTACAGACGTGTCGTAAGTTTGAACACTTAATTAAATGCTCTTGTTATACTTTAAGAAAGACATTTCGACAATCCCGCGACGGGTTTCCAAATACACATTTCTCGTGTGAAAGTTTATATTTTCACCTTTGCTAAATATACCATATTAGGTATCTACCAAATTACATCTCAATAAATATAGAACTACTTATAGTCAGTCGCACATGTCTTTACCACTCTGTCATTTTAGTGATAATAATAATAGCATGAAACCATAACTAGTGTTTTTCATACTTATACTAACTTTCAAAATCGCATTCATTCGAAAGCTTTACAGATAGCGTTGGTCATTAATTAATAGATGAGACAAACCATACTGATTAATTACATAATATTCCGACATAATAGTAATAGTAGGCAAACTACAAAATGAATGAATGACACCGGTGCTTCTTGAAATATCAAAGTGAGAGCACAATAGCGTTACCGCCGCACAATAGCCCATCAAACATGCAATAATATTAACAAAACTTTACCCGAAAGCGATCGTTAACACTCTTTCTTGTATTGTTGACAATCCGATTTTGGTATTCGGAGACCCCCCGTCGTCACCGAATCGGCCGAGGACACGCCAGACTCATGCGGATCAAAAAAAACCTATTTGTGGACACGACTCTGACACGAGGCGAGCGGCAGATGCTTTTTGAATTAACAAAAAAAGTCTCATTAAAAACGTTCGCGGTGATCTGAACGTAATCGCTTTGAAAATTAAATCATACTTTTTATTGTTATTCCTCGATAATGAACGCGAGGGGTCGTGCCGTTCTAATCCGATCGCTCGCCGGTAAATTTAGGTAGTATGCGAAAGTACTGAAAGTTCTGTTCGTCTGCACTACGCATTTACAAACATGTCGGGAACGCGTGCAGTGGACTCGAAGTGTCGCCAGCCATATGGAGTCGGTTGTGAAAAACTCACGTTTTGTTAATAATTGCATTCGTTTGTAGCGAGTCACGGACCGAGGGCGGGCGGTCGGCAGGGCGGGCGGCGGCGATTTCTTTTTGATCTCTGCCCAAACTTTGTCACTATAATGATCATATCAAATAAATAACAATACTTTTTAGTTTTTAACGATCGTTCTCTTTGGTGATACTGACTTTGCATATCTATGCTATTATTATGATACCTACCCGCAGGTCGTCGCCCATTATCACCTACAAAATGAAGGAGCGAATCAGAAATGGCGCCATTATTTCTGAGAAGTACACGATCGTATGTATTTTAAAATGTTTCAGCTGCAACTCACAATACCGCACTAAACAAATTAAATTTTGTCCATCGAGTGCACGTACTCGCTGCGGCTTCGAGTGGCCCCCGGGGTGATTTTATAACATTTTAACACCTGGCAACACCTGGACACTGTTGACAACCGACACCGCTCATCAATGCACGTTTTAATATTAGTACAAATGTAACAATTAAGAGTATCTAGGTACTTTATAGTTCATTATTATTTTAAATGTTAATTTTTAAAATAATTTTGTCTATGTTTCGTACTAATATTTAGTAAATATTATTTTATAATAATATATGTTTTAAGTTTACGTAATTTTCACTTTTACACATTTATTACGCGCCAATTCATTAATTCATCAAATAAATTAATTTACCAAAAATATTTTAAAATAAAATGCATGAGTGTTCTTATTGTTAAGAGACCCCATTTTTATTAGATTTATTTATAAGCCCTTTAATAGGGTTCGCTCCTTCATGAAAACGGTTGCTCAATTGAACGGAAACAATATCGAGTACCTGATGCCTACTCGTTGTTTTAGTGTTTTTCTATACGTTTCTTTTATATCCGAGTAGGTACTTAGTTATAAATGCGTTCTTTATTGAATAGCGACTGAGTACGCCATAATGCCACCACGACGGCATCGGAAGGAAAATGGGGGCAGACAGAGTAAGCGCATTCAAGTAATTAGGCATTAATTTTGATCGATTTAAACAATTTTAAATTTAAAAAACTACTAGAGTAGACTTACATATTATGTTAAGACGAAAAAGAAAAATGTAATTATTTAGTGATAATAAGAGCCCAGGCTGCCCTTCTGGGGTAGCACCTCGCACCCCTCTCCCCAGTGCAACACCTGTCAGGTGACCTAATCGCGTATAGGGTTCAGTCTGAAAGTTGCCAGGTATGCAGAACGAGAGGAGTGTGCACTGTCAACCGGGACATCGTACCTATCATAAATATAAAACAGCTCGGTAGTAATAGTAGGTATGTTAACAAACAATAGAGGGCGAGCTTACAAAACAACAGACAATAGATAACAATAACCCGTGCCGAACCGCACTCGAAATTAAAAAAAAAGAGGGAAAATGTTGAATATGGCGGAAGTCGTGAGCACGAGCGAGAGTGAAGTGATGGCTGCGGAAACGTGGAGTATCATCGACGACCTCGCGCGCCTTACGACATCTCCGCCATCTCGAGTGTCTATCCTCGGTTATTTATTGGCCGGGGCTGAACTCGGACCGATGTCGGCACAAATATTTGCATCAACAGTCAAACTACGAGTACTTCTCTGAGGCGTTATACTTAGTTTATTATTGCAAAACTAAAACAATATTTCCTCACAAGAAATAACATACATACACGTTCCGCTCGTTATTGTTTTCTCGTACATAACAGTGACGTAAATACACGGAAATAAATAAATAAATAATGTACCCTCCGAATGAGGAACGTGTTTCGGCGACGATTGAACCAATTTTGCAACGAGGGCGACCATGAAGACGCGCTATTGTTACATACAGTAGCAGGACTCGTCATGGCGACCATACACTTATGTACGATGTAGGAGTATCCAAATATATTCGTGATAAATGCTGAATCCATACAACACATTATGAAGCAACAATCGAACGTTATTGAAGCCATTAAAACGATGCACAACATAAACATTTAATTAAACGATATTTTCCTACTGGAAACCTTTGTTAGTTCGGGGTTCACACCGCGGCCGCGGGTCGGGGCTTCACCATCCGTGAATATACTCCGTCTACCTACTACGCTTCACTTTACTGACGCACATTATGTATATTTGAAACAGTAATATAGGTATCATTTTATAATAAGTGTTAAAATGATACCACTTTAGGTGTTAAACCCGTACATTGTGCATCACTCGACGCGTGATAAAAACAATACATTTTTATCTAGAGTGCTCGTACTTCGCGGTTTTAAACGTTCCGTTAACAACATAACTATAATAAACGTTGTACAAATAGCACCCTTAATGTCATTCACGTAAAGTTTATTTATTAATTTAAATACTATGACGGACATATTATTTATACAATTTTAAACTTTAATTCGTCGCGTTAGTGTCAAAAATCGATATGAAAGTGTAAATGATATGTCGTTTAGTACGTGAGGCGGTGAGAGGGCGCGTGCTAAATCACACGATTTAAATTTTCAAATAAAGAACTCGAAGTGAGGGTGTTCAGCACAGTAGACGTGTTTTACATCGTGATTACTCTCACATAGAGGTAGGTGCCTATTCACGGCGAAAAATTTAATAATATGTACACAATAAATATATAACATAACTAGTTTTATTATTTCCAAAATGTCCAGTGAACGTTTCCCATTACTATTTACGAAGTGTGAGCAGATAAGAGATTGAGAGGATCCACAGTCCCCACTATCCCTTCACGGGACAATGAATTGCGTATTTTCGTTTCAGTTACATCTCTAATATTATTGTAATAAAATAGTATCAGAAGAACATGCTTGTCTGTTTGAATTGAAACACGATATATTTACACAACTGTTTTACGACTACCGGCATTCGTTTCTTATTTTTTAACAAATATCTATTTCAAATCTGTCAACTGATTTGTCGAGGGGGTCACAAGGCTCGTCGTAACATTATACTGTTTTATTTTAAAGTCTCTGATATAATACGTCCAATTTGTGTACAACAAATGACATGAATAGGATGAAACATGTGTTTTAAAATAAATACAATACGCACAATTGCCCTGGCTGTTACCTTATTCGTACCTATTATGGGTATCGGGTATCAGGACGAGGACGACACACACAACACCCAGACACGATACATTTTTCGTCGTATAGCATACAGGTGATTTTTTCAAGTGTGCGTATCGAAACTGTAAGAGATAATGAAAAATATTAAAAGAGCTCTCTCTAGCGAGACCGATTTCCGCAAAATCCATTTTTCCAGCCTAGCGACACTACCAGTGTGTTGCTTTTTTTCATTCAAGATCAATGAGTACGATTCCTCGGAGACACACAAATAAACTTTCGCATTTACAATATTAGTAGAGATTTATTTATAAAATATTTATTTTTTACGTGACTCGGTCATCATTTTTCAGGTATTTTACAGACAACGTACAATAATACGTGACCAGTGACGTCCAGTGTTCGTATATACTGCACACTGTTAGAGATTAATTCTAAAATATGATATAGAGAAATATTTTATACCTAAAATATCAAGTGTCCGTAAAAATTAACACCTGAACAATTTTTCTCACGGCCAAAGCGCAACTCTGCAGGCACTGTAAGCACTGTAGCGTAAACTCGTAATTTTAGCGATGTAAAGGTGTCAAAAATACATTATTACAACATCTCAAAATGTCAAGTACACTTTCAATTTGAATAGTTTCGTATTTATTTTTGATAATGGAAAATCGGATTTGCTATGAATATTCACTTAATGCGGATTGTTATTGTAACCCTTTTTATATCCAACGTTTATTCTACCTACATATATTTCACAAAGTTCGGATGATACTAATTTGAATACAGCTTAGTATACGAGTAAAATATTATGTCCCTATTGATAAACTGTACCGGTCTAGCGGTAGACGGACCTCACGAATGATGACGCCCGTGTTCAAATATCGCTAAATTCTGACCGGAACCAAGGTAACTATGTTACATGTACTTTGGTCGCTCAGTGCCTATGATACAAGCACTGGCTTAAGTACAGTCGTTTAAAAAAACAATACTAGAATTCCTTTTTTGACTATTAAATAATACGCCAACGCCATCTCTTATCGACTAGTGAAACTATTTAATATTTAGCGCCATCTATTATTAAATAGCTACACTTTATTTCCTGTTAAAAGAAATTCAAAACCGCATCAATAGATGGCGCTCAACATTTCGACTAACGGTACCTCCAATCGAATTTGTAGTATAATGAATGATAAGTTCGATATGTTTTATGGATAACTTTACAAAACATTTACTATTTTATTGGAATCTGCAGTTACATGTGGACAATGTACAATAACCTTCTAATAATGTATTTAAAAGATCGATGCCTCTCGGGGGGCGCGGCAGCCGCGCATTTTTTATATCATTACCGTAAACGCGGCGCGGGAGAGCAACGTCTATATGGAGCATTGTGATCAATACAGTATAACAGGATAAACAAATAACCTTTAGCAGGTAAATATTATTTATATTAATTTACTTCAACAAATATTTAATATAACCAATTCGTTAGTACCGGCTAAGCTACCTTTATCACACCCTGTGATAATAATACACAAATAAATCTCACAAACTTTCCAACGGTGTACGCGTTTAACGTGCTTTGGTCGCTCAACGCCATGACAATGACATCGTACTTAGTATACGAATTGGAATAATCTTATTAGGTAGTAATAGTTGAAAGTATAATTAGAAAATATTGTCAGTTTGGTCAACTCTCAGACTCTCGCTTGTGTAATGATTACATATTTTTATACTCACATTAATATCTCACTATTATCCTAAATGCAGGTGCACTCCACGTCCTATCGAATCTTGTAAAATGATTAAAACTGAATATATAGATATCGGGCAAAGCTATTTAAATTCCTTTATTACACTATTATATTTTTAGGTCACCTAACAATTATGGACTTCACCGATAAGGTAGTGTTAGTGACGGGCGCGAGCGCGGGAATAGGTGAAGCGACCGCAATCCTGTTTTCAAAATATGGCGCGAGACTGTCGCTCGTCGGGAGAAATGAAGAGAATTTGAAGAAAGTCGCAGCCATATGCGAGAGTAGCAAAGGTATCGCGCCTTTCACGATTGTCGCCGATTTGTCCACCGACGAAGGCGTCGAGAAGACCGCTAGAGACACCATCGACCATTATGGAAGGTGAGATATAGTACGTAGCACACGTTACGAGATCACGACGTAGGAGATAAGATACTCGGTTCCAGATTGGATGTATTAGTGAACAACGCGGGTGTGGGCGCTCGCAATACGATCCGACACGCGGACATGGCGACCTTCGATCGAGTGTTCAACACGAACGTACGGGGCGTCTACAATCTGACCAGGCTGCTCACGCCGGCCATCATCGAAGCGAAAGGCAATATCGTGAACGTGTCATCCGTGAGCGGGTCGATGCCTAACGTCGGTTCGCTTCCGTACAGTATGACCAAGGTACGTAAAGATGCGCTCCGGGGCGTGCGCGAACAGATCACGGACCGTTCGCATCTTTCGCAGGCGGCATTGGATCATTTCTCCCGTTGCATCGCCCTCGAGTTGGCGCCGCTCGGTGTCAGAGTGAACACTGTCAGTCCAGGATTCACGGTGAGCGCGCATCGTCATAACCGAAGAAATAACGCCACCGAATTGAGCTGATATTAATTTCTTCAGGTGAGCGAGTTCGTGAAACGTCTGACAGGTTACAGTCAAGAGCAGTACGAAAGCTGGCTGCAGGACGTCGAGAAGGGTATACCGCTGCATAGTGTGGCCGTCGGCGATGACATCGCTAATATGATAGTATTCATGTCGAGCGCGTCGGCGGGACAGATGACCGGCACCGTGGTACCGGTAGACGGCGGAATCTCGTTGGCCGGCAGCGGCAACTCCACTGTTATGACCAGACAAGTACCCAAATAAGCACAAATACACACATATATTATGCATGAAGAAAATTATATATTTTTATGAAAAAAAGAATAGTTTTAATCCTTCGTAATAATGAATGAGCGCCCTCTTTCTGTAGTAATTCAATAAAATCACAGCACAATTATCAATAAACGAGATATAATTATTATTATTATACGACCATGCGTGGTTGCAACACTATGTTGTTTACATACATAAAATGATACTGACCGTGACATTGAACAAATATCATGAATATTATTAGAATATTTAAGGTAAACTGGAAGAACGATTAATACACACATGGCACACCTAAGTATTATAATTATTATAATAAGAAAACATTGATATCAATGAAATTCATCAGAATAACAACAATTATTACACTCTAGAGTTTTAATTATTACAATAAAATAATAAGAAGAAAGGATGAAACAAGGAAAGCTTTTATATTAATGAGACCAACGTAGGTATATACGCACTTAATAAAACGTTATATCACACCGCCCCGCTAGCAACTATTTTGTAGCTATTTTATAGCAAAATTTAATTAATAATATATATATGCGAATGTGATAAAAGAACGAGCGCTCCGTCTCTCCATCTGACACACTCGCCGCTACTCACTCGAGCACTCGAGCACTCAAAATTATAATACAACAGCACTACTCAATATTATTTGTACTATTCATTGTGACCGACATAAACAACTGCAAATATTTATATACCTTTACAAATGTCAAATGTACAATGTAACAATTAAACAACACCGTATACAACAATAAATGCGGTTCACACATTATGGCGTTTATTATACAACTTTTTTGTAGACATACAAAACAATCTCATAAAAACAGACTACATAAATGTAATAATGGATTGAATTAGATTGTCTTTCATCACTCATAATATTCAAATAGGTACTTATATGTTAGGTTAGGTATATAGCGCAAGTAATAAATTCAATCACATTGATCATGAAAGCGCAATCAGTGTTACAAGAGGCCATACTACTATTGCGTACCAACTATTACTACTCTATGACGATACAATATTAACCTGTTTAGTAAAACACCATTTAGATATGGACTTAAGAATAAATATACAATGAATAATGTGACTAGACATTATCATGTTATTGATACACATGTTTGCACGACCACATCCGGCAGAATCATAGTGAAGTGGAGCTGCGCATGGTGAATTGATCATGTTCACTAATAACTGGTAATTTTTACATGTTTTATCACAAATTTCACACACCAACGTCCATCCAATAAATACATCACCCCTCTTTTATCAATCAAAGAAGTTGCGTTTCCTCTCCGGTTGTTCACTGTCAGTGTCCGAGAAGCATGCGGTATAGCCGCTCTTGTCCCGAGTGACGTTCGCATCGGTCGAACTCACTTTTGAGAGTCTTTTGTGTGACACGCGTGATTTATTTATAATATTGCACACTTTTATGGGTGTAGATGTATTCTCACTGTTGAATAAAGTCGAGTCCTCTATTGAACTCGCCTTGGACCTGGTGAAGTATCTGGAGGGGACCTTGTTCTGAACGGGCGTCTCCTTCTTCGGTGGTCGTCCGCGTTTGGGCGCATCTCGTCGCGAGGGAGTCGGGAACTTCAGAAGGGACGTGTCTTTCTCATCATTATTGACGGTGACCACGTTGATGATGTTTGAGGAGTCAGAGCTGCAATGTAAGGGATCCCGGGCCGTCTCCGCACGCTTGTTCGCACACATCTTGTTCCGAGACTCCTTTATGAGCTGTTTGTTGTTATTCTTAGTTTTGGGCAGTTTGCGTGAGGAGTTATTCTTAGTGGACCTGATGTAGCTGGCCGTGAATCCTGAGACGTCACTGATATCATCGAACAGTCCATTGGACACCTTCACCTTCCGTGATGGTGTGTTATCAGGGTATTTGTCTGCAGACTTTTTTGATAAGCTCTTAGATAATGAGGATTGTTTAATTTTTGTTTCACCGCTGAAAAGTCCACTCTCTAACGAGCTGTCCATGCGTTGCGTCTTATTGATGCTGCGTAAATTGCGCCTACAAGCGGTCGTCCTCGTTATTGCTTTTGATGAACTTTTCTCAATTTTGTGAGCTTTAGACTTAGTTGTTTTAATATTAGACTCAATATTTGTAATAATAGAATCTTTACAAGTACTAATGTCAGTACCCTGTGGTACATGAGGTGCATCATCAAAATATATATTCTTTTCATGTTGTTCTGACTCTGATTCATCAAATATGGACAGTCTCCTCTTCTTTTTGTTTTTAAATGTCAAATTGATATCTCTGCCGGGCGATGTATCTTTGCTTTTCGAGCAGTGAGCGTCCCCGTGTCGATTATTTATCATGTCATACTTATAAAGGCAAGGTGCTCTTTTAGTTTTGATCCAATACACTATTTCATCCATCGTTCTCATATTTTTTGTACGTTTTAAATCAAGATGTCGATGTCATGCCGATCGTCTCGTGTTCGTACGTTATCGACGACGCAGTCTCACCGGTGGCGCAGGCAGCGTTCCGCGACTCACATAATGCATACAAACACTACACCACTCTCTTGTTACCGTCATTTTATTCACATTATCTGAAACAAACATGCGGAGTAGTGCGGGCAGAGCGAAATGTTACCTTTTACGCTATAACCCGGCAACGTTATATCAATGTTTACATAAAATTATTTGCACAATGACTCGGAAGATTCTTTAAAATAGAGCATATACATAGTCTACTTGCGAATATGTATATGTCGCCACATTGCAGCAGAATTATAAGAATATTTAGAGTTATAAAATCATAAATTGTGTAATGTTGTATTTACCTCGATCGAACCACCAATTCAACTCTTAAAAGCAACTCTTATTACTTATTCACAGTATTAGGTAAAATATAACCAGCTATATGCTTAATACCCGAGAAATGCTCAAAATTTAACACTAAAATAGCACTCAAAGCCGGATTCGCCCAAAGAACCACAACAACAAGACAAAAGATGGCGCATTGAAGCCAACAAGCAGCATTCAAGATGAGTGGAAAAAAAATTGCTGAAAATAAAATATTATAGAATACATATGAATATATAATTTATTTATACTATTTTATCCATTTTCTAAAAGTTCAAAATAATTATAATAATAGAAATGAGTGAAAATATGTGATTCCGGTTATAACTTTTGTAATAAAGGAACGTCTCGGTTGCAGATAATAACCACAGAACGCTCCTTTAATACAAAATACACATAATATAATTTTATGTTTTATACGCTTTTACTTTAATAAATTATATTTTTTAATTTTAAAATGATATAAAAACTGCTATTTTTTTTATCTACTATATGAATTTTCGCGCCAATACAACCCTTAGTTTTGTATTTTGACAGATTGTTGCCGGGTTGGGACTGCGATCTTTCGTCGTGTTATTTAATATTTATACACCTTTGTTTACTGGAATTGTGATGTTTGTGTAGTAAAATGTATTATTATAGTTGATTGTGTCATATAATCATCATGAGTGACATTCAAGCTTTTATAGACCGCCAACTTGGATTTCGTAAGTATGAAAGAATCATGTTATATTCCTAATGAATGCGAAAGTATTTTATTTACATTTCTTTACAGAATTTCGATTCAATTATGACAATATACTGAGGCGTTTGGTCGTAGGCAGCGCAGAATCTCATTATGGTTTACAAAATAGTAATGTTGCGGTCAGTCTAGACGATGACCCTATGCCTATATTCGCATGCCGGTTCGCGGAAGCTGCAGGCTACAGGCATATACTAGCACTGGCTAACGAGGATGGAAGAGTCGCTTTACAAGTGAGTAGAGTGAGAGCTATCCCTCTGCTGTATTGTTGTGTGTACAACAGTGTTATTGTATATTACAGAATACTGAGCATGTGTTGTCCGGGAATACAGTCGACGGTTATCAATGTCACAACAATGCCGTATTCGATCTCGCATGGATGCCTAACACTATGAAGTTTGTCACTGTCTCAGGTAATATTATATTTTATATATGTTTTGAGTGAATAAAATCTGTTAGTATATAAATATAAAATGTGTTCAGGTGATCACACAGCGCACTTATGGTCAGCGGAGAGTTCGGGTCCTCGACGTATTCAGATATTCTCAGCCCACACGAGATCTGTTAAAACTCTGGCCTTCAGACCGCAAGAACACACAGTCTTTGCGACAGGTATAATTTATAATACAATTGTCACACCTTTTTCCCACAGGGATAGGCAGAGACAACGGAACACCATAAATAATTGCATATTCCATAAACAAAGATTGGTAGATCGTCTTACATAGAGTGTAATGTTGAATGTAGTAATGCTCATGAATTGCAGGCGCTCGTGACGGAGATGTGTTAATATGGGATGTGAGAAGTAATCCAGAACCCATACTCAAACTGAACAAGTGCCACAGCCACGGATTGCCCTCTCCCGCCAGACAAAGAGCCAATACACACAGGGCGACATCTATCACTGGTGAGGTCATTCATAGATAATACACAAAGATATAATTTTGTGCAAACATTCGCCTGTTTTAATATTATTGCTTATTTCCATGCGCATGCAAAATTCTTTATGAGTTTGTGTAGGTGAATGATTTCACAGATTTATTCTTATGATTGCAGGGTTGGTGTTTCAAAATGACCAAACACTAATATCTTGCGGTGAATGCGATGGCAATATCAAAGTGTGGGATTTACGGAAAAATTATGATGTGTATAAACGTGAACCTTTACCCAAACGCTCTATCCCATATTGCGGTAGTTCAGCCAAAAACGGATACACCAATCTGATAATAGACGACACGCAGATGAGACTGTACGCCAGTTGCATGGACAATGTTATATATTGCTACAACATATCCACTTACAACACCTTCCCGGAGCAGAGATACATCGGACACGAGAACAGCACATTCTACATCAAAACATGTCTCAGTCCGGATTGCAAGTATTTGGTGAGCGGCAGTAGCGATAAGAACGCTTACATTTGGAATGTTCGATGCTCCGAACCCGTGCTCAAACTGACGGGACACTGGGCGGAGGTCACATGCGCCGCTTGGTGCAACGCCGGAGATACTAAGTTGGTCACTTGCAGCGACGACGCCAGGCACAAAATATGGAGAATCGGGAAAGAGTCATACGACCGGGAAGAGGAGTTGCAGGGGCGGGCGGAGACCGTGCCCAGGACGGAAATAGCCAGTCTGCCGCAATGGGGTTCCTTGAGATCGCCGCATTCCATTAAACGCAAGAGAACCGGTACACCTACGTCTCATAATAAACGTACGAAACTAGATAATAGTAGTTCCATTAAGAAAAGTAAAAGATGTCTGAGTGACATGATGAATGCGGCCAGAGATCACGAAGACAACAGCAAGAGAATCAAGTTAGAGACAGATAGCGCTTCCAAAGAGTGCAGAGATGACATATGTTGCAGCCCGAGCAAAAGATTGTGTCCCAACAACAAAGAGAACGACACTACATGGACATATTCAGCTAAAGTAGGCGCTTCCTTCACGACGCCCACTAAGAATTATGAACATAAAACGCCCAAGAAGATTTCACCCAAACTACAATTATCACCCGTCAAGATACCAGATTCGCCAAAAGTTAGAATAATCTCATTCTCCACTCCTACGAAAAATTTACCAAACTTCGTATTGCACGGGGAGGCGCCTCACCAGAGGCTGATGTCACCCGTCAAGAAGAAACCGGAGATAACCAACTGGCTCACGCAACTCACTAAAATGAAAACACCGACAGTCTGTAACAAGGAACAACCCGCCATTAAGAAACCATCACACCCTCCGCCGCACACTCCGCACACGCCTCCCAGAATATCTCAATCTAACACTCTATTCAAATACTTCAATAAAAACACATAAACATTGAGATGAATCTTGACATTTGAATAATATTTTAATAATTTAAAATAAACGCATTTATACAACTATTATAATCATTAGATAGGTTTCAAAGTGTGATTTTTACTATTCTCTATAATACATTATTATTATTATTGGTTTTTTTTTACTTACTTTCAAACACAACGTTATATTTAACGTCATCCTGCATGTGTCGCCTGCAACAGTTAATCTGTTTGATCAGCGCGCAAGTTCACATGCTCTCGTCGTAGTCGCGTGTCGCTGATACTCTATGCATCTCATTAAATGTTATATCTATTATGTACCTGATATAACTTTATTACTGTCTGCACTAGCGAGACTGCAGTATCGGAAGCCACAGAATAGCAGTCGGCCCTGCTATATGTATGGAAAGAGGATGGTGTGGCTAGGAAGGTCGGGCGAGTGGTTTAAATAAAAGAATAATAAATGTGCCATTGCTCACTCTTTATTACATTTGTTAATTTCATACAAAAAACGAAATAATTTATTCTCAAATATCACCACATATTTCCAAAACTACCGCTCATTATAATTTCTCATACAAAATATTGTCAAAATGAAAAGGTCGACGCGGAGGCGGGTGCGCCTACAAAGTTTAAAAGGCTCTCCCCGAACACCTTTTCAATTCAGCCAATCCAATCATCCTTACTATATATAATACGAATCGACAGCGGACATTGTGAACGCTAAACTTAATAAAAACAATGAAAAAATAACACATAATAACACTAAAAATGTGATAATTAGTCTCAAAGGAGACACGACCACGACAGAGATGTTACAATTTGTTATAATACCTACTACGACTAATTTTGCACTTACATATACGATGTATTCAAGCGATATTTAAAAAAGTCTTAGTACTTTTTATCATATAAATTTGAAAATTTGTTAAAGTCTATATTATAATCACTGTATCACCACTATTCACCACACACCGCGTTTAATACATATTACAAAGAATATGGCGCGAACTATACTAATACGACACGCGCCAAACAATTGACAAATCGTCATGATGAACGTGCGTCATGTGTTCATGTTGTCTATAGTCCACGAGCCGTCGATATACATACACAACGACCATATTACAGACTCGGAAATAATACTATTATTACATACTTACAATATGTAATTATAATATTATTACATTATACTTAAACAACAGCAGATATGTTTGATTGAGTTCATACAACACACATACACACACCACAGACAGGGATAGAGATAGAAGAGATACGCGTGCGACAGACAATACGGCACTATGTTATCGAGTAACATTAGAGATACTAAAACATTGACATTTCTATACACAATATTTAAAAATTGGTGATACTTTAATTAATGTAACAGTTTGCAACGAAACAACTTAAATCTAATAACAAAAATGGTAATTAATATAATAGTTTTGTACTTGTTGTGACGGATAACTGTTCTGTTGGTATTGATCATCAATTAAATGCGATCAATTCAGGTATTAAATATCCAATTAGATAAATTGTTTGTTTGTACTGCAATGGCGTCGTGCGCGCTGAGATCTTTGCTCGTCGACTAACATACACAGAGATAACGAACAAAGCGAGGATTATCATTTTACATAAGTACAATAATGTCCGGTCAGTGTGACGGCCGTGTCGCCATCGCCGCCGTCGTCGTCGCCGCCGTCGCTGTACGTGAATAGTGTATCGGTGCACGAACACGCGGCAATACAATGATACAGTGACCGTACAACTTCCAGACGGTCTCGTCTACACCGTAACAGTGCGAGATCATGAAGCGAACCACTCACGACCCTATCCTGAATTAAATAAAACAAATCATCACTAATATATTATAGACACATTAATATAGAGATGCTGTATATCTCGGCACTTATAAAACGGCACTACACGTCCTTGTCGCGCTTCGTCTCCTCAAGCCGACGTAGCAGAGGCGACTGCTGCCTGTAGAAATTTCTCTGTAGTAGGAGTTGTTGCCGTTCATGGACCGCGCTAGCTATACCTGGCTACTTTCAAACTATTCCCGAAACGCGACAAGGTCACTTCACGGGTGTTACATTCGAATGTGGTGGTACTACCCCAGCACGGCAGACAGGACAAATAACCATCATCAGTCTACCTACCACTCTTTAATAGTGCCTATAGGCTCTGAGCGACCAAAGCACATTTAACAAAGTTACATTGATACCGGTCAGAATTGGCGAGGTTCGAACACGGGTCTCATCGGTCGTGAGTTCACGTCGCGTCTTACCGCTAGACCACGGCCGCTCAAGCTATATAGCTTTACATATGGCGTGGTACAATAAAAAAATTATCTCACCTCTCACCAACAGAACACGGACAGCTCTCCTCCGGCGCCGCCTACTTGCCGCCATGACGTCACACCGCCACCGCCGACCTTCAACTGGAAACGCATCATACTCTTAGTGCACAGTCAGTTTGTGGCATTATCTCAGTGCACTTTCTTATGATAGACTCCGAATAGGCAAACCCGTTATTGATATAAGAAAATGACAATGTTAATAATATGTGCTTGATGCGTGAGATCGTGGGAATACGACACGCCCACTGGTATGCGCGTACGCATTAACAGAGCGGAACATTCGCAACGTGATTTATGCATTTCTTTTTCACTATTGTGCAAGTGCATGCGTACATACATGGTGTTGAGAGCGACACTAACTCATACATTTTTTTTATTGTAGCTCGGCATGTGACAACACTCCGCCTGACGTTAAGCTACTGCTACTACAGAGAAATCTCTCCGAGCAGCAGTCGCCTCCGCTATTGACAGTGCACACTCCTCCCGTTATACCCGGCTACTTTCAAACTATACCCGAAACGCGACAAGGTCACTTCACGGGTGTTACATTCGAAAGTATGGTGCAACTCCAAGACGGCTGACTGGGCTGATAACCATCATCGATGCCTACCACTCTTTGTTTCATACCGCTGTATAATGGTGGTGTTTATTTGAAAATCATCCATTCGCATACGGTGTTACCTGCTGCATCTTGTCGAAGTCCAGTTGCGGTCTATGTCTTCTGCGCGCGCGACGCTCGCACTCGTACGTATGAGGCGGGGACTGCGGCGACTGGGGTGAGTGCGGGGAATGGGACGAGTGAGGGTAGTGCGGGGCGCGACGAGAGGACGGGGTGGCCCGACGAGGACGCAACAACTCACGAGGTGGAGAGCTCCGAAAACGGACCGGAGTCTCGATCTGAAAGTCGCAATATTATCTATTATTATTACATTCGTACAGACGTTAGAATACACTCCTGAACTTTCTGTCGAACTGCGACATAGCGATGTATATGAGAGAATGAGACCTTGTGATCGTCGTCGTCGTCGGAGTGTTGCCATTTCCTCTTCTCCGGCGCGGCTGGCGGCGGAGAGCTCGCACCGCGGCGACGGGACTCCAGCACCGACGCCACCTCGGCCGGCGCCTCTCCGTTGATGACCTGGCGATAGTATGATGGCTACAACTATTGTTAGGCGACATGTCGAATGCTCTATTTATTAGTAACGACACGAAACACAAACAAACTAACATGTAATTGTGTATATAAGTTACTTTTTATTTAAAATAACTTAGTGTTATGGAATTTGTTAAGCTACAAAAACTTATCTTTCTTTATTATACACCATATATGTATTTCAGTGTTTTATCACGCACACAATTGAGCTGGTTTAATTTTATAGCGAAATCCAATAATATAACTAAATCAAAATTAATGTTAATTAGATAAGTGTCCTATTATCATACAGTTTAAAATTGCTAATACATTTTGTTTTACACCTTTCATACAACTTTAATCCTTATTCAGTGAGAGTTAAAGTCTATAATAGAGTACTTTTTAGGAGCCTTTTTAAAATAGCATAGAAAGGAAAAATGGATTGTCAGTGAAAGATAACATGAAACGAAGATGACATTTTCACATAATTGATATAATAATATAGTGGAGGAGCAAACCTCATAGGTAGGTACATCAGACAATGTTGCCCTCAACTAACTGACAGAAAACCTAAAAGTGACTGCAGTCATCTTTTCTCTCGCGTACAATAAAATTTATATAATACATTATATTTTATGAAAAAGCACAAAAACTTATCTCAATTAAGTTATTAGTTTAATATTGGACGTACCCACTATGCCGGCTAATAATGATATACTATATAAAAATCAATATAAACGTGTAAACACACAAAACGGTAGTTATTATGTGCTTAAAATGTTTAGTTTTTTGTGAAGTCTAATTTTGCCTGTGGCTGAACCGTAGAGGTGAGTGCCCGCCGCCCGCCCCCTCTGCCCGCCCGCAGCCCCCGCCCGCCCGCAACAAGAGAACCATTCGCGGTTACTTCTTTTTTTCAAGTTGTACATACTCTATATACAGGCTAGTTACGTAATATGATTTTATAATACGCGGGTGTAATTAAAATGTGACACTTGAGGGATGTTAAATCAATCGTATGGAACTTAGCGAAGAGTGGTGATGGTATTAGCCCATTCTCTCCTATACTGTACTGCCACATTCGAGTGAACTCGCGTATCGGGATTTATTTGGAAGTAGCCAGGTATAACTTCATTCGTCTCTTCAAGCCAGCGTAGCAGAGACAACTGCAGATTGTTGTCGGCGTTGTTGCACTATGTAGCCATACGTGAATGGCACTACATTAAGGCGGCTCACTGAATTCACAAAAAGGGCAATTTCATTAACGTTTTATAAAATATATAATAGGTCCACGAACGGAGGTCAGTCTGCCTACCACTCTTTAATGAGCGACCAAAGTACATATAACATAGTTACATTGGTCAGAATTAGCGAGGTTCGAACACGGGTCTCATCGATCGTGAGTTCATGCGCCTTACCGCTAGACCACGGCCGCTCTTAACATAGCTGTTTGTATGTATAGCTTATATTTGAATCCTGACGATTACAGCCATATCGTCATCGGACATGGGCGCGTGGGCAAAGTGAAAACAGACTGTATTATTGCATCAAATAATATTCTGGTAAAAATCAACAATTTCCTTTAGTTAGCCACAGGTATGTCATTACTTCCCACAATTGGGGAGGTGTATCTGGTGACAGCTATCTTTTTTACATATTTTTAGATAATATAGATTAATTTAGTCGACACGTGTTTCTGGAAAACTTTTATAATTGCTTTGTTCTTTTTTTATTAAGTTTTAAAAATTGCGATCGTAATATAGTAAACCTGACATTTCGTTCGGAACTAAACCATTGCCAATGAACAAAAAAAAAAACATTGTCAAAAGTTCAAACAAACTTTTGATTTTTAAAAGTTCCTGTTAATTAAAACATCGTGTTTATAGTGTAGTTTTGTTTTAAAAATTACAATAGTTATTCGTATAAAACATTGTTATTGTTAGGAAACACAAACAAAAGATATTTGAAAAACTTGTGAGGCGACAACCATAGACAACAAAATAATCTACAAAACTGTTAGGTTGGTACTTTGTATTCTATCTTGTCAAATTGTCCGAAGGTCGAAGGCGGTCATTACAGTTTTTCAAATATCTCCTCGATTTTTAAGTATTTTCAGACGAGAATCAAAAAATTCTTCTAATTGAAGTAATATCTCGAAATGGTTTTCGATTCACCATGGGTTAGTATTTTTGGACCATGCCCATTATTGTACTTATTAGCGACACTATAGGGTGGTGCAATAATACAATATGTGGTTTATTTTTCAACAACAACGGGTTCGATGTCTGGCAACAAAAAACTCTAGACTTTTTAAACGTTTTTCTCTATCTACCATAAAACCTACTAATTAATTTGGTTAAAACATGTTTGCGCAAAACCTGTAACGAAGTACTTTTCATTAATTAATCGACCACACTATCCAGATTTATTTATATAGATAACTAACCTTAGACTTGCCTATGATTTATAAAAACTTGATGTAAATTAAGAACATTTTGTAGTCATGATTAATATCGTAGGTACCATATGGCAGTGATTCTCAACCATAGTGCCGTCTAAAAGTGTGCCGCCTTTTAGATATACATACGTTTGGTTGTTTTAATTTTTACAAAATCATTTTATTTTTGGATGGCAACATTGAGTAGAGCTGTCAAGGGTTGTTAGAGGTAGAGAGGGGAACAAAGGAAAGTGATAGCGTTTGTACATGTGGAAATAAAAATAACAAAAATACAAGGAGTTTAAACCATACAACGTGAGTGTTATTTGTTTATCAAGTAGCTTAGACTCCCCTATTGAAATCTTACACATATAATTAGGTTAATATTATTAAGTAATATGATCGCAATAAATGTATTCCTATTATTAACTTGTAATTAATCCCTTAATAAACGTTCTGTCATTTTTGTAGTACATGTTATTTTATTTCGCACATTTAAAATTATCATCATAAACTATTTGACGCAGTGTGTTATAGGTAAGTAAATAATTTTTAAACTTATCTTTTTTGTGTGCCACCAAATTTTGAAATCGTTGAAAATGTGCCGCAACAAAAAACAAGGTTGAGAATCACTGCCATACGGAATTATAGGCTATTCCTGTTCCAGAAGTGATAGGACTCTGTTATACGTAAGATGAATATGTACTGATTTCGTTGCGTGTAGGATGCACTAATATTCCGCCCACTTCATTACATTTTAATATTGTTTACGTAAAGTAAGTTTGCTGCGAGTGCATTCGACGTGCTTCTCTCTATTCGACGATAACAAGAGACACTCGAGCTCCCACCGACCGACACGCTCCCATTTTATTATGCGATATTATGTACACATGTGAAACCGAAAGATTTATGTAGTCCTGTACACAAAGTATACTGCCACCGGAACTAGTCGGGGGATGGCATTAACATTGACTTAATAAACTTAAACTTGGATGCAGTGTGTGTGTGTGAGGGAGGTCCTCTCAGAGTGTATTATGGAGAAATTACCTCTAACTCCTCCTCAGAAGAATGATGGTCATATAGTTGATCAGCATCAGGGGCTGGTAACAATCTCGGAGCGCATGCGCAACACTCCTCCGCCATACCTGAACAAAATGCACAAGCGTGTGTTATTTTGTAATTTATCTATTGAAGTAATATGTAACGAGCGCCACGGATGTTATTTTTTAATGAAATCGCATCTCCTACATACATAGGGTATGCAGTTGGAATCTTTTCAGTAGATACGCTTTACTTATCAAGCAGAATATTTTGGTATAATTATTTATGGAAAAAATCCAATCTACCCCATCCGGATATAAAATACGCATGATCAATCAGCCCACACTAACTATTGTATAATTGTTATAACATGTTCACCTTGTCCGCTAACAGCAAGGCCAAGGTCAACCCTCCCCCCACCCCGCCCCCTCCTGACAAACGCGACGCCCGGCTTGCGCCCGTGCACAACATGACTACTCATTACATTTATTTCGGACACTGCTCAAATCGTAATAAACTCTGCGTACAAATCCGCTTTCAAATCGCCATCGTACCAACTCGGTGGGTCTGAACTCGTGAATGATACACCATGCGCCCGCGCAACCGGCGCTCTCAACATATGACAATTGCAAATTATTGCCGCCACAGTGATACAGCATCCAATGTATATCTTTAAAAGTAAATTGCCTAATATTTCGTTGTAGCTCGGCATATGACAACACTCCGCCTGCTGTAAAGCTAGAGTGCGGTCCGTGAACGGAAACAACTGCTTCTACAGATGAACCTCTACGGGCCTGAGGAAACGAATATGCACAATCCAGATTGACAGTGCACACTCCTCTCGCTATATCTGGCTACTTTCAAATTGCTTCCGAAACACGACAAGGTCACTGGACAGCAGACTGGGATAATAACCATCATCAGTCTCCCTTCCACTCTTTAATAGTGCCTATAGACACTGCGCGACCAACGTACATATAACATAGTTACATTGGTCAGAATTAGCAAGGTTCGAACACGGGTCTTATTGTGAGTGAGGTTCACGCGTCTTACCGCTAGACCACAGCCGCTCAATGTCTAATTAATTTCTATAATATATGTTATATCAACAGATATATACAATGTTGTTATGTATTTGGCTACAACATACTATGACTTCCTCCTATACGTAAATAAACGAACGTATTTTCAATGAATGTTTGGCTCGCACACGACAGACACGCTGCCAACTCTGTAGCAGGCTACCAGCTTCACTCACGAGGTGTGCATCTGATACTGTAACGTACTCGCTCGATACAGTATCAGATACATCGCATGTTAGACGGCCAAGGATGGCAATTAGAGATTTTCATAATTTTTTTCCAACTGATGTGAAGCTAGAGTGCGGTCCATGAATGGAAACAACTGCTACTACAGATAAAATTCAACAGGCACCAGTCGCCTCCGCCATGCCGGCTTGAGACGAATGTGCACCATCCAGTTTGACAGCCTAACACTTAATATCAACAACACTATTTCACTAATGCTACACGGCTCTGCCTAAAACACCGAGTTCACCTAACCGCCCGTGCCAATCGCGCGTCAGTGCCGGTGTACTGTGATAACAAATCAACTATAATGCGTTATTAAAGAGGTACGTAGATTACTCCTAACGACTATTACCCCAGTTCGTCGCAGCGCCCCCTGTGCTACACCCATCACACACCAACACCCATCCAGTAACATCAACGACTGCTGTCTGCAGAAACTTCTCTGTATTAACAGTTGTTTCCCTTCATGGACCGCACTCTAGATTTACATCAGCGGAGTGTTGACATAAGCTCGGCTAGTATAAAAAAAAGTACGCCTGATAAAATCGAAGCGAAACAGACAATTACGGTGTTTATCACGTTCTTTCCCAGTTCACTCCGCAGCAGTTAAGAGTTGCACACATGCTCGTCACCCCCGCGCCCGCGAACGTAACTAATAAAATGCAATACTCACTAATATCAGTTACTTCGTTCCACTTCATGATGACGTCACTGTCGTCTGAAACAATCGAGCACACATTTGAGAACACGGCCGGCATAGTGGGTGATGTGAACTCAAACGACACGAGAGCCTATAATATTTGTCGATCGTGGTCACTACAGATGACATGTATACAGCAAAGTACATGAATGTTTGTATGTATGTATCACTGCGTTGTGTTCGTTTATTAGTGCTCTTCGATTATAATTTATTGTGCAACTAAGTAACATTATCAAATATGACCTATGCACTGGGATTCGTTCAGTACGTTGGACATTTAGGTATCATTCTAGCGCGGCTTCGGCACCATTGGTTCACGTCGCACGACCCCGCAAATATTCACTATACATTGCCGTTCGTGACCGAATTACTCGTGCAGTGCTTTGTAGTAGACGCGTATCGGTTAGCTCAGATAGAAGCGAGTCGGTCATCGGTGCTCACGCGCGGTACAGAAAAGTCTAGATTGTAGGTAGGCATAGAGCGAGGGCGATGAACCCTGAACTGAAATGAGGTCGCGCGAGATTTCGCGATGAGAACGTTACTGCACCGAGAGTTGCCATTTTTAATGACATTTTACATATTTTTTATAAGAGTAAAATGCAAATCGGACACAATTCATTAACACAATCGCCTCAAATGCAATTATTATTGTTTTAAACAGATATTGGCTATCATAATAATGAATGGAAAAGTTCGCATCCTGTATACCAATGTACCTGTGTGGTACTTGACAAAAATACATTAATATTACGAAATAGGTGTTATCTAGAATATGGACGATATGGAAATGATAACTTATTATCTTAATCTATCATTTAAGAAATTAATTTTCATCCTTCCTTTGCATGCCTAGGCGCTACAAAGTTTCTTTTTAAACAGTAGCTCGGCATGTGACAACACTCCGCCTGATGTAAAGCTAGAGTGCGGTCCGCGAACGGAAACAACTGCTACTATAGAGAAATCTCTACGGGCAGCAGTCGCCTCCGCTATGCCGACCTGAGCAGACGACCACAGCTTCTAGATTGACAGTGCCCACTCCTATCGTTATACCCGGCTACTTCCAAACTGTTCCCGAAACACGACAAGGTCACGGATGTTGCATTCGAAAGTGGTGGTACTGCCCCAGGATGACAGACTGAGCTAATAACCATCATCAGTCTGCTTACCTCTCTTGTTTCTAGTTTCCAATGATGCTTTCCTTTCAAAATGAGATTATAATCGGTCCATAAAACTGTTTAGTATCGTTTAATACCGCTCAAAAGGTACAATATATATAATTGGCTATATCCTAAAGCGAGGTAGACAGCGAAAGCTTAGGTAGTTTAGGTGGTAGCTTAGGTGGTAGTTTACCAACTAATTATTAAAACGTCCAAGAGCCCGCCGCACACTTTAATTGCAATTTTAAATCGGCCGACTAAGTTGCAGACGTTCACAATAATTTACCGTCGCGTTTCGGGATCAGTCTGGAAGTAACCAGGTATAACGAGTCAATCTGCATGATACACGTTAATCTCCTATAGGCAGGCATAGCGGCCGTTCATGGACCGCATTCTAACTTTACATCAGGCGGAGTGTTGTCATATGCAAGTTACAAAAAAATAACGGCTTCACTTAAACACATAAAGTTTTGAATATATTTTCACAATCACTCTTCATGTGGGGGAATATGATTAGATATCAATATGCACGACTTATAATAATAGAATCGAGCCAAACGAGTACGCATTCCTATAATAAATGTTATATTCTTATCATGAAGTCGTTATAACTATTATAAATTATTAATACCCAACTATTTGACTTCGTTTGTGCTGTCAGACTGCAGATCATGGAAGCCATCCGCGGCTACACTCTCTTGTGAGGAATATTTATGGCGTAGTCGCATCGATTCATGGCGAATAATGTTCCGGTGAGTGGTGGTGCGGTCTCGAGAAATCATCAAAACGCCAGACGACGCTGAATGCATTTCCCGTGTCCATTGCGGCGGCCATTTTACAATGTTCCTTAAAAAACTCGCGTCTACCATTTAAGGGAGCGAGATGTCTTCCATTCAAGCAATGATACAAAACGAGATATACTAGTTTGTAAAGCATCGCCTCGCCAATTAGAAGACACCAAATTTGGTATCTCGTGTTTTTACATCAGCATCAATGTAATAGTATCAGGCGACGGCGCCGTCTCAATGGCACCTGAACAGGAGCGGAGGTCGCAGAGGTTGACGAGTCAGTGGACGTGCAGAGGTACGTTTTAGAAGCCTCCACAAAAACACAAAATGTTCTAAATGAGAAAATGTGCATAAACTTTTATGACAATCATATTATTACATCATATTTATTTAAGATTGAAGTCGTGTGATAGTTATTGTTGTGAATTTGTCCGTTATCTTGCGCTCGTATCGCGTCGACGCCCACCGCTTATATACTTTTTTGTATATTAAGTTTTTTTTATTATTATAATATTACTGTAGCTCGGCATATGACAACGCTTGCACGACGCAAAAATAAAATATTAATTATATGATAGACTATCGAAAAACATAATTTCTGGATTCGTAGCATTAAAATTTTCCACAATATGTATAATTGTTCAATTAATAGTTAATGTTGCGCCGGCGCACACACACCCACCCGCACACGCCTACACGCACACACCACTTGCATATCGATTACTACTATTAGTGATCACCGCGCTGGCTACCGATAACCTTCTCTGCATCTGGTGGTCGCGTCACCGACGGACGCCGATAATCGTCTTCGAGATTCGTACTCAGCTCCCCATTAAACCGTTGTACCTAATTACAATTTAATGTAAACAAAGTCGCCCATTATGATAGCACCTAAATATATGATTATTGTACATTAATCATGTTGATAATTGTTATTGTGGAGCGTCGCACAGTCTGCATTGTTAGTGAGCGTTATCAGACCGGCGTGACGTATCACTATCAAACATACATAAATACAACTTTCAATATAAATCAATAAGTCAGTTCAACAAAACATAATTCGCCAATTTGCATTTCTGCTCTCTGTACCTCCTTCGAACCGTTCTCCTTCTCGTGCAGTTCTCATCAATCTGATTGTCAATCGGGAACGATGGCCCTACCCTACGAGACCCACTCTTGTTGGCTTCACGTTCGCACTGACTCTTAACAAATTACATTACATATTATTAGAGCGAACCGAACGCTCAATAAGATTACTCATTTAATATAGGATTTGTAAATATCCTTAGGTATATCTTTGTTTGGCATTACACGATTAGATAACGATTACGTATTATTTTTGTTTGTCCTCTAGAAAGGGTTACCTCTTATTGTCACGTCATGGCAGAGTCCGTTCTACGCAAAAAGCACAAATACTCATCATATTATACCTCTGCTGATAATGGTAGACCCTCGAACCCTCAATGACGAGAGGAAACTAAAAATTCAGTCAACTCCGTTACGCACCGGCTCGAAGAAACGAACGTGCACCATCCAGATTGACAGTGCATTGTCTACTTCCAAAATGATCCCGAAACGCGATAAGGTCCTTTCACGGGGTTACATTCTAAAGTGGTGGTACCAGGTACCCAGGATAGCAGACTGGGATTAACAACCGTCATCAGTCTGCCTACCACTCTTTAATAGTGCCCCTATAGGTCTACACGCTGAGTGACTACATTGTTAATTGATCAGAATTTAGCGAGATTTGAACACGGGTCTCATCGGTCGAGAGTTTACGCGCTCTGCCGCTAGACTACGACCGTAAAAGTGACTCAAAAACCCTGATATTATATTCACTGGCAGTACTCGAAATAATAAAATAATGGTTAATTAATTTGTCTGAATGTAGTACCTAACTGGTAACTGCCCTAACTGGTATAACAACTCGTCAATCTTGTAGTTTTCTACATGAATAGGCCATGTTTTCTAATAGATACCTAATTCGAACAAGTTAAAATATACACAACCGTATTAGGTAGGTGCCTAACTATAAAAAAACAAATATTTTACTGAAATATGATTACCATGATGTGTACCTACGCCACTACACAAACTTACAACAGAGAACCTCCTATCGCTATTTAGTAGGAAAGAGTCGTTATTGTAGGCCTAATTCCGAAATTTGTAGTAAAAAGTGGCAAGTCAGTATTCGTTCAACATATGAATTGAGAAGACACCCTAGACTCATAAAGTTGTTGAGGAATATTTTGTGCTCTATGCCGAACGGACAAAAAATACACGCTGTGTTTTCTCCCAGCGCCGGTAGATGGCGCATAACAGTTTGTTTATGTTCGTTTGTGACAAAAATATATTTAAATGTAGTAAAATTAATATCTATCTAAATCGTAAAATATCATTAAATAATATTGGAACCTGTAATAAATACGGCTGAGTGAATTTACGGTTTGTTATGCTAATAATATGTTACGAGTTTAAAAACTTTTTTTTTATATTTTTGTCGAGTTATTGAATATCATTAACGTCTACATAAATAGATTGTGTAATAATAATTATATCGACCTGTATTAATTAAGCAGGAAACAATCGATAAGCGCATTGGATGCATCCAATTTGGCAAACTCCCGTCAGGTGTAGTGTTCGAAATCATTATCGCGAGTCGACCTTGGAATCGGATTTTAATTTGCATTTGAAACATGCGCGCAGCTATATTTGCATATTGTTTAAACAGGTAAAACTATAATAATGATTTAGTAATGACCCGATGCGATACGGAACACGTGTAATGTGTTTTTTTACGATATGTGAACGCCGAATTGCTTCACAAGTCCAAGGTCACGAGTCAAGGTCAATTTAACAAAGACATTCGCTATTATTTAAGAAGCCATAACGAGATCGAAGCGAGGCGGTTACCGACTGATCTAGGTGTGACGTGTACCAGCTACAAACTAAATAAACAACATGTTAGTAGAATAATCTCATTTGACACACCTGAGGCTAACTAAGAGTATAAGCGGCCGCGTTCGCACACACGAACCGCCGCATCGGCCGCGAGACACTCGTATTCTTATTTGATGATATTATTTGTCATATTGAAGTCAGATCATCGGATGTGTATCGTGACAATAATAATCTATCGTTACATTCTGGAGCACGAGTCGAGTGCTGTATGTTCGTCCCGGTGAATGTTCGACCACGGAGGACTCACCGTGAGGGACGCGCTCGGCCTCGTCGTCCGACTCGGTGCCGGAGTCCCGCTCCTCCGCCTGCAACAATAACAACGATAGTAGATCTGTCCGGCGGCCGTGCCTCGCAGTTGTCGCCCTACATCTCCGCGACGCTCGCACCGGGCGCACACGAACCTATATATGCACAATCCAGAATAAACTAGGGACGTCTAGAGCAGAGTTGCGGGTTAATGCGAGTCGTATGGGAGCGGCGGCGAGCCGGCGAACGTCGCGCTCCTTTGTTCTCATCGACCGAGGCGGCCATTTTCTATCGCCGTGTGACCTTCACGATACGCCTCGAACCGGCGAATTCGACGTGCGCCGGCAACCTTAAGAACCCACCTTCTCGGAAACGCTCTCCTCATTCAAAGAATGCGTTCGCAGCTTATGAGTTAGGAATTTAAGCATTATTTCGCTTCGATTTCGCGCAGAGCGGCCGGCGCCGTCTCGGTCCGAAGCGGCCGCGTACAGGTTCCCGTCGCGATCCGTGTTGTCGTCACTGTCCTAGTCGTTCACGAGAGTACTCGAGGACGACGAGACGTCCCCAGAACATGCTAGAAGAGGCAGAGGGCGCCGCACACCAGTACGACCGCGCGAACGCACGTCCGTTCCGCTCGAGCGTCGGACTACTACTGGAGTAGCCTCGCGTACGACGCATCAGCTGAAGTGGGCACGGTCCATTAATGCCGAAAAGGCACAAATTTGACGACTCGATATACGGAAACTTACATCGCGGACGCTCGCCAAATTGGCATAGCACTCGTGTCCGGTGATCAAGTTTATTACTACAACGAGAACTATAGCGATATTACCGTAATATGTTTAATATAATATCACTCGTAATGGACTCGCCCGGCGACCCATTGATGACAAAGAACCGGAACACTGCCTGATGGTGCGCGATTGGCCGACGCGTATTACAGAATAGGATCGAAATGTAAAATGCACCGTCTCGCTCGTCGCTCTCGCGGGGCTGAGTCGCGAGCGAGTGAGACGGCGCATACTGTTATATAACGCCACTGATAATGACGAGCTGATAAAAATTTAGAAGACGCGAGTGGAGCTCATTGTGGACATGCCGCCTACTCTCAATGTTATAATGTACTACCCAATTCTTTATTATACAAAGTTTAAAAGAATTTATACGATTATCATAAGTATTTATTCGATTATGAAGTTCTAATCGAAGCGGTTCGTGTGGCGACGAGGTACCTATTTGACATACTTTCCAATATACCTAGTTAAAACTAATAATTGATAAAGCTATATTTACTAAATAATTCGTGTTTTTGTTAAAAATGCGGCATCGCGTGCCTTTGTTTTTACAAAAATCAATAACGTAGTCATATCCATACTATGCCTCGCTCAATCGAAATCGCTTGATGGTCGACATTATGAATAGCGAGGCGCGACGCCATGTCTGTAACCTGCGTGAGTCGGACGAAGCGCACACACATACGACCGTCTCGCTTGCACAATATATCGCGCGGGTTTTTCAATTTTCGTTTACTATTCAAACCGGGTCGGACTGATATGGACACTATAAACACCAGGCTCCAGACCATGATCTATGACGTCCCAGCGGTTGGGCGCCGAGGAAACCTACAAATATTATTAGAAAAAAGTCTCAAATATTCACAATTATCAGCTCACCTATGAGTTTTAATTATAAATAGAATTGTAGGAGATATTGGGGAGCAAATAAAACACACATATTTAAAACCATTTGGCACATTATATTTAACAATATACACGTAAAAAAGCAAAAACATTCAACAATACAGGGACATATGTACATATATTGCTATCAGGTATGTTACATGACAAAATCATGGTTAATATTATGAAGAACATTACAAATAGTGATATTGTTGAAGTCCCATTACCCTATATTTCCGAAACATTCAAATCACCAAATGATATCGCAATACTAATAAGAATCTATTATTTTATTTACATTATTACAATTCGGCCAGCATAGCTGGAGTGGTCAATTGTGTTCAGAGTTGAAACATCAGTCTACTCATGTACTCGTATTCCATTAAAAAAAAAGATGAAAATTACGAGAAATTCGTAGATGTATTCTGAAATCACTGGGACAAAATTACAAATCCAATTTACATGCTATTTTAGATAACTATGATCCAATTAAAAAATAATTATATGAAAATATAAACTTAACCGAAATATTATGTACAATATTGACTATCAACAAAAATATACACTACATGTTACTTTAACACATATACATTTATTATTTACTACCCAAGGTAGAACCTTTCTTCTTCCTGAAGGCCAGCTGGAAGAAAATGCCTTGCGGCATTGAGCTCGCCTCTTGTTGTATGTATAACAATAAAGTTTTTAAAATAAAAAAATACATGCTCATGGCGAGAGGAACTTTGTTCTCAGAGAAAAAATGGAATAAAATTTGCCCCTGCAACATTGTTTGAAACCAAGGAGCCATTTTAATCACCTTATTTGAAACAAATTACGGTTTTTTCGTGCACAATATATGTGGATATGTGGCTTACATAATATCTAGTTTTTAAATATGCTTTGTTTACATAATAGAAAGATTTAACACAATAATATTGGTGCAAGAAGTTCCTCGAACCCATGAAGTGAATATTTCACAACCCGGATTTCTATTAAAAGCAAATAGCACCCATTAAGACCTAAATTGTACTCATATTAACATAATCATTGTACACAAAACTCAACACTCTATTCCTAATTAAACAAATAAATTATAACAATAAAAGTGAACAATTCCTGTCATTTATGTACAAAGATGTATTGTTTAAAAGAAATCAGATCTATAATGATTTAACAAAAATTATATTATCACAATTCATTATTGTATAAAACGCTTGGGTCTCTCTATAATTAACCCTGTTCTGCCATATTATTTTAAATTCATTAATATATCATATAATTATATTCACAGATATGTATCATGATACAATATATATTCAAAACGAGTAAAGTTCGAAGCCATCAAACTATTTTTCCCTTAAAAAAGTTGTGTTTTGAATTGAATTTGCAAAATACCATTATAAGAATACGAGTTCGTCTTTTAAGTAATTTGGATTATCTCGGACGTATTCTGTGAATTCGTGTAGACATCTCTCCAGTTGCAGTAGTAATTCCTGTCGTACATTGTTGCTCGTCAAATGTTGCAGTAGTTCAGTCATATGTTGAGGAAGAGTGTATCTGGTGAGAGGCACCACCGCCGGCACCACTTCCGACGACATATTGTGGATTCTGTTGATTATAATTTATTATATTAATTAAAGTTGTATTTTTGTTTTTTTTGTGTGCGTCGTAATTATTTTACCTGGCCACGTAGAATTTCCTATACGCATTGTGGACGTGCGCATTGTCTCTGATCAATCTGAGGCAATATTGCAAGTAACCGTCTCCGGGCATGGACGATTTGTAAACGGCCGCCGTTCCCAGCAACGGTGATGACACTTTAATATTTATTATATTTATTTAATCATGTGGAAATGAGATTAGTACATATTACAATAAACAATACGAACATGCGAGTCCGTCCGCTTCATTCGTGTATAACTGCTGAGCCATTTGTGTCTCTATTAAGATAACATTACAGCTCTCGATACAATGACGTAGCCATTCTGCTGGATTCATTGATAACTCGGACACTGTACTCGCTTCGAACAAATCATACACCTGCAATGAACCATATTAGAATTCCATTTTTCCAATTCCATTCCAGAAAACCATATTAGAAATCGATGGGCGAGCGTTTTGGATGTGCCATACCTTACAAGTGACGGTCGTTGCCAATATTTGTTTCAACACATTGATGGCGTTCATGAAATGCTCGCAATCACGAGCGTACAGCAATAATATCCCATCACTATCGGGAGGATATGATACAATTTCTGTCGCTTTCTGTATATCGGCATATCTGGAATGTGATATTACATTCAAAATCATTATATCAAATCAAACTATCAAAAGTTACATTTTGAATAATAATGATTGTATGAACCTTGACCTCCATTGCTGCGCCACTAGTCCCTTGAATGTGTGCGACCCTCTCCTCGTTACGACGACGCATACACACGCGCACACGCACACCATACACACACATACACACAACACCATCAGCCATATTCTCTTCAAAGTTTCCTCCGCAACCTCGGCTACCGGACTCTCCGATGACACATGATCTGAAATCACAACTTTGTAGTACCACCACTTTCAAGTGTAACAACTGTGCCCTAGTCGCGTGCCATGTCAACGACTCGTTTCCTTTCATGGACCTCGCTTTCAGGTGGAGTGTTGTCATATGCAAAGCTGCTAAAAAATATGTTTGTACAAATAAACTGTTTATAATATAGTTTTTTATTTACCGAATGTAATTCTTGTTATCTGTTTGTCACCGGGTATGATATCTCCCTCAGTCCAAGGAGCCTCGTGTGATAGATATGCCATATATCGTCCGGAGGGAAGATTATCAACTCGACACGTGAGGTGGTACGTGCTGTACTGGCAATGTTGCTCTATATCAATGCACTGAAACAATAATAATATTTGGGTTATAAAGTGTGTTATATTGTGTATTATTTATTATTAATATTTGATATTGGCTGACTCACAGTGTTCACCTGATAACTAGTCGAGTTACATAGCTCAACGGTAACAACGGACAGTGGTATGTTCTTCAAGAAGAATTTAATCACAACACCTGTCATCACACTTCTGTAAAATAATATTAACAATTAGAACTTACACACTACAATTACAAATTAATTCAGTATTTAATAGCAGAATGTAAACTCACTCAGCATCTACTAATGCTTCTCCTTTTGTAAAGTTATCAATCCACAGCCCATTGTTGACATATTTCAAGCTATATTTCAGTTGTGGTGCATCCGATACAAACTTTATTAGGTTCTTTATTGTATAGCAACCGGAGTAGATGAGGTCCAAATTCTTAGATAGGCATATCTGACAAACGTCACATAATATTAAATATCTATAAACTAAAAAACATTTTAAGAGCGGCCGTGGTCTAGCGGTAAGACGCGTGAACTCAGGATCGATGAGACCCATGTTCGAACCTCGCTAATTCTGACCAGTACCAATGTAACTTTGTTATATGTACTTTGGTCGCTCAGAGCCTATAGGCACTATTAAAGAGTGGTAGGCAGACTGATGATGGTTATTTGTCCAGTCGGGTGTAGTGGGGTAGTACCACCACTTTCGAATGTAACACCCGTGAAGTGACTTGTCGCGTTTCAGGAATAATTTGAAAGTAGCCAGGTATAACGAGAGGAGTGTGCACTGTCAATCTAAGTTGGTACATGCTCGTCTCCCCAAGCCGGCATAGTGGAGGCGACTGCTGCCCGCACAGGTTTCTCTGTAGTAGCAGTTGTTTCCATTCATGGACCGCACTCTAGCTTTACATCAGGCGAAGTGTTGTCAAATGCCGAGCTACAATAAATAAAAATAAAAAAAACAGAGCCCCTCATCGATTACCACAACTGTTATAAATAATTACACTTACATTAGAACAATTTAATCGTTTTGTTATTTCATACTCAAACAACGAGTGTTTCTTAGCTGTGTCCAATTCAGTTCTATAACTGGAACAGCTTCGAGCTGGTCTATTGTCCACAGTCAGTATGCTCTCCCAATTGACGACATCGCTTCGCCTTTTAGTGCAACATTCTAGGGTATATCTACCGTGAACGCCGTCCTCGGAAGGCAGGAACGTGATGCCTTCCTTGTTTTCCACACACGAAATATCATATTGCGCAAAGCAGCTGAAGAAAGTTGACAAACACACTGATATAAACAGTAATGATTTTATCATATTTGAAGTCATCGATAATCGCGAGGCGCCTTTGTCTGTGCGGTCACAATTAACAACATAACGCCGCTTAACGCGATATATTTTGACGCTGTTATTATAATGAGAAATGTAAATAACACGAAAAGACGCAATTTTCACAGACCCCCAGGCCCCATAGTACAACCCGCGTCACCGTTTTTTTTACTTTTGACCACAGACTATATTTATCTCACCGCGGAACTTCCATGTCTTTTTTTTTTTTTTGTTAATTCTCCCATTCTGGGAAGGCAAAGGGAACAGAGCCCATACAGCCATGTCTTCAGTAATATAATATATATCTCATTTGTTATAATTAGGCATAGCCTTGTCTTCAATATATTTTTTGTTTTTTGCCGCAATTATGTTATTTTTTTCCAATTATTTGTTTAAAAGTTGTCTTAGTCCGATAAATTGTTCCATTTCATTATATAGTTTTTACAGTATTTTTGATGTAGTTATAAACTTTTTTAAAATTTTGAGGGTTTTTTAATATATCCTGTAGTGTGCGCGGTATATTTTGAGGTCCCTCACATAATGCCTGAAGAAATACCGAACGTTGCGAATCAAATGTGGGACAATCAAAGAAAATGTGCTGAAGAGATTGTGGCTGATTTCTATTGCAATATGTACATGACGATGACGTTATCATTTTCATTCGATGAAGGTGTTCATTAAAACTACCATGGCCAATTCTTAATCTATTTTCCATGTCTTTTTTAAGTTTTATATGGCATTATAACAATTTGCTAGTGTCAAAGTAAATATATTTTGCATCAAGTTAATATTGCGCATCACGAGTCATTCATTGACCACACTTCAACACACAGATCAAGCCTCAGTCAAGTCAAAAATTGCTTTAATAAAGTAGTAGAATCTTTACTGAAACTTTCTACGGAGCTTTGGAGTGAAACTGGAAACCCGTTCTCTTCTTTTGAATTGTTTGCCCACACTCACGAACACATCAACACTCAAAGAAGCAAAAGTCAAGATGGCCGCCAAAACTCGAACTTACAACTTTACTTGTACTTTTTTTTTGTACACATGTTCCCACAGACAAAACACCATAACATTTTTAAAAATACTTTAGTTAGCCTGGATCCTAACCATCTCAAGCCAGCCAAATAATTGCAAATAATACAATAACGATAGATACGTAGTATATCTATAGGGATGTGAAAATAAATGCGATCCAACAGCTTTTGTTGTAGATTTACTAAAAGCACTTTATTTAATTATTAATTAATACAACTGAATTTATATTTACGAGTTCACGGCGTGAAGTGAGAATTCTCCACCAACGGATAGTGCGTAAAACGCTGTATCGAGTAAAATCCGCACGTGCAGGGGCTCCGAAATCAACATTTTATGCCTATATACATTCTATATAGTAGATAAACAGAAAATCAGTGTCAAATCAGAAATATACAGATACTGTACTTAAAAGTTTATTGTTATAAAACAGCCCATGAATTGTCATTCATTAAAGAGGGTAGAAAAATAGAAAATACACTGGATCACTTGTAGATAATGGACACTCAGATAACGGATGCAGATCCGGACAATATAAGGAGTAATCGGCCGCAATACCCACCTTATATAACAGTAATATATATTTTCTATCTGTATAATCATTTTCTTTAATGTCCCAATGTGACATATGTAGCTATGCAATATGCCTGAACTCAATTTAGATAACACATTTCTCATTTAATAAACCTTCTTCTAATGGAGCAGCACTATTAGTGGCTAGTGGAAGTTTAAGAATATACTTTGATTGTTATCAACTATCATGTAGTTGCTCATCACAGATTCTAGAAGCCCATGAGATGGGAGTAGTGTGCATAAATTCCAGTAGCGGCGAGAGCCGATAGCAGGGCGTAGGTGGCACGTATAAGCAATGCCGTCCATGCACCTCGTGCGCACGCTCCTGCCAACATACTAGACATGGCTGCCGGGAAGGGCGCCATCACCAGCAGTGGCCATAAAGCCCGTGCTGCACGCACACGCCCCGTCAACCACAATGCGGCGCATACCGCCAGACACTCGCACAGCGCCAGAGAGCCACTCAGTGAAAGCTGAAGCCAACGCCACGAGAACTCTGCTCCGCGTGCACCCATCCACAGAGACACGCCATGGGTACATAGAGTCTGTGCGGCCGCCCACCCGATACCGGCTGTCAGTATTTTGGTGTGACCCTTGCCGGGCACCCAGTTGAGAGCCAAGTGCAGGCCGAACAGGTCGGCATAGTCTACAGATGCTTTTAAAAATTCCTGGAATTAATAAAAACAATTTTGACATGGTTTCCCTTTTGATTTAACTTCACTATTTAAAAAAAGTAAATCCTAATTTAGACACCTGATACATCATTAGAAGATTAAAACCCTTTGCACTCCATTTTACTAATGGATTTCCAGTTCTATGTCTCGGTATACTTGTATTAAAAGAGTACTAACATGTGTACGAAGCGAAACATCACCGTCAGGAAAAAACGTAGCAAGAAACAACATCTTCACAAGCGCAGTCACTAAATACAGGGCACCAGATTGAACACAACGCCACCATGAACTATACTCCGACCTGAAACATTATCAACAACATAATGTGCTATATAAAATGAGTAATCAATCGTTTACAAATTCAGCGATCTAGCTTGTAACTGAAGTTATGAAAGTTATCTGCACTAACCAATATAAGTATTTACTTACATCCCAGAAAGCTTATATGCCATGTGGTACGGAGCGTACATTAATGCTATGCAATTACCGAAATGATATAGTGTCATTTTCCAGCTCTAAACGGCTTTATTTAATAAAACTAGTCAGACACTCGACTGCGGCACCTAATTCGACAAAATCAAAATTGACAGCACTGACAGTTTGTATATTTTGTTTTGTTCTCTCAATCTGGGAAGGCAAACTCTTCAGTTTTATAATTATTTTACATTGAATTATAATGTTATGTTATTATGTTTTCTTAGTGTGTTTGGTAGCAACATTGAGATATTATACTAGAGGCGCAAACCCCATACATTTGACATGAAAAAGCCGTAGGCCGTTTCAAACGATTTGACAATGTCAATCTTAGTGTTGCCGGTATAGTTAAAAATTTTCCACACACTAATTTTTTTTTCTTTAGATGTTTTTATTCAGTGTCGATTATAATATATCTAGGGGCATGCATTTTTAGCTAAATAAAATAAAGTTCAATGTTTTAATTGTTTAATATAAGTTGAAATTCTTCTTTCTTAAAAATAAAATATTTCTTTTTTTTATATTATTGGAGGATTTCTCCTCCATTTGTGGCGTGCGAACTACTATTTTTTTGTTAAAAGCGGTAAAATAATTTAAATAAAATAACTCGAAGGACCAGCGGGGTTTACACACTTATATAGGTATAGGGAAGGCGGAATCAAGACAGTGCGGAACAAAAAGAAATAAAATCTGTCCTGAAGGAAAAATACATGCACCACTGACCTTTGAACTTCTTCCAGGTTTCATACAATTAGCTGTGATATCAGTCCTTGGGTTGTTGGTGCTAGTAAACTTCACTAAACGTATACTCGTGTGAAAGCGAAAAGAAATAAGCGGATTTAAATGCGGTGCGGAATGAATAAACGGTTACAAATTTAACTTGCGAGTCAACGGCGCGAACTTCACGACGTCAACACTGAGTGGTGCGGTAGGAAGGGTTGCCAGGAAGGAAAAAATATAAGCGTGTTGCCTACGAAAACTATATAATAAAAATAGGCGCGAACATCCCCCCGGCCTTGAAGGAACCCTTCGAAATAATAAAATACTTTTTTTTTTTTTTTTAATTACTAATTAATAACTCACTAATTAATAATGCGGAATATAAACTAAAGCTGAGTAGCGGATATATGAAAAAGAAAAAAAATTAAAACTAAAAATATAAATATGGTATATTGCTAAAAACCTAACTACTACTACTGGGTAGGTAACGAACATAAACGAACATCCAGCGGTCACTGTAGGTGCGGTGCGTTATAAACATAAATAATTACTACATGTAGTGCCTACTGTAATAGGGTTATTAGCAGTATTCCTTTTCTCTCGGGTTTAAAATATTATGTAAATAATATTCCAATTACCACCTCTTACAATAAGAGTGGACGGAGGTAATATAATACTTCAAACCTCGAGAGTAAATGCGGGGTAAACATCTAGCGGTGCGGTTGAATGAAAAGGCGATGGAGCCAAGCGGTAGGTTCTGATGGAGCAGAACTAAAAAATATAAATTAACAAAATTTTAATTCAAATCATACATATCGCATTTATGAATGCGCGTATGTTTATGCGGTTTGCGGATAAATAAAATATAAAAATGATTGCGGGCCATGAGTGTTCATTTTTGCAATTAAAATAATCTATAATTAGCTCAATTATATGCCCACCCCTCGGTAACAGTATGGGATACTTATGAGAATAATTAATACCAGCGTTGCGAAGACGAATACCTACACGGATAATGACGTCTTTAAGAAAAGGAAATAGTTTATGAATAGCGGGCGAACTAATTATCTTATTTTTTTTAAAGTTTTTTATATCAATTGCAAAATAACACTCTTACAAATAATGAATAATATAAGTCTGAATAATATAAGTATCTAATTATTAATTTAAATTGCGGAATTATTTTAATAAAATTTAAACAATAGACAACACTGTGTAATATACCAATTAGAAAATTTATTTGCTAAGTCGAGTAGCGGGTTCCCGATCGGCTGAGTAGTGACATTAGCAATAGTTTTTGTTTCAGGAAGATCGGTCATTTGAACCGAGACCCGGTTGATAGGCCATTCGTTCACGGGTAGCGAACACCAAGATGGACCGTGGTGCCATAATTGATGTTGCACGAATTGTGCGGGTGATAGACCACGTGACAGGCAATCGGCGGGATTCTCGTTACCGGATATATGATAGAAACACTCAGCATCGATATTAGATTGACACTCGGCAATTCTATTGGCGACGAAAGTATTAAATTTATGAAGATGCGAACGTATCCAACACAGTGTCACTGTTGAATCAGAAAATGCGTATACATTTTTTATTTTAATATGATGCGATAAACAATCAAAAACAATGCGGGTTAACTTAGACATTAAAACGGCGGCGCACAACTCCAAACGAGCTAGGGTGACCACCTTGAGCGATGCGACGCGGGACTTTGCGCAAACTAAAGTAAGTGCGGGCGGGTGTTCACCATTGACAACGTGAACATAAATAACACAGCCGTACGCCTTTTCGCTCGCGTCAGAAAATGCTACTAAAGAAACCTCAGAATCCTTTTCTATTTTAAGATGGCGGGAAAACTCTAATTGCGATATGAGCGGTAACTCGTTGACATAACGTTGCCAACGATCGACAATATGTGACGGTGGTTCGTCGTCCCAGTCTACCTTTAAAAGCCATAGTTCCTTAATTAAGAGCTTAGCAAATAAAATAACAGGGCCGACCAATCCTAACACGTCGTATAAACTCGCGGTGGCGGATAAAATATTCCGTTTTGTACACGGAAGTTGCGGTGGGGTGACACTAAATTTAAATAAATCTAAAGTGGGAAGCCATTTTAGACCCAAAATTTTTAAATTATGGTCACCGTCAAAAGAAACGGATTCGCGGTGAGAAGAAGGAATATGTTCGAGTAACTCCTTTGAGTTACTCGACCACTTCACTAAGTCGAATCCCCCGGTCTTGAAGAGATTAATTAGCTGCGTGGCTATCTTGATAGCTTCTTCTTCGTCAAAAGTAGAAGATACCAAGTCGTCCATATAGACGTCTCGCTCCAGCACAGCAGCAGCTAACGGATAATTGTCTCGTTCGTCCTTTGCTAATTGTCGCAAAGTACGAAGAGCTAAGAATGGTGATGATCGAAGACCGAAGGCGACGCGGTTAAATTCATATGTTTGAAGCGGTTCTGATGCGGAAAAGCGATATAAAATGCGCTGAAATTTGCGGTGCGATTCGTGTACGCCAATACATAAATACATCTGACGAACGTCAGCGAGAAAAGCGATGCGGTAAATGCGTACATCGAGTAGAATTTTAAAAATGTCACTTTGTTGGTTGCATCCCGTATGCAAGATGTCATTTAGTGACATGCCAGTGTCAGTTTTTGCACTGGCATCTAACACGATACGAAGTTTAGTGGTAGATTTGTCGTTACGTATAACGGGGTGATGCGGAATATAATAACCGGGTGTAAGCGCGGCGTGATAAGGAACAATAGATAAATATTTTTTATCAATATATTCCCTAATTACCGTGTTATAATGTTCACATAATTCGGTATTTTTAATAAATTTACGCTCCAAATATAAAAAACGTTTTTTAGCTAATTGAAAAGAATTACCTAAGTCACAAGTGGATTGTTTAAAAGGCAAATCAACACTATAACGACCGTCAGAGGAACGAGTATGAGTAGATACAAATATATTCTCACAGTCTTGCTCGTCCGGACTGAGGAAAGATTTCGAGGGAATTTCCTCTAACTTCCAAAAATTCTCGAGTAATTGATTGAGCGGGTCGTTGTTGATCGCTAGATTATTATATGTTATATTATTTTTTGAACAAACACTTGGAGCATCCCCTATAACGATATAACCCAAAGTAGTTTCGAGTGCGGTCGGGGAGGTCAATGACCCGGTGACGCGGTCAGATAATAATATTTCGCTGAAAGTATTCACTCCCAACAAAACATCAATATCACCAGGCACATCGAACTGATCATCAGCTAATTGTAAATTTTTAATTTTATCGAGAAGAGTAATATCGACTCTTGCGTCTGGCAAAGGGCCGGTTACGCGCGGGACTACGAGCGGCCGAATTGAATATATGTGATCATTATACACGGAACTAAAATTAAGATTTATTACACCTAATATTTTTTGCGAAGTTCCCCCAATACCGTGAACTTCAGAATATCGACATTCTTTAGAAATAGGAGTAGAAAGTTTATCACAACACACCGAGGTAATATAATCACATTGTGACCCGGGATCTACCAAACATCTTAGATAATGACGTTGGCCTTTATTATCGAAAGTAGCAATTTTTGCGGTACCTAATAAGGTTGTAATAGAACGAGTGTCAACATCACCACGTGACATGTTGCACATTGCTACACTTTCCGATTGCGGTTGCGGTTGCGGTTGAACAGGTGGTTGTGATTGCGGTGGAGAATGCGATTGAGATAGCGGTTGCGGTGCGGTAAAAACAGCATTGCTGCTTTGCGGAGATGCGGGAGAAAATTTTTTATTATAAAAATGTAGTAAAGAATGATGCGGTTGATTACAAGACGAACATAAGCGCTTCGAATTGCACATTGAAAATCTATGTTTAACACTTAAACAATTATTACAATAATTATATTTTTTCACAATACTATATCTATCGCGCGGCGTCATTTTCATAAATGCGGGACAAACATACAAGTGTTCGTGTGCAGCTCCTTTGCATACAACACAAACTTCGTTATTATTATTTGTATTAATAAAAGATTTAGTTTTAAGATTAGATATAGATTTTTGTGATTTTATATTATTATTTATTATTTTTGCGGGCGTATAACTATCATTATTAACACGAGAAAGTATTTTAGATTGTTCTTTAATAAATTCAATAAAACTAGTATAAGTAGGAATATTTTCTTTGCGGACAGACATATCAAATAATTTAGTAGTCTCTGGGTCGACTTTCTTTGTCGCCAGGTGTAATAAAATAAAATCTAATAAATCATCAATACTCAATTGTTTAAGGGCGTGAACTGCGGATGCGAATTTTTCAATAAAATTATCAAGACCAGCTGAACTTGTGGATGCGAGCGGTTTAAAATCGAATAATTGATTAAGATATGAGGTCGCGAGCGAACGAGTATCCTCATACCTATCCACAAGGGCTGACCATATAATTGAGTAATTCTCAGCGGTGGGAGGAATGCCAGCACACACTGATAATGCTTTATTTGTTAATTTGCCTATTAAATAATGAACTTTTTCACTATCAGATAAAGATAAATTATTATGAATAATATCCGTAAATTGCCTATAAAACAAAGGCCATTTACGAATATCACCATCGAATGACACCAACTCAATAGGTGGCAAACGAGGCTGCGATTTAGATAGGCGAAATTCATTAATATTTGAAGTGCGCTGGTTACCCATTATGTGTGAGGAATCTAATTTAGTCATAACACTTTTGATTCTGCAGAATAACTCTTCAAATGACGACCATGACTCATAATCTACGGTTGCGGTTGGTTTTATAGTTAAAGAAGCCGTATTATATGAGTCCATCACTTTTTCAAAATCATCACGCAATCTGTCTAGTGTGGCGGTTGTAACAAGAAAGTTCTCCCTAGCCTCCTCATTAAGATGGGCTATTTTAGACAATTCAAAAATAGTATTTAATCTAGAAAATATTGTGTCACGTTTGCCTTGGAGAATTACTAACTGTGTTTTATAAGATCTGATTAAACTAGATGAATCAATTTCTTTCTTTTCAGAAGACATTATGACTAACTTAAATTATTACAAAAATATATCAAAATTTATAACCAAAAATGCTAATAACTATGTTTATAATTGGCTATTTAGGTATTTATTATTAAATTAAGACAATAAATTAATATATTTTTGTAAAATAACAGTAATTTGACGAAATATTATACTTAAGGAATTTTTGATCTACCTACTAATATTATAAATTTATGTATTTTTGCGGAAAATAACTGTTATTTTTATTATAAACAATTATTAAATAAATATAAACTAAGAAATCTAACCCTATAAATGGCCTACTTAGGTATAATTGTATAGCGGGGAAAAAAATATGCGAAGTGGGGTATTGTACAATAAAAGTTTCTTAGCAATATACCATTTATATTTAAAAATAAGGCGATTTAAATGAATTTAGCGGTTTAAGATTCGTATCCGGCTCGAAGGACCAAACTATGGAGGATTTCTCCTCCATTTGTGGCGTGCGAACTACTATTTTTTTGTTAAAAGCGGTAAAATAATTTAAATAAAATAACTCGAAGGACCAGCGGGGTTTACACACTTATATAGGTATAGGGAAGGCGGAATCAAGACAGTGCGGAACAAAAAGAAATAAAATCTGTCCTGAAGGAAAAATACATGCACCACTGACCTTTGAACTTCTTCCAGGTTTCATACAATTAGCTGTGATATCAGTCCTTGGGTTGTTGGTGCTAGTAAACTTCACTAAACGTATACTCGTGTGAAAGCGAAAAGAAATAAGCGGATTTAAATGCGGTGCGGAATGAATAAACGGTTACAAATTTAACTTGCGAGTCAACGGCGCGAACTTCACGACGTCAACACTGAGTGGTGCGGTAGGAAGGGTTGCCAGGAAGGAAAAAATATAAGCGTGTTGCCTACGAAAACTATATAATAAAAATAGGCGCGAACAATTATAATACGGGTTATGGGAAACGATGTTTTACTAGCAACACTAAATGTAAAAAATATCCCTAATTTTATTTGTTTTTTTGTTGTTTAAGGACAATATAGATGTTGAAAGGATATATTTACGTGTGAAACGTAATCCCGCTTTTTTTGTTGTGCTTTTGGGATCGAGAATTGCACGTTTTCACCACATATTTGCCCATTATGAGTTTATATACGTCCTGTCAAATACCAACTGACAGAAAGCTTAATTATGGCTGTGGGCAGATCTTCACTCGCCTCACGTTGGGAGCGTTATTGCGCCTCTAGTATATATCTCAATGGGTAGCAATATTTTGTTCAGAAATATTAATATATGCGCATATTCATGGCGTGGGATGCCACAAAATATTGCCGCTAGACAAATATAAAAATAAATAAATAATAATAAACATATTTTGGTAATATTGGTATAAAAAATAAAGGTGTTTAGAACTTTTAAGTATAACATTAAAATGAAATGTCATCTATTACTTGAGAAATGGAACGTATCAGGAAACACGTTCCATGTCATGCATTTGGCCTTTAATTCTTGATAAATTAGTTGCTCTTGGCAATCGTAACTGCAGTTATGTAGTATAATGTAATATATTAAATAATACACACAATATCTTATAAATAATACAGAGGCAAACAATTATTTCATTCATGTCTTATAACATTATTGTATACTAATGGAACTGTTTTTAATTTTGAATAAATGTCAATGAAAACCGCGAATAAGTTTGGTTGTTTTTTTTTTGTTATGTAAATTTCAACCCTGCCGGTCACTGAAGATGATGAAGGATACCCCCTACTTCTATTTACTTCACTTTCGAGTACTAAAATAGCAATTTTATATTTATTTTGCATTTTTTTCTATTTAGGTTCTATTTTTTTAGGTAAGTATAAATATAAGGAATGATTGCTAGGAATTGTTAAATATTAGAAAGCACATCACAAATACAACCTGTATTATTAGTAATAATCTGTATTGTGATAGCTCTCTTATGATTAGAGCGGTGGGCAGTGGGTTAAAAAAGTTATTATTGAAGGGTTGTGATTTAAAAAGGGGTAAGTATTTTAACCCTTTAGTTTTTTAGCACAAGCGCAAAAGGGTGTAGTGCTGTGCCAGCCAATGGGAGGCAAGATTGTAAATATAGCATAGTTATTCGTCCCATTTTGTTGTTACCCGAGTATCGGATAAAGCATCCGAGGAGGCTCCCTTTCACCGACTCACTTCAGTACAACTCTAAACTTGTTCAGAAAGAGTTGTGTTCATTTGCATGCTATGTTTGAAGAGCTATATCGGTCTTCCTTCAAACTTTAAAAGAAATAACATAGTTTTTTAAATAAATTTGCTTAAATTAGTGTTAACAAAATATTATTGTGATAATGTGCTCTACACTTGTTGGATTCGCTCGGGGGATGCTGATTTATTTACATACATACATTTTAGTAAGTGATTATGTATTATTTGTTTTTGCCATGTAACATTCAAATAGGTTTTAATTCTATACAATTGTGTTCATATAAGAACTAATACATATGTTACAATATCAAATAAGTTGCTACTTGGACTTGGACTTGGACATTAATATGACTCCTTTCATTGGAATGTTAGGCACATCTTACATATAATTAGTTTTGTTGCACAATAAACATTAAATTATATAAAGTTTTGGTTTTATAAAACTGCTGTGCACGAAGGTGTTATTTATTTATTTTTAGCATGTCACAATAGATGTGACCCCCTCCTAGGGCATGGTAATTAGAGAAACGAAAACAATAATAATGATGAGGCGTTGCCATTCGAATGGGAATGAAACTACCAAGTATTAGATTATAATTGATAATTCCAACTAGAATGTTATCTAATGATTTACTAAGTTACTAAGAATCTAATTAGGTATTATATTAAAAGTACACGAAAATACCACTAGCACTACGCTCACACACGCGTTTTTACCAGTCTCCATATACCAGTTTTTGCCTCAATCGTTTGCCATTTTCTGATGCCTACAAGTCGGTCGAGGATACTCTTCACCTTCTGAGCAGTCGGCCGATCTGATCGAAGAAGGTATTCTCAGAGCGCCCTCTTTATGACATCGCAATGCATTTTAGCACTCGTCCATGCTTTCCACAACATAATAACAAACATAAATTTTACTAATTACTATCTATTGCAATATGATATTTTATAAGAAAAGTTTTTCTGAGACGTATACACGGCCGCACACGTGATGCGTAGTGTTAATTCAAAGCACGCTCCGTGTGACTGATGACGTCCGTCTGTCCTCCGCCGCCGCAACCTACCCTCATCACGGCGACCATTCTGCCACCTCCGTTCCTAATTTAGGCGATTCCACCTACTGTCGATGGTAATAGAAGGCATTCGAGGGGTGCCGTTAATGTCCTCTCGCTTTTATTAGGTACTTACGACCTTCTGCTATTCAAACATTCGACATGCGTCCTATATATATAATTAGATAAAACGCTATCAATTGACACCACGAACGGGTCGATCGCAATAATATCTCACCTAAACAGTAAACACGTTAAAATTACTTTAAAGAGGCCGCCTTCGAGAAAAGTGAAAGAAGGGAGGGAATATTTCCCGCGCGCAGTCCGCTCACGTCATAGCGCCATTACAGCATTGTCCTCGCTCACAATAGAGATAAAGGATCGCGACCATTAGGTAAATTTCCTTACTCATTTTTTGCGTCGCACTCCGGGTGGGTAAAAAGCGGGAAAAATGGGCATCCATCATGCGGAGAAGCGAGGATATAAGGACCACTCGGGAGATCTCAATCTTCACGCGGCTGCGTGTGAAGACGCTTTTTTGCACGCATAATCGACGGTCGGGAAAATAGGAGAGAGCGGCGGTGGCGGTGGCGGTGGTCGTCCGTTTTTTAAGATGAGAGGTCCCGCCTCATCTCGGATAATGGGAACTATGGAAGGAAAATGAATCGAAAAACATTAATGTGATTCGTTCGACGGGCGGGTCGTTATACAAATGTGTCCAGCGAGTCACGGAGGGCGCGCGTATTCCACAATGGGCGAAAACTATCGAAACGCATCAAAAGAAACGTCATCAAAAATGCATCAACGAAAATAATTTGCGAACGAAGTCGGAGGGTCATCGTGTACATTATTCAGAGCACGTGTATCGCTCGCGAGTGTTTCACACAGATAAGCGTAAATATATCAAAGGAGAAATATATTTCGTCCACTTTCCGCAAAACTTATCCCGGGGCCTTATCGAAAACGGCTTAGGGTACGCCGCCCCATGCAAAGTCCCCGAAGCGACATTCTTCACGACCCTCGCGCGTCCCTCTCGCGTCCCTCCCGTGTCCCTCGCTGCCCTCGGAGGTGAATCGATCGATCTTCCTGCGAACAGAACGCATCAATTGGCATCACTTCATTTACATCCATTAATAATAACGAGTCGTATGAACGTATTATAATCCGTATAATACCGCCTATTTCTACCTAAACGCACGCACAATATCTCTCTCCAGCGACGTCGGTCATTCCGCACATTATTCCTGCATATCCTTCTTATAAAAACTCAGGTAAAAGGTATCGTAAAATTCAGACATTGTAATATAAATTGGATTGTGCGGCGGTGCGAGCGGGCCCCGTGTGCGAGGCGGATGTATGAATATAGGTACTCTAATGACGATGGTGCTATCACATACGACAACAATACCGCTCGAGCATAGAGGAGGCGCTCCGTCGAGGTCTGCGGCCGACGCTCGTACGACGCGACGCCGCAGCTCCGCCGAGAGCGCCTCGCTTCAAATCTCTGAGGATATATTATAGTGCCACCTCCGTCGTGTTAGTGGTTGTGTGTGAGCGACGTCGGGCGCTCGGCCCTCCTCCCGCATATATATTCATAGGCCGCCGCGTATTTTTTACTCTCATAAATATGTAACGCGAGCCGCGGCGAGGATTTTCAATTCGACAGCCCCGGCAGATCCCTGAAGATTTTCGCGGATTTTCAGCTCCTTTGATCTATGAGTGCGGTAAATCAAATTTTGATTGCCGTTCTCTGAAGTAGGCGAACTCGCTCGGGAACGATTCCGCCGCTCCTTATTCGTCGACTCGATCTCGCTCCAATTCGACGGGGAACAATACTTAATGAATAATTTCGCCTTTAACTCATAAATTGTATGTCGATGTACATACATGATGATATAGGTAATAGTGTATAGTGAAATTGATAGAAAAGCACACACCGCCCGAAGGTAGAACGCCCGACCCCCCTCGCTCCCTCTCGCAGAAACCACTCGGATGATCTAATTCCGGAACACTTTGAAACGGATCAAATCAAATTCACATACCGGCCTTTAAATATTTGAGATTTCCACTCGTTACTCGAATCGCCTCGAGCGTTTTTTCGGGGCTGAGAACGTAACCCTCACCGATTCAATGGAGCGGATTTTTTATTGTAAAAGTCGTTACAAACGCAATAAAAACGCAGCTTCTTTACCCATTTTTTTTACAAACGTGCATATTTCCTTTTCTCACAATAGACGATGAGTAACGGCAAAAAACAACCAAATAATATTATTTTGCTTCGAATAATATTATTATGCTCGTCATTCGCAACGAGAAACGAGGCGGAGTGCGTTCGTTTCGTCGATTGTCGGTGTACTGCGAATATCTTAAATATATTTTATTGGAATTATAATCGCGCAGAGAGTTAGTCGCTACAGCCGAGGGAGGGCGCCCACTCTCCTCCGGATAAAAAAGGGATCGCAGGAAAGCCGGGACCCTTTTTATACTAAATAGATAGCTAACACGGCCTGAGTGGAGTTTCAATAGATGCCGTCTGAAAGAAGAGGCGACCTGTAAAGAATCGAGGGTCTACGTGTCGCATATCTATACATGTGTTCGTATATGTGCGGGTTGGAGAGATTTTTCGTTTTTTCGTTTCGCCTGGTACTCGTACGTCGCGTCTTCGGAGGGAGAGCCCCACAAAGGATAACAGGTCGGAATTCTTTTTAAATTGGAAATGCTCTATGTAAGAGGATTACTATTCGGTATCGGCCGTCGTGTTGTTTGCTTTTATTGGCTTCAAATTGCGTCTTTCGGCGCGTGAACGCCGTCCTCTGATCGTTCTCTTTGTTTAGATGTACCTAAAGACAGATGTTATTAAATACTCATTTATTGTTCGCTCGTAGTGAAATGTTATCGCATTCAAATAACACAACAATAGGGAACATAATCCGTGCGTTTATCCATCCGTTCGAATCGAGACGCATCGCACCAGACGGCCTCTCACGATATAAGAATGAGTGCCATCGCCATGTCGTAGGAAAAAAGAGCCGTGGAATCGGACGTCCCCGCCCTTTTGAGAGATTATTTCACGCCACAATTACCTTCATAATCGTAAAAAAGTGTGTTCAATTTAAATTACGAATCAAATTGTCGCATTAGGCAGACCCGCCGTCACCGTGACTCGATTGTATCATACTTCTGCTCGGTCTTATTTTTGAATGAATTAACTACGTTCATGAGCACTTTATTGAAAGATGTCGCCAGTATCGATTCCGCGTTCCTCCCCCGAGTGAGTCGTGAGTCGTGTTATTTTATGTCGAATGAGTTTAAACGCCCTCCCTCGATTACATTATTTAAAATAACTCACATGACCACGGTCGTGAGGGATCTCGGAGGGTGTCGCATCAATAGAGAGCTGACATTTTTTTTATTTGTATCTCGACCCTTTAGCTTTTAAGTTTGTTCAATCGTATACATTGAATTTTGAGGCATTTACGTCAACATTAGCGACCCGCGTAGAGGGAGGGTTCATCAAAAGAGATTTTCGATGCGCGTACATACTATACGTATCTATACGATGCGATATATTTTTTGAGTATATATAAAAGCATCATAAAATTAATAATCTGTTCGTGTAATATGAAAAGTAACGAGCGGCCGAGTAGTGCGCACTTATTCCCTCTCGGTAGCAATCACACATTCGTAGCGTGGCTAATGGCCGCTCTAAAAGACACACCTTCGGGTAATAAGCCGCCTTTAAGACTACTCGGATAGTATTCGGGGACGGCCGGACGACATCACGACCCATCAAACTATGTAGAATCACTCAAAACAATAACTATGGTGTTTTTGTTGGCATCGTTTCATGCGGGGTGCTCACTAAAAATGACATAAATCCGACATGCCACCTCTCGATAGCCCCTCGCTCGCCACCTACGTACACTATTATACAAGTTGTTTTATGTCTCCGCGGAGGTATTATTGAGGTATCAAAATAAAAAGCACATTATGATATCGCGCATCTGTCGTGTCATCATTTCACAAATGGCTCATTACCTACACGTTGGTAGGACATGTTGACCCTGTGTGTGGACGATATTGATGGATGAGCAGAATATACGTGTATAAAATGCATCATCCCTTAAGGCTAATGGTTCGCGCTGGTGAAAGGGTTGTCTTGTCATGTGGGGGGTGGGGTGGAGGGGCGGTGCGCGTCACTCATCCATTACCGCGTAAATGATTGATTTCTGTTTGAACACGTCTCTGTCATTAGCTCACGAGGATCGAATACTGCATGACACAGTGACTCCTATGACTTCGCGTTCACATTATAACGCTATTATTGTGTAAAATACGACACTCAATAAGTAGGTCTCACTCTACTCTCGAGTCCACATGTACCTTGCTTTTCCCCTTCTATCAATTATCTCGAAGAAAGTTACCCCTTCATCCACCTGCGGGTCATGGTATGTTCGCATTTTAGGGGGACGTACAGTCGAAAGTGTTCAGGGATATCATTTGACAATCGTCACTTAGAGGCGATTCAATGAAAGTGTCACGAGCCGCACCTGCCCCTGCAGCGCGAGAGACGACCGACGCGCGTGACGCCCACGGGACACGGAGATTCACGCGAACGGGCATACGTTTACATCGGGTGCATTCTATTTCACATCATTATTCACAGTCGTCAGTCCACTTGTTGAGCGGCTGTCGGTGGCTGTCGGTGGGTGTCAGTGGCGGTTAGTCGCCCGCGAGTCATGCCCATGATTTATTATGACGCTACATTCACTTATCAAGTTAATAATTATAATAATTGGATAACATTTGTATATCAGATACACATTATTAAAGCTCGTGTGATGTGCGATGTACTCGATCGACACTGGTGCCGGATGGACGCTTTTTTGTTTTCTTATTGCAGCCCGACGTAATTATGACGACACTCCGACTGATGTGAAGCTAGAGTGCGGTCCATGAACGGTAACGACTGCTGCAGTCGCCGATCTAGATCGACAGTGCACGTTCCTCTCGCTATATCTGGCTACTTCCAAACTCGATATCACTTCACGGGTGTCACACTCGAAAGTGGTGATACGACCCCGAGACGGCAGAGTGGGGTGGGCTGATGACTACCATACCTACCACTCTTAAAAATTGTTACGTGTAGGTATGTGTCATGAAAAACTATAGAAGAAGCTTAGTGAGATAAAAGAAAGCGAAGAAAGAGTCCGCGGAGACTCCACTAAATAATGTCCACAAAATAATGTTTATTGTATGAAGTGAGTTTCGGTGAAGTGGTTTTTTAAGGTTTAATGGATTGTAGGGATACTCTCGGCTCTCGAGTTTTTGTTCAAGGAAATGTATGTGCATATGATGAATTCCACTTACGTGCCTGTACTACACTTGCCGATGCTTTCTACTCATTATAATATGATAACGAACAAAAAGTGCGTCCCTATCCTGTTGACCTGTTTATTAATTATTCGTTCGTGTATACGAGTGACTAATTGAAACATTTCACGAATGAATATGTCACACGTAGCGTCAGATGCGTCGAGAGGGTGCGGGGGTGGTCTCCGTATTGTCGGGCATTACGGCTATTGTACATTCACGAGTGGCGAGGAGGTCGCCGGGAGTCGCGAGCGAGGGGAGGAGGAAGAAGGATCGATAATGCATGCGCCCGTGCTCCGGCTCTGTGCATCCTTTCAATGGTCGCATGCAAAGGGCGAGTGCGTGCAAAACTACAATATTTATTTAAAAATAAACGATCAACCTTCACGATATTTGATTATATTAAGCGTTATTGGAGCGAGTCGTGAGTGCGCCTCGACGCGGGGGGGTTCGAACCCGGGAGAGCGCCGCGGTGCCCTGCTGATAGATAAACACGTAACGCCACGAAACGCGGACAATGATATATCTTCACTATATTTAAATTATCTCAAAACATCAATGAGAGCCGCTCTCTCGCGACGGCGGCGGCTCTTTGCTCATTCTCATCACGATTCATTATTCCGTATACATGTATTTGCGTATTAGAGTGGTGTTTGCGTGGTGGTTAGTTTTATGATTATTGTCAATTAGGATGCGGGCATACTCCGTCGTCGCTCACCTCTTTTGTTATCTTCGTATTGAATCCGAATTCTATTGCAATAAATAGTCCCGAGGTACTCAATAACAATATTTTATTGACCGTATCGCATCACGACGGAATGCACTTCGCCGACTCTACGTACGTTATGGCACTTCGGGACGATTTTGGCGCGAAGTGTGAACAATAACCGCCCTCGGAGCGTGCAACATAAACGAGAAGGAGTATAAAATATGCTTTTAATTACTATTAAAAGCAATTAAATGCGCGCACGCATGACCGCGCGCTCGACACAGACACGGACCTAACACGTAACAGCGATCGCAGACAATAATCGCCCATCATACGACCATTCGTCTGCAATAACATTTTTGTAATAAGTAGTAAAATTTGTTGATTATTTATTTACAAATATACTGAGAGTGCATGTCTGTCTGTATACGTACGCAGGCACCGTCGCGCGTCGTGCATGTTGCCTTTAAGTTACGTGCTATGTATGAGCGGATGGTAAGTGAGACTATTTACGATGCCCGCAGATCGAATCGAAACACTCAGTACTTTTTACAATGTTGGCCATTTTCAATATGAAATTAATTAGGTACACCCAGCGAACTCCGAACACAAATAGATCGATCATTACGATTATTTATTTAAATTGTAGCTCGACATATGATTACATTCCGCCCGATGTAAACCTCGAGTGCCGTCCATGAACGGAAACAACTGCTACTACAGAGAAACCTCTACAGGCAGCAGTCGCCTCCGCTATGCCGGACCGAGGAGACGAGTTGCACCGTTTAAATTGACAGCGCACACTCCTCTCGCTATACATGGCTACTTTCAAACTGTTCCCGAAACGCGCCATGGTCACTTTCCCAAGGGCGTCGTCAAGGGGTAGCAGGGAGATTCAAGAGATTCTAAAAAGTTTTTAAATGTAAAGCAAGACTGAGTCAATGACTTAAGACTTTGATTGCTTGATCGACCGTCGAAACTCGAATGAATTCACCAATTCCATTCCAAATATTCCGTACGCTCTTCTGTCATTTACAAGTTTTATTTATTGTACAGTGAAGAGCTCGTGTAGCTTCACACGTTGGACTCTGCACCGTTGTTATTACAATCGCCGTAGATGTGAGGCTCGTACTACAAGTGAAAAGCTTCATGTACTTTACCTACAATTCATACTTTTCTCATCCTCCATATGGCTCTGGCAACGCCCTTGTTTACAGCTGTTACACTCGAAAGTGGTGGTACTACGCAGAACGGCAGACTGGGCTATTAACCATCATCAGTCCGCTTACGACTTTTTAATAGTGCCTATAGGCACTGAGCGACCAAAGTACATATAAGTTACATTAGTACCGGTCAGAATTGGGCTCTCTGCACATTAGAATAGTTCAATAGTTGGTGCCTTAATAAACGTGCGTTGCTAATTAATGTTTCTTTGGATTAATTAAATCCAGAGTAAAATCCATTGAACAAATACCTGCTCATAGTTTTTGCATCGTTGCGTATGCTGCACCGATGCCATTTGTCGTTATTATAAATAATCTAGTATCAATGTATGCTATTATTTTGTTATAAATTACTTTATACATATATGGGTAGAGTTAGGTTGTAGGTACTTGTATGTGTGTTCGAGATTGATTAACATAAATATGTAGTTCATTGGAGTTTTTTATTATTATTGTAGCTCGGCATATGATAATACTCCACCTGATGTAAAGCTAGGGTGCGGTACATGAATGGAAACAACTGCTGCCGTTTCTTTGTACCTGTGCGGGCAGCAGTCGCCTCCACTATGCCGGCTTGACACTCCTCTCGTTATACCTGGCTACTTTGAAACTATTCCCGAAACGCGACAAGGTCTCTTCACGGGTGTTACATTCGAAAGTGGTGGTACTACCACAGGACGACAGACTGGACTAATAACCATCATCAGTCTGCCTACCACTCTTTAATAGTGTCTATAGGCACTCGGCGACCAAAGTACATAGGTATAACATAGTTACATTGGCGAAGTTCGAACACGGGTCTCATCGATCGTGAGTTTTACCGCTAGACCGCGGCCGCTCTAAGTTTGTGTTAATAATAGATTCAGCCGATGAACACCGTATGTGATGGTGTTCGATTAGTGTGTTATCAATTGATAGTGAATATATTTGCATAATTGATATAAAATATATTGTGCGCGCCCTGTAGATGTCGTGATTGCGAGGGAATGTTGGGCGCGCTCCTTTGCGGCGCCGACGTCAGCTGTCATCCATCAGTCTGCGCCCGCGCACTCACACACGCGCGCTCACTGACCACCGCCGCGCTACACTCGCGCCGCTGAAATATACAGCGGCTTCCGATGACAATCATCAATGCATACATTCGAGATTTAAAACTACGTAGATTGATTGAATTATGGTGGTAAAACCACGATCTTCATCCGAAATGAAATGAAAATTCGATTAAATATAAGTATTATCAATAATAAGTAATCGTTTGATTTATATTATTAGATGATTGATTGTTGTCTGAGTGACTGTATATTAATCTGTGTATGAGTATGTATGTATACACAATTAGATCCTAGAGTGTGACGTTGTGTAGCCGAATGACACACGCACACACGCACGGGGCGCGCATTGTGTGAAGTCAAATTTAACGGTATCTGCAAAGACACTGGAATGTAATAAAACTGCATCGATACAATATTTGCATTAGACGTTCAGCGGCCGCCGAATATGGACTATGCGATATCATGCTCGATTCCTCTTCATTGTCAGGGCTCCGCGCACCGCCCCCGTCTCGACGCGCGCGTGCATGTGTGGAAACGACGATCGTCTCGTGTCATCTCCTGTGATCTGCATATCACCTATTATGCAAGATGGCATCTATTATATTATAACAACATCGAAGACATTAAAGAGTGCACAAAACGCAAACAATACAATAGAGCGAATACGTCGAACGGTTTTAATTTGAAATGTCAAAAAAATGAGCATATTTTTTAGTCGCCGAGCCGCTATTGTGCCTTTGTCCGGTCCATCAGTATGCCGCCGCGGTCTCCTCTCACCAATTACTAATTAGCATACTTATGTCGGATCCGCCGAAATCCCGTGTACCGGCTACATCAAACGAGCGCGCGACCTTCACGCGAATATACGCCCTAAGGACGACCCGGCGACGACACTTCGATATGCCGACATACCCATACTATCACTCGGATGCTCGTTATGTTTATGCCAAATTGTAGATCACTAGGATCCCTGCTCGTGTATGTAAACCGCACGCGCATTATTTGGGATATCATGGCCTCGAGGAGGCTCTCGTCGTCGTACTTTCGGTTCCTCGCTTAAGGCGTGTTATGGAACGCTCGAGTTCGTCTGTAATTTGTCGAACTCTGACCCGGGTGCGCTCCGGATCGTCCGGGAGAGGTGAACGCCGCCGTCGAATTGATCGACTACCGACTTGTGCGTCGTTAACTCGGCTCCATTGTTTTTTTGTTCGTTTTCATATTTAAATTGGTTACATTTGAAATATTGTGAGAGGAATTCTGTCATATCATCCGGTCGTGTGAACGTTCTAACTGAACCTCGTGCGATCGAGCGTTATTATTATTGATTATTATTAGGTTAGTGAGCGAGTCGAGAGCATTTGACATCGTTTATGATTGTGGTGACTACCTGATAGACAATTCGCTCACCTATAAGCAGCACACACTGATGACAAATGTGTTCTATCAAAGTGCACCGAATGAGTGCCAATCGCAGCAGTGATGTTTGCATTTATTGCATTAGGTTAGTAGACGATGCGTGTCCCGTCAGTGTCCTTCGAGTGACGCACTGAGCAGTCATTAAGTGCATAATATTGCAAAGTGATTAATACACATTATGCGACCTTTGTAATGTTTACCGTTAACATTTTTACCCTTTTCACATGAACGAACACTGTCCGCACAATTAATGCCGCTATGTCCTGATGCATAAGGGTCACGTTGCGTCGTCCGTTATTATGTTGTTTCATATTATAGTGAATGCATGATTGCACGGTTGAGCCCTTTATTACGCTTATTCTACGAGTTTAGTCCCCGTTGCGCCCGCGTCGCTCCTCGGACGGCCGGACGGCGATTCGGCGACACGAGACCGGTTCCCGATTTCGTACTGCATACCGAAACCCAAAAAACGATCGCCAACAGATTTAAATTCACTCTTCGTCGCATCTTTATTATGAATTTTCAATTCAATTAAACAAATATTATTTCGTCTCCGTACAACGAAAAGTCACTCGTACGAACTCCGCCTCTAATGAAACTTCCACTTCCATTCGAATAATTATTGTTTCTCTCAAATTTTCCGCATAGTGGACACGTCTCTTATGGTTTTCTAGTTTGCGCATCGAAATACACAAAATACTCTGTCACTGATCTCGTCAATGTAAATAATGACTTTTCATTGTTTTAAAATTGATGATTCATTTGCCTCGTCGCTGGCAAAGTTTGTTCAAAAATCATTAAAAGTACGAACTTATTTCTGAACGAGAATGCATCGTCAAAAGTCATGCTGGTGAACTATGTAAAGCGTTTTAGTTGCTCTCGAAATATAAAGTAATATATAAGTTTATTTATATTAAGCTAATTTGAGACCTAATATTAAGTACGTATCTAAGTAGTCGACTAACAATAGTGCGATGGTAAAATAAATAATAAAAGTGCAAAATGGCACAAACCCTCACCGGATGACTACTTCGCTACTTTCACCTAATTATTTTACGAATTAATAAACAACTAAATATGTTAACCTTTTCACTTCACTATACCTGCCCACGACTACAATATAATGACACACAAATGTCAAATTATTGTTAATTGCCGGGGAGTTTTGGCATTACGCTACTCAGGCACTAGTCATCGAGGAATAATGCAAACTTGAAGTAGACACACCCTGGCGACACATACCTCTACCCTCACTCGCTGATAAATGTCAACAGGTTCCTTCCAGCCGATTGACTGGAATTGGGAGACTAACATTTAGAATATTAAGAATTGGACATAAAACAAAAAGATGCCGGACTGATGACGGTCGCGTCGCGTGTGAGGTCGCAAGAAGCCGGAGGAGTGCGCACTGCTGGTGTACGTTCGTGCTCTCGAACAGACTGCAAACTGCACTAATTTCTCGGTGATAGTAGTCGTTTCTATTCATGGATCGCACTCTAACAGACCGAATGTTGTCATAATTATGTCGAGCTACTATAAAAACACAAATAAATAATGTTATTTTCGGCGATCGAAATGTCCACCCCTCATTATTATTGTACTAATGTAAATGTTGCATCATTGCTGTTCATTTTCCTCTCCGGCCGTCTCCAGCCTCACCGCCGAGCGCCCGCCCGCCCCCGCCGAAGGCGCAATTTAATTATCAAATACAAACTTTACTCGAACACGATGATGCGTGTACAATTTTGGACACCACGTGACCGCGTCTCTCAATGGCAAGTCAATATAATTGATGATATATAAACAGTTCATGTGCTATAATAAACGATGAATCCTTTTTCGTGAGACAATCGCATAATCGTGGGCCACTCGCCGCATCTTATGACATAACCGCACATAATAGATGTCTCCTAATGGTCGCAATGTGTGTACACTGTTATGGAAGCAAAGTAAACAGTGTCTTGTTATTTTAAACAATTGCGTAACGAGCGGCCGCCGGGGACGTTCATGAGGACGGACGAGGCCGAAGGGAGGTCATCGACGACTGTGTTCGTTTTCTCCGCAGAATGATGAACTTCTCCATTCGATCGATCTGTTTATTTGTAATCGTTATCCACCTGCGACCCTCCAGGGACCTGTCCGTCATGGAAGAGGGTTCATGAATCACGGCGCATATTAAAATGAGCGAATCAAAATGTCACAATACATAAAAAGCGTGATTGCGCAGACGTAACCTGCCAAAGGGACCAATCGCGGCGCGTCCTCGGTCGTATGTAAATGTCCCATATTCAAATAATTTTAAAAGGAGCAGCGCGCATGCACGCGCCGGTCTTCCTTATTGGTTCTTTGCATAAGTAGGTTTTTTAGCGCCGTGCGTTTCGGGAAAGGGTTCCGACCGAGGGTGCGAACCCTTCACCAACCCTTTTTAGTGCAGCTGCGATTTTTTAGTCTCGGCCACGCGTTCGACAGATTTGGTACGTGCCCATTGTTCTCGTCGCTCCACACTCACATTTTTAAACTTAAACCTAATTGTAAATTATGTTTTGACGCGAATAAAAAAACATTTAAATTGTTTTTTTTTAGTATCCACGCTCCGATAGAGATTCGTGTCCCATTGTGTCGTCTATGGTGTGTTTGTCGAGGGTAGATCGGGATTTTTTTGACGTCGCAGTCGACGCTATGGATTTCGGTGACGAGTATCTAGATGTGTAATGTATTAGCAGAGTGTTAGGTTATGGGTTATGTGTGTGTGTGTGTGTGTGAGAAATGGGTGCGAATGTACACACAATCAAGCTAATGCGACAATGTAAATGATACGGCGCGACAAGAGGATGTTTGGCATGCGACACACCTCGTCCGCAAATAATCTATAAATTAAGTACGGGAATGTGAGAAGCGTCGGCTCATAGTCAACGATCGACATGGAAGAACAATAATATAATTGTTAGCGGATATCGAATATCCTGCGGACGGGAGCGGATGAAAGCGCTCGTCATATCGATGTCCACAAATAACGGAAATATAACAGAATCCGGTGTTTTTTTCGCGTTCACCTTTCAACCGACTATTTGTGCGGGGGACGTTTTTTATTTGCTTTCACTTAAGGTTTCGCTTTCGCCGGTCTACTGTTACGGATATCATATACACGCGTACGACTATGGCGAGCTTTCATGCGCATTGCACACTATAACTTAAAGGCTGATAATTCGGAACCCTTTCGTCTCGGGGGTGCCGTTCCGCCGTAGTCATCCATCACTCTCGGTGGTGTGAGATGCCGACTCGCAGACTGCCACCGCCACCGGCCGCCCGTACCCCGCGCCGGACAGCGACACCAGAATTTATACCATATTCGAGTGCTCGAACCGAGTGTCGTTCGCCTGATGATCGGAATCGAACGTGATCCTTCAAGTTTTTAAGTATATTCGATAGCCATGACGGAATTACAATGCAAATAGAATGACGGAGGTACGATCGCGTAATAAACTTAAACGGTATTCTCGAACGGTTGATTTATGAATCTGGTATCCCTGCGGCCCCTCCGCTCTCCGGCGGGGGTGTCCGAGGGAAATGTATTTTAATCCAGTTCCGGTCGGGCGAGCGGTTCATGAAACGTGAAAAATGATCTCACTGAATATATGCCCTCGTAGTAGATACTCACTCACATTATACACTCATAGCTCACGTAGACTTACTTACTATTATATCTACGACCCACGCTCTCCATAGAACTTATCTTAATAGTTTAATTTGCATAGAATCACCATAACACCACCATTAGGTACACGAGACGTATGTTGGCTTCGTAGCACGATGACGAAGCGGTATATCTCCGACATTTTCACACTAAAAGAGGCAAAAAATGAACGTAACGATGAACCCGGAGTACAGCGACTTACATTTTTGAAGATTAATGGTCGAATCATCAATCTTCTAAAATATTCCGATAATAAATCTCGGCCGGGCGGTGAGGGGCGGTGAGGGGAGGGGTCGCGAAATATTCGCACACATACGCACTACGCGTACACTCGTTTAACTTTGTTATCGAGAAAATATACTAAAATTATCAAGAAATTATTCATGAACGTTCGCAATCGATACATCCCCCGCGACCCTCACCTCTGAACCGCAAAAGGGCACCCTGCATGTCGAGTGCGCACTCTATTACGCAATTTAAAATCATATTCAAAAGTCGTACGAGTCTAAATAACCATAGGAACAACCCTCTCTATAAAATACCATCATATAATAATAAAAAAATCCTCGCGTGTAAAAGACGCGTCCCTCCTTCGCCCTCTCGCACCCGCCTCGCCCTCTCGCCGTGTCCTCCACCCACCCTCGCTGAATATAGCATGCATTATAACCGGACACGTATGCGAACAGACCTCGATACGCGCGCGATCATCATCGCAAAACGAGCGCAACGTCACGGCCGCGAGGCGCATAACGGCGCGGCGGGCGCTCGGCGCATACGCCCTGCCGTCACGCGCACGCCACGAAGCCTGCAAGTCTCGAGATAAAATAAGGTATTAATCATTGAATTATAGGTCTGGTCGTGAGGCTCTGTTATGACAACGCGTTATTGCACATCGAGTGTTTTTTATCTACCCTCAGAGTGGGTGAAACGCAGATGTCGCCCCGAACGAGATGATGACGATTACGTCAGACATCATAATAATAACATCGAACCGTTCATACCACGATTACAAAATTCATTTACACAACACACATGTAAATATTATTTATGTATGCTCATCTATACATATATATAGTGAGCCCGCCCGCCCTGTCTGCATGCCCGTACAATGCTTCGGTCGCATACCTGTATGTGATATGTTTGGAATATAACGTTTGTATATGTTATTGCGCGTGATGATATATGCTCCGGCGGCGCGGGGCGGGGGCGGTGGGGGTGGCGGGGGTGAGGCGGTGGCGCATTAATTGATAAGTACCCTCGCACGCCACCTGCCGGTGATGGCTACAAAACATTGTTTATTGTTGTGATATTAATTTTTGGCTACTTAATAACAATTCAATGAGCCGTGTGATTAAACAATAACCACCATCACCACCGTCATACCGACTCGAGTTAGCTACCGTTTATAATTCATTGTCATTATTGTTGTTTCATTGTTTTTATTAGAACATCTTCCACGTTCGATTTCATAAATTGGCAGATTCATTGGTTGAATGGCTCATCAATATAAAATGTGTAATTTAATGAATTTCAGCAAACACGAGATGTGTGTGCTATGGAGTGATGAGTCGAGATGGCGTAAAGCTTTTATAGGTGTCATAAAATCCGCGATTTGATATGCATCGCGTGAACTTTGTGTATTGTTACACACGCTCACACTAATTACATAATGGTGAATATAAAATTATGGCTTTTTGTGCTGTTTTCTTTAATTTCGTAGATCGGTTGTCACTGCTGAGCCGCTCGACTGCGCTTTTGATTGAATCTCGTAAACGGATGGCTCCAATCACTGAGGATGCTTTAGAAACTACGCACGGTGGAACTAGTAGTGTTTGTAATAGAGTTCGTCTGTGAGACAAAATTCGTATTCGGATTATGCATTAGGTCTTACGATTCATATTCGTTTCTAAACACGCGCAACGTAACAAATATTATTTTTTATGTTATGTACATGAAAATGTTACTTTTTAACCATTTTAATTGGAACCTTTATATTAACTTTTTAAGAAAGTCTTCTTGTAACACTATTATTACGCGAATTATTATTAATTTGTTGCATTGTCTTGTGTTTTGTATATCCGAGTAGGAGGCAGTGTCTACAGAGTGAAATGCAAGACTCTATCTGCGCGATATTTCAGTCCAAATTATGTGTAAACGTAATATACTTATGAAATTCATCCTCCTCCTTTTGAAGTCGTTTAAAAAGTTACTCTATGAGTGTTTGGTATCTTTTGACGACTGGAAAACGCCCGACTTTCGATTCAATTAGGCAAAGAGATAAATAGCATTCTAAGGAAGAGCGTGCGACTATATTCTGGCACAAAAATAAACTTAAATGGCGTTTGAAAGTAATAATTTCTCAAACTAAAGATATAGTCTACTCTTCTTAATTTATATAAACGACCTTCCAACAAGAATAAGAGAAACATGTGTATTATTCGCAGATGACATCTCAATACTATTAAAAGCCACAAAACATGACGATTTAAAGAAAAACATTACTGACATATTAAATAGAAAATACAATGGATGAAGGAACATAATTTACAAATTAATTTTACTAAAACAAAAATAATGCAATTTAGACCATACCAAAAAGAAATGCTACAAATTGACTACTCTTATAACAATACAATAATAGAATGCGTAGAAAACTTTAATCTTCTCGGTATAAACATCGACAGCAATGTGAACTGGAAAGACCATATACAGAAAATTACACTAAAGCTATCTAAATTCATATACGGGCTAAGACAAATAAAACTAACAACGAATTATAATACAGCCCTAAGTGCATATTATGCTTATGCGTACGCCTGGCTAAAATATGGTATTATATTGTGGGGTAACTCCTCTGACATACATAGTGTGTTCATTCTACAAAAAAAATGTGTGCGTATACTAGTAAACATTAAAAAAACTGAGAGTTGTAAGCCACATTTCATAGAACAAGAAATTCTAACACTCACATCAATATATATCCTAGAAATGTGTAAATTTGTGAGAAACCACCCCACATTCTACACAGAATATAAACAAAAGCAACATAGGTACAAAACCCGAATGAAAAACTATGTAATAGTGCCTAAGTCAAGACTAGAGTTACATAGATCTGGCCCCCACACCATGTCAGCTAAAATATATAATAGCCTGCCAGAGGAAATTAAAGACATAACCGGCAACGCAGCATTTGAACGAGGGCTAAAGAAATTTTTAATAGAAAAAGGCTTCTATAGCCTAAATGAATTCTTTGAAAATTGTATTTCTACCTAATATTAAGCTGACATGAATTTTGACATATAATTATCAACTTATGACATTGTAATGTAATTTAAAAATGTATTTTTGCTATTTAATTAATGATACATATGACATGGTGAATATTTACACGCCCAAATGGGCAGTTATGGTGAAACTAACATAGATATAAGACCTTACTAACCCATAACATGTAAATAAATAAATAAATAAATATGAAAATTCATAATTTAGTAAGAAATAAAGCGTTTGAGCGTTTTTGCAGAATCACCCCCGAGGGAATAAAACGGGAGATGACAGTTCTTTCGCATTATTTCTCAAATTAAACACATAATCTTAATTATTGGCATACAAATGTTTATAGGTATTATTATTTGGCAGTTGATACCATCGGAAGCAGAGAAGACTCATTAGCAGAAGTAACCTCACCCAGGGCGGGTGATGGGTGATGCCGCGACGAGCCCTCGATGCATTGAGGTAACTTTTATGCAAGTTAAATTACTCATTTGCTAATGAAGCATTTTACAATACGATCATTTGAAATATACAATCATTTAGGTAATTCATTAATTAGAATTAAATAAGTAAATTTGTACTTTGTAGCAACAAAGAGACAACTTTTGTCAATTTATATTAAGTAACATATTATTATTAACATACCTAACATGTGAAAAACGTCATTTACAGGTATCAGGACAAGACCAACACAAACACAATATCTTCGCATCACAACACGTCAATATCATCTATAATGTATTTGCCATTTAGGTAATTGATATATGTAATATTATGTTGTATTGTTTTAAAAATGCTAAAATATATTGTTATAGGTACTACACGTATAAAATATTGTATATTAATGTAGCCGAGCGTCAATATGAAGACGACGACGGCGGCGGTGCGACGATGCGGCGGTGCGGCGTAGTAACGATCGAATCATTAGTATGAACAAAGGCAACGGTCGTGCGGTCTCGTACATATTTCTGCAATTGATTAGAGCAGGGGGTCCGTCGTCATGACGACGATGCATCGCCCCTCTCCCCCGGCCGCTCGCCGCCCGCCCTACGGCCCCCGTCCGCCCACCGTTATTACTCATTGTTGAGATCGCTCGTAAACTATAACTTTGTAGCGCGCGCTGCCTCACCCGATACTGCACGAATTATTATTATAACATAGTGTACCTAAGTACTTAATAATTTGAAATATTATCACTTTCTCCATTTTGGACGTGACGCTCCATTCGTCACTCGCGTTTTGGTTTTCAAAAATTTGCCAAATAAACGTACACACATACATACATACATATAGTTCGCATACTATAGGTACGCGTGTAAGTAGAGAGAGATTCACATAATAAAATATGTGATAGCAATTGTCGACAATTAGTATAGCGGCGGCGACGGCAGTTAGCTGTACGATAAATTGTAACGGTGTTCACAATAAATAGTGCCGACTAATTACCTACAATGTGCAGCTCTAGACGAAGCCGCCACCGCCATCACCGCCACCGCCCGCCCTCCGCCGCCCGCCCGCCACACTACTTTAACAACAATATTATTAACATCGGAACAATTATAATTGAATTTGTCAACACTGCGCGCATCGATATTGATTCTGGAGCGTCGCGTCGCCGTAGACACGTAAGATAATTGGTGATAACATTGACATTTTTGGAGCCAATTCACAATAGTTCTTTTACACGAAGCAAACGCGCGGTCCAACGAACAATTGTTAATTCACTCATAAGTTTATATATAAACAAAAATCAGAGTACGAATATATTGTGTGTGTGTGCGCGTGTGTGTGTGTGTGTGTGTGTGTGTGTGAGTGCCACCCGGACCTACCGCAACGGACGGTGTCTAGTGAGCTTAATTACGAGCCCCGAACATTCAACTACAATAATAATAATCCAATTATCAGAATGTTTGTGTGATATTCGATGCTTACTATATTTACACCGGCCGCGGTCCAGCGGTGAGACGCGTGAACTCACGATCGACGAGACCCGTGTTCGAACCTCTCTAATTCTGACCAATGTAACTTTGTTCGCTCAGTGCCTATAGGCACTATTAAAGCGTGGTAGGCAGACTGATGATGGTAATTTGTCCAGTCTGCCGTCCTGGGGTAGTACCACCAATTTCGAATGTAACACCCGTGAAGTGACTTTGTCGCGTTTCGGGAGTACTTTAAAAGTAGCCAGGTATAACGAGAGGAGTGTGCACTGTCAATCTAAATGGTACATACTCGTCTCCTAGAGATTTATCTGTAGTAGAAGTTGTTTCCGTCCATGGACCGCACTCTAGCTTTACACCAGGCGGAGTGTTGTCACATGCCATGTGCTAAGTGCAATGAAAAAATACATAATAAAGGAGAATGTTTTGTTGTTTCATTAACACTGTATTAATTGTGCCGCATCCAATATATTTCACGTGTGCGTGTTTCGGGGGTGGGCAGAGGATAGTACGTCTCGCCGGTGATATTGGCCGACATCGATTGGCGGCCGAACAGATGCAAATGTGTGAGTGGAGTGTTGCCAACGGGCTGTTCACTAATTTACAAATTGCTTCTTACAATATTGCCTCAGTTTGTTCACTTCCAATTAAATACAAAAACACTTCTATGACCTTTGTCCTTTGATTCTCCTCAGAAGAAGCATCTGGCATTTGAGTTTGTTCAAGATTGTTACTATAATAGGTATATAAATTCGTATATTACATAAACGACTTTCAAAATTATAAAAAGAGACCTAACAAAGGTTTTTTCATTGTTCAAATAAGTATATAATTTTTCTGTTAGTACTTTTGTTTTTGACATTTATTAGATCTTTGGTCGCTCGGTGCTCAGCGCTCAGACGGATCATGGTTGGTAGCACAGTCTGTCGTCCCGGGGTAGTACAACCGCTTACGAGTGTAACACCCGTGAAGTTGCGTTTCGGGAATAGTTTCAAAGTAGCCAGGTATAGCGAGAGGAGTGTGAACTGTCAATCTAGATAGTACATATTCGTCTCCTCGAGCCGCAATGGTGGAGGCGACTGCTGCCCGCACAGGTTTCTCTCTGTAGTAGCAGTTGTTTCCGTTCATGGACTTCACTCTAGCTTTACATCAGGCGGAGTGTTGTCACATGCTGAGCTACAATAATCAAAAAAACTAAGTTTCTTACATAACGAAAGCTATGTTAAGTGAGTGGCGACCTGAAATAGCTCCTCGTGAAATAAACGTAGAACATAATTGAGGTTTTCTTTGTAGTATTGCAGAAATGCATGAATGTTTGGTGATTATCCTGGCCACCCTCATTATGCATCCCCCTCGCCCCTCGGTCGGACGTCTCTCGGCTCGTGGGGTGACTCCCTCATTACGAGAACGGAATATTTTAGCATCTATTTGCATAAGCCTCGATCAATATTAGTGACCGTATTGATTTATAGGCGACGCTTTCGCAACGTTGACACGCTCAGTCGTCTCTCGCTCGCTCTTCGCGTTATACCATCACGAGCAGGAGAACATGCTCCATTCCCACCGCATTGACTGATGAGTATTTCTCACACGACCGGAGACCAGAACGAACTCGTCGTGCACAATTCTTATGATAATGCAAATATTACTTTTAACATTGACAAGTTGTTATAAGGCATCGCACTCCTCCGATGCGACGAATCAAAACCGAGGTTTGCTGCCAAATAAATATACAGAGAAATTGATGATTCAATATTACATATGTACTTTAGGATCGAGTCCTGTCTGAGTATAAAAATGTTATTAAAAAGTTGTGTACGCTCACCAACGACAGATTACACTTTTACGATGTGGCCGCCTTACGTTTCATATTACATTTATATATTACGACACTTGAGACGAGATTGCACCGCGACCGACCGGGGGTGGACAGTGCACCGTGCTCCTTGTATACGATGAGCATCGTGACATATGTCATTAGGAATTCCAACGGACACAGAGCGCATGATCACAGAGAATAATGTTATCTTTGTATATGATACTAGCTGTTGGTCCCCGGTGCTACCCGGGCTTATCAATTTAACAGCTCTCGAAGTATGAAAAGTAAGAAAAGAATACCTCATATTTAACTTCGTCTCCATAGTAACAATAAACAAAGAACTCTGTTATCACTAATAACATGAACATGAACATGCAAACAAATTCCAAATTAAATGAATTGATCTGGAAATATAAATTATTGAAATTAGGTGATGTCAAAGACAATTGTGTTCACAGTTAAATACTCTTAATTAATAACACATTTATTTGGATAAAGATTAATATTATTATGTTTCGACCAAATTTGATTATCATAAAAACGGTTATTGTGAGTTAATCTTAAAAGATAGACATATACTGTCGCGGACATTTTTTTAGATAATTTAAAGAGGAATAATTCTTTCATACATATTTTTTGGGTATCTCGAACGGTTTTCGCAGCGCACGCAACGGAAGCCCTCAAAGATGAACAATATTCCCCGTTTTTCCCACATTTTCGACTGTTTCTTCGCTCCTATTAGTCGCAACGTGATGTTATATAGCCTATAACCTTCCTTGATAAATGATCTATCTAACACAAAAAGAACCAGTAGTTCCTGAGATTAGCGCGTTCAAACAAACAAACTCTTCAGCTTTATAATATTAGTATAGTATAGATATATTTAGTATCGTGCCGGATACATCAGAATTGCGCGTACGCATTAGAATGGCTTCGTACTGAAACAATTATTAACTTAAACTTCCTGTTCATAGTTAAAGATCTCTGCGAGTCGCCGTCGCCCCGTGGCTGAGATACACAGTGCACAGTTAGTAATTGAAAAATCTGTGCTCCTCCCTACTATACCGCCTAGTGTGGGGGGCGGACATAGAGGGGGGGGGGGGGGGATTTAATGTCATTATTGTAGAGATAATCATTAAATAAAACACAATAATATTTTAATGTAAATACCAACCTGAGCGAGTACTTTAAAACGTACATTTAATAAGTGCCCACGCAATAGTCCCGCGCAATAATAAGCGGTTCTCTTTATTCCTATAAATGACGTTTAAGGAAAATTGCTTCAATTACCAATTCGTGCGCAGTTACATTCGCCACAATTCACCGTACACCGCTCGCTACTTAATCGCACTTATCGTGAGACGCCCTTGCGAACCGTCGATGGAACCTGTAGTTGTATATTCTACGCACGCAAATTAGGAAAATTAAGAAAAATGGCGTTTTGCACGTTTCCCTCTTCCGCATTTTTTTGTTATTTTCTCATATTAATTGCATCGCTTTGAATGGTTCATTATAATAGGCTGACTGTGCCGTAATCACTGGCGTCGTTACTATACGTCGTACCACCTATAAGTTGGTATATATATGGTTATACTGTATCTATATATACGAATAGTGTGTACTTGTATATAATATAGAGTATGAGATATAAAAATGAAAATATTTCAGTACAGCGCTGACGAATGGCGGCCGGCCTCGCCACCCCCACTCCCACCCCCCACAATATAGTGGGATGCGGAGAGAGCGAGCTCACCCACCACCGACCGTCGTATGTTAACTTTTGTGTTTTATATTAGTTTTAAAATGGCGGCTCTGAGTCGAGTTTTCATGAGTCGCCGAAATGGATAAATTGTACACAATCATGCCTATAAGTGCACAGAGGTCTGTTAGGTTAGGAGGTAGGGCTGACGAGTTTATAGTGGCAATTTTGGCAACAATCAAATTACAAGCGAAGTCAGTTGGGGGACTCCCCGCTATCTTGAAAAGGTACTCAATATGTAATTCGCAAAATTGTACGTAACCTTCGGAGGATGCAGTCGCGGAGGGTCCGTCGACCGTCCCCATGACATATTGAAAACATTTGTGAATTTATTGTAAAAACCCGGGGATTTGAATTCCGTCCGAGCGGCCGTCGGGGACTTCACCCTCCGCGGCGGTGTGCACACGTTCCCGTCCGACACGCGGGACATCGCCGCCGATCGTCGCACCGTGACGCCGTCGCGACGGATGCTCTCCGTCACGACCAAACAAACCGCCATTCTTACAATTCCTATAGAACGGTCGAGATGTGCACAATCTGCTAAATATGGTATCGAATGCGCGTGCCGACGCGTGGTCACCGTCACCGACGTGAGCTTACGTATGTCAATAAACCGAATGGAGTTTGGAAATTCGCTACATTCGGACCGTGTTTGTATTTGCTGCCTTGGCTTTTTCTACAAAAAACGTACCTCTCCCCCGCCGCCCCCCTCCGCCCCATGGACACTTCCGATTCTATTTATCTTTGCTTTCTTTCCATTTGAGTATAATTGTGTGACTGAAAAATGTTCGCGAACTGAAATATTTATTCAGGTTTCTGTTATTTGAGCATGAGCGTTAGTTTACACGTGACATCGACTCGTACGCATATAAGTATTCAATCCTCACATCGACGCTGTACATACATACATACACGAGCCTCTACAATAAGTATACGTAATATTATTTAACGAAGAATATTTCTCTGACGTTATCATAAAATGGATCTTCTCCAAGTGTACACACACACAAACGCACACACAGAGATATATTGACGTGTGTCACATACAGACATACAGACATTCATATTCAATGATAATAATAATAAAATATACCGAAATAGATGTACGAGTATTATAAATATTAAGATGATTTTATTTGCAAAGTAATGATACATCTTAAAATGAACGCATTATTATTAATAAATTACGCTATAATGTTGCGATTGTTTGCTTTTAATAATTTGATGTTATAATCAACTTGTTATTTAAGTACTTATATATCCTACTTGAATGTGCAAAATGTGCAACTAACAAAATATAAAATCATCTAAATTCATACGTACACTTATGAATTGTACACGTGATATTGTTTTTTGTATTATTGGCCCTCGAGGGCGGTGGTGGTGGTGGCGGTGGCGGTGGTGGTCCGCCACATTTCAGTATTATGCATGATCAGCTGAAATTAGTATTTACGAGTTTGTCGGGGGTGCGGGTGTGTTTATGGCATCGGCGGCGGAGGGGGCCGGTCTTTCCACTCATGATGGAGTTTTTTATTTTATTTATTGCCCTATTATTGTTCGGGGAACGATTTTGATATATTTTGCAAGTTTTTGTCTTTGTTTTATGATTCTGATGTCCCTATCCACGTTCAGAGATAATGTTATTGTTATTCAATTGCTTAATAATTATATTTTCAGTGTGATGCCGGCGGATGGATGGCTCGTGGCCGGCTCGTGGATGACTGGCGGCGCGTACCTCCTGATGGCACACAATTCCTGACGTTAGGTCACCAACAACGTTTCTATAAATGGTAATAAAATAATGTTATAGTATGTATCGTCTGCTTATTGTGTAATGCATTGGATTCATTCGCAACGATCAAACTGAACCGAATAAACTGGCTACATCCCTAACCTAACTAACGATTAGGTTATAACAATTTCACAAGAAGTTATAAAAATATTTTCTTTTTGTGTTTTCACTCGTTCAAATAACTATAATAATATTTACTTGACCGTCACCGTCACTTCGTTTAATTTGATTCGCGTACATAGCATCAATCAGAGAGTGGTGGGCGGACTGATGATGGTTGTTAGTGAAAAGTGTGGTGTCGCGGTATTCGAGGCTCCGAGTGAGGCGTGCGCCCCGTCGCGGTCGACCCGGACGGACGACAGGGCATACACCACTCCGTGTGTTAATTTTGCCGTTACTACACACTTTCATACATCGTCATGTGTACGAATTGGATTCGTTCAAAGACAAAACGTGTTATTTCTCGCGAACTACGACGACTGAAACGCGGGAGGTGGAGGTGGAGGAGGGAGACAGTAATAGAGGTCGGGCGGGGGTCACTTCGTAGTATGTAGTAATATTTTTACGATGGCGTTTTATTGTCGAACCGCGATAAATTTGTCATCGCGCCGATAGATCAGAAACCTTCACTATTTCCTTTCATAATATAAACAATATATTACAGTTGATTTATATCAAATTCTCCTCGGATTTCAGATGTTCACGCGGAGGCAACGGCGCGGCACTCCTCTCACTCGCGCCACCATGATGCGGGGAAATTGTGACAACTCATTTTAAATTATCATTGTTCATAGACCTATTTAATACACATTTGCATCTCGTGTTGCATAATCCACCATAACAGCCGCACGCATGGCGGCCATCATCGATAATCTCATTTGCATGAGTTTTCTTTATGTTAACACACAGATAGTGATGTTATTATCGATGATCGCAATGCAAACACACTTATCGCCATACGAACACATAGCACGTAACCGCGCGCGTTATGCAAACATAATGATGAAATTAGTGAACAATCTTCATCTAGTCTCATTTAGAATCATTTTGATATATCATTAGGCATACCAGATTTGAGGTCAACCTGACCTGACTTAATTAATTAAATCCAATATTTATTAACTTCTAATAGTATCATTTGGAAAAGCAGCAGGTTCTATGTTCGTCGCGTATGTCTTCACTAATTTTAATAATAATTCAGAAATTGCGGTTGTAATATAATAATCGTAACGATTCGGCCGGAACTGAACCATTGCCAATGAACAAGAAAAAATAATCATTTGTCAAAAGTTCAAACAAACTCTTGATTTTAAAAGTTCCTGTTAATTAAAACATCGTGTTTATAGTGTAGTTTTGTTTTAAAAATTACAATAGTTATTCGTATAAAACACTGTTGTTGTTAGGAAACACAAACAAAAGATATTTGACAAACTTGTGAGGCGACAATCTACAAAACTGTTAGGTTGGTACTTTGTATTCTGTCTTGTCAAACTCTCCGAAGAAGGTCATTACAGTTTATCAATTATGAAATATGAAAAAATACATCTGATTGAAGCGATGCCTCGAAATGGCTTTCGATTTAATAAGGTTCTTGTGTTTTTGTTCATTGTATTCTGCTAAACTATTCTATATTGGTCCCATATATTGTTCTAAGATGTAAGGAACTTACTTTAGATACGTCGTGTACGGGTTTTTAGTAAAGCGGAAAAAAACATCAGTTTGAAGTTTTTAATGGGTATAACCGCTGGGAGGACCGCTGTGCCCTGTCGTCAGATTGTGCACTTTCGACTCCTAAAGCCGGCACAGCAAAGGCGACCGCGGTCTCCCCGCATCAGGCGGCGCGAGGGTCACATGATTCACGGTCTACTTGATATTTATTTATAGATGAAATTGCAAAGAAAGAAAACAGAATGCAATCACATATAATGCAAGCGAGTTACACGCTACGTCTACTCGTACACACATAAGTCAGTTACTTTAATTCAGTCGTTGATATTACAACACGAGCTAGTGAGGGAGCGAGTGCGGGTCATCATCGAGCAATAACATGGATTTGAGACAGGTATGACCTGCAATCTTACTACACACACGCACACACGCACGCACGCATTAGTGTGATGCGTCCGATTCAAATATTAACATAATTAATGTATTCATACATTTAGAAAGCTCATTTTGATATAATTATTATAATAATTTATTCAGCAACTAACAATGTTGCATTTGCATATTCATTATATTCACGCACACACGCGCACGCGCGCACGCACACCAATGCGGACATTAATTACACGCCTTATTATTACAAATAAATATGTAATTAACCTAATTATATAAATTTTAATTTAAATAATCTTTACAATATTGATATGAGTTTGTTTAAGTAAACACGATCGTATCGACCGCACCTCTGTGATTCATTCGCACTCTACGTACTTAATATTCTTTACATTTTGCACTCTATTCGCATCGGTATAAGGCGCGCGGCCGCCCGTCGGGGGTCACCGTCGCCGTCACCGTCACCCACGAATCGAATCAACACAAATCCATGACACCTATACGTTACATATCGTCCCCGTGAAACGAAAACGCACTAAGTTGGCCAAAATCCACTTTTCAATACCATCAGAATACTTTTTCCTTTGACAATTGTTCTAAGTGCAAGCAGTCAGCATATTGTCTCTAGTCTTAGTCTTCTAGTTCTCACGTGGTAGTGCTGCAGTGAGAGTAATCAATGATCGGTGACTGATTTTGTCAATGGAAACGTGAACGAATTACCTTTAGTTATTTTTTCAGTGTTTACTTTGTCGCTGGTAAAGTTTGTTCAAAAATCAATAAAACTACAAAGTCCATACGCCCATGAGAGAGAAATGGGGCAGCGTTTGAGGTCATTGTTAGATAAAATGCTTTTATAATTGGTTATATTGTATTTTTGAATATTGTTTTATTAACATAGATATCGAGTGGACCCGAAAATGCAGCGACCAAAAGTCATGATCGTGAACTAAATAAAGTGTTTTAGATTTTTTGAAATACTCTGCACACGACGCATATCGACCAACAGCTATACTCGTTCTAATCAAACCTGAAAAATAATACTCGCACTTCAAATGGAAGTTATGGTTTTTTTATTCTTGAAAACTTGGAACGGTCATATCTCAAAAATGAGACTCGGTGCCTTTTCGTTCTACGGGGACGATATATACATAGATAACGAACATATGAATAATATTCGCACAAGATAACGCGAAGAAATTCACCAAAAACACTTTGCAATAAAAATGATAATTTTGATTAATTTTATGTGTCAGTCATTGACACCCGTTATCGTGACGACATGAGCAGTAGGCGACGATGCATCACGAGGGGAGAAGTTACAGATCGTGTGTCGGCGACGATTTGTGGAGTGTGGAAGACCATTTCCCTAACTCGCGGTGAAACACCACGAGAGGGCATCTTGCCAAACTCTCTCCGCACCCGCCGATGCACCGACACATCATTCGACCACATAATATAAGAATTACTTGTAAAGTTATGAGCAATTTCAGACGACACTACTTTGACACATTAACCTGACTGAAAACAACTCTCTAGTAACTCACTTCATTATATATTATTTCATTGTGACAAATTGAAAAGGACTCTGTTATCGAGTGACGCACGCAGATTTTAGGAATTTTACTAAGTGATAATTCGAGTCGCTCGTGCGGGGATAAGCAGTGAGTTAGGTGACGATAGGAAAAACAATCGGAAGGGCGAATAACTCTGTAGGCGCGAGTGATAGTGACCCGTTCTAATCACACGCCGTCCTGCCATCGTGCGGCAACCGCGACACTCGACGAACGACACCCGGCTTCCGGAACGCGCGCCTGTGCGCCGATAAAACACCCGGGGCGATACGATCGAGCTAATTATAGTAAGTTTGTTGTGCAAAATCGTTAATTTGTACTAATTTGCACGTAATATTCGGTTTCCCTCGAAAGCGCGCACCTGTCGACCGAGGGCATAAGCGACGAGGGCGCGCACCGTTGCAAAGTGACGCTAGTGTCTCTCGTCTCAGGTGCGCTATTCGAATGCGCGCCGATCGCACCCCGAACGGCCCGCGGGGTGGTCGTCGATCATTATCGTGTGTTCGGAATTAAATGTTTAATTGTTTCATCATACAAAAAACATGATAATTAGAATACAATTTACGTTATGATACCTGCGTTATGTTTTGGGGAGCATTTTCATGATAGAGGGGTCACGGATTGAGTATGGAGGTGCAGGTAATAACTATATTGGTAGAGTTCAAATATTCTATGTAGTAGCAAATAAGTGTCGTTTAAGATACTTGTTATATTTTGAGTGTGTGCGCGTGTGTGCGTGTCCCGGGGCCGGATAAGTGGGTACCGTGAGAATATAACGTAACGTGATGTAAAAGGCACAAAGGCTAATAATATATTTTGTTATAATAATGTCCGAATGTATAAAATGAGTTGGTGTCTACAATTCGGACAATTGGATTTTTAAAAAAAGTTGAACCGACTTCAATAAAGCACTAAAAGCACTCAAACGTGAAAAATAATTTTTCACAAGGATATCTACCTATATATCTACACACGAAGTTATTATATACGAATTACCTAATTGTCCACATACGTACCACATTTTTGGAGTAGGTGCCGAGCTATACCAATTCAAAAAGCTGTTTTATTACATGTTTGATGATTGGATCCATAAACCATACACGGAGCAGCATCTCCTAAAATACTACACTTTCAATCAATGCAGTTTCACATTTTCTCGGCACCACCTACTCCAAAAATATGGTAGGCGTGTAGACAGTTAATTTGTACATAATAACTTTGTGTGTAGATACTCTTGTGAAAAATTATTTTTCACTTTTGAGTGCTTTTGGTGTTAATTGAAGGTTTTTATTTTTCCATTGTTAGCGTAGGCGTAGTAGTGGACGGAAAACGTACGAACACTAATCGTAATTTTCATTTGAATTAATTGAATTTGAATAAATAAACCCATTTCACCCCCTTAAATTCCCCCTAAATGCTCAAACACGTGTTTCATTATTTATGCCATAAGGTATGTATGCTAATTTCAAGTTATTCAGAGTAAAAAATATTTACAAACTGATGTTTTTTCCAATTAAATAAAAAACTGCACACTGTGCATCTTAGAAAAATATATGGGACCACTATGGGATGCAGCTCAACACAGTACTATTTGAATCATTGAAATCGGCCCAGCTGTTTCAAAAAAAAATCGGTGAACATACATAAAAAAAAACATACGCGACGAACATATGACCTCCTCCTTTTTGGAAGTCAGATAAAAATAATATATGTATATGTAATGTATGTAAGTATTAAGTTAGGTGACAATGTATTAATATGTTGTGTGTGATGTATTGTAAATGTTGTTTGTGAGAGAGCACCCAATGTCGTATTTATTGCACTTCCCAAACTTATTATTGCATTCCAGCGTTATTTATATGTAACTATGACAAAGATAATATATACTTATATAATATACAGGTATTTGTGCGTTTGTTTGTTTTATTTCAATTTGTGCGATTATTTAAAATCGCATCCCCCGCTTATTAGAATGAACGGTGGGCGTGCGTTCGACAACTCCGGCATCACGAGGTGTTCATTGTCGTTATCATTATACTTAGTTATCGTTGTCGTTGCCATTGGCAATGATCGCTGTTAATCTGGACGGTGCACGCTCGTCTCCTCCAGCGGTTGTTTCCGTTCATGGACCGCACTCTGGCTTGACATCAGACGGATTCTACAGTTCATAAGAGTGAACAATAATGCGTTATTGCATATTGATTGTTTGCGTGCGTGTGCGTCTCGTTTTGGTAATTGTTTAATGAGAGTGCGGCGATGTTATCACCCACACCCACACCCACCCATCAATTGATGACAATTGTCTCTTTTATACAATTTCATTCAATTTAACATTAATTAACGATCGAGCACATAGATATGTCGCTATTTGTTTAATGTTGGGTGACACACGATGCGATCAATCTGCTCCGTCTCGAGTGCGGCGCAGGGCCCGCCTGAACACCGCTTTTGGCGCCCATCTGGAGACATCAGGGTATCTCGTCTCGAATCATTTTCCTAAACTTGTGTGTTCTTCGCAAAAAGCACGTGCCTTTTCATTTTCTCCGTAGAGTAAAGATTCTGCCGCTCTACTGAAGCCATTTTTGACTTGATCGGGCCTGTTAGTGTGATGAATGACCCGCGTGATGCACAATGTTATTAACTCGATGCAAATATTTAGGTACTTCGACAATGGCGTATTGTTATAATGACATAAGAAGAAAAATAACCGCGCTTTCCACTCATATTACTTATTGACTCGTCCACGATAGTGCACGCAGGCATAGCGGAGACGACTGCAGGGACGCACACCGGTTATCTACCGTCGATCCGAGTACCTACTATAAAATACATTCTGTTTCTGATTAAAATAGAGAACCACCCTGTTCGATGATATACATATAGGTAGTCAAGTCAAGTGGCACGCGATCTCAATATACAACGCAAATATGTCAAAAATGTAAAATGCATCCGAGTGAAACGAATAAATTATTTGGCGACGACAAACGCATCTACGACAACCAATAATATCAGTAGTCCATTGAGTGTCGCGTTCGCTACCGACGAGCGGGACGAGCGGAGCGGCCGCCGACGCACGCGCATCGCCGCTTCGTGGTACCTAGATCGACACAGGCGGTCGTCGTTCGCGGTGGGCCTCGCTTCGAATTCGTTACTTTTTAGTGAGCGTTTCGTCGAAAACGCGCAGACGCCCGGCGGCACCGAGGCGGCACGGAGCGCGGCCGTACGAGCGTACATATTAAATGTGATACAACAACTCAATTATTATGGAACTGACGTCACGCGTCTATCTGAGATGAAAGCGCCTGCCCACCTCAATAACGCTGCCTATCCGTCCTCTCTCTATTACATAACTCATTATAGGATAGTAATCTTTGTTGTGAAAAGAGCATTCTTTATAATAATCATCGCGAGCATCTGCTTCCTCCGTCGCCGCGACCGCCACTCATTGCGTTTTAGATAAGAGATAGAGATTGACGCGAGCCGGCCTCATGCTCGATAAGTGCGCTTCTAATGTTAACGAATGCATCGATCTGTGATATTGTTCAAGAAGCGGAATCGTCCGTCCGCGCCGCCCGGTGCTTCGGCGAGATGTAAATGACCGTCGGCGCGGTCGGACGTCGTCGCTTCGATGCCGGCCGCCGGTGCTTTATGGTTATTAAACTAAATCCAATCAGCGATTACGCCGCCCGCTCTGCGCTAGTGCTGTCGCGCGCATATCGATAACTGAACGCCATTACGATGTCGAAGCGCGATAATCCCTATTAAGCAATATGGGAGTGTAGTGTAGCAGGCACCTACTTTATATTATTATGAAAGTGGTAAATTAATGAGGTAGGCAGAGCGCGCGGGACGACACGAGTAGAGTGATATACGTTCTCTTCGATATTATATTAGAAATTGTAATATGCGACATTTAATAATTTTAATCGAGTCTGTGTCGATATGGTGTCGTGTCGGGTCGGCCCTATTGTTGTTTAGAGATGCGCGGGCGCACGCGGTCGTTCATTTTAATAGTTTAAATACAGCGCGCTGTCCGCCTGCATCGGCTGCGCGCGCGCACACGATATCACCGGGAACACCGAACTATAATATTATAAATAATAATAAATGGCGAATTGGAGTCATTTCCGTTTTATTGTGGATCGCCCTGAGACTGTCGAGCTATAGTGCGGTCCATGAACGGAAACGACTGCTATCATAGCATTAAATTTCTGCATGCAGCGGTATGGCTGCTCAAGGAGACGAATGTGCTCGATCGAGTTGACAGTGCACAACCCTGTCTACTTCGGAAATGATTCGGAAACGCGACAACGTCACCTCGCGGGTGAATTGGGCTATCAGTCGTCATCCACTGATGGAGGGGCTACTTGGATTTTATTATTAATGTCTTTGTAGGTAATGTCTTAGGTACATACTCACATTGTTCATAGAATTTAGTGAGGTTCGAACGCGGGTCTCGTCGATCGTGAGTTGTATATTGTTAACCGAAAGCACCTGATCAAATGTGAACGAATGTTATCGCGTTCACCTGTGACCGCCTACCCCGCCTGCCTACCCCGCAACGAGAGCCGCGCTTATAGCAACAGATTACAGCATCCCTTTAACGAACGCTCGGGATAAATATCACGTACACGAAATTTCCTAACATTATAGTAAAAAAAAAAGTTATTTTATAATATGCATCATGTAGATGTAACAATTATATAGAGCGGTGAGCGTGGGGAAGTGCCACCGCTTTATACTCGTCTCCTCGAACCGGCATAGCGGACACGACTGTTGCATGTAGATGTCTCTTTGTTGTATTAGCAGTTGTACCGCACTCTAGTTTTACATCAGGCGGAGTGTTGGCACAATGACGCCACGAGCCAAGCTACACTATTGCGCTGCGTTTGGTGCGACCATTCATTGTTGTTATTGATTGCGATTTTCATTCTAAATGATATAAATGTGGTATGAATGTATGGATCATTGTTATTAAGAATACATACTCAGTGTTATATTATTGATACATGTATATAAAATGTCGGTTGTGTGAGATCGTTGCGTCTATATGCGCTCTCGGGATTTAATGCGAGTAGTTAAAAGTTAATAATAGTGGGTTTGTGGCGGATTATAATGCGCGTACGCAAATCACGCCGCGCGCGGTCGTTACACCGCACCGGGCGCACACACTCACGCGCATCGTCCGATGCGATAGTGTGGTTTAGGTGGCGTTCGGTTCTGTAGGTGGACGAACGCGCACTCGCACGTCATACTCGAACAAACAATGTACGATTACGACACACAAATTGTCAGGGATGCGCAGCCGTCTCATTATCTCAATGCTCCATATCTGTAATTGTAAAATCGTGTTTATTTCATTCGATATAAGTAAGCACCGATGTCTTAATATGCGCCGATGTGCGTCGTGAGTCCCCCGCGCGCGTTCGCAACTCTTAGATGGTGTTACGCGGCGTCCATTTATGCTAATTAAAGGTAGTTATTGTAAATGAATTAAAATAATGAATAATCTGTTATTAACCATAGTGCGTTGTAGATACGACAATACAATACAATTGTCACGCCTTTTTCCCACAGGGATAGGCAGAGACGACGGAACGCCACTCACCACGATCCTGACACGACACCCTCGCTTCCTTCACATCAACAATTCTCTTCATGCACGCCCGACGGTTACGGGCACTAGGCAGCCCAGCTTTCATGAGGATGTCTCCTATTTGATCGGAAAACACCCTTCTGGGTCTGCCTCGTCTAACGCATCCATTCACTTCAGATTTATATATTCCTTTCGTCAATCTCCTTTCATTCATCCTTTCCAAGTGCCCAAACCGTCGAAGCATTCCTTTCTCAATCCTCGTCACCTTTCAAAGCCCATCTATCGCGTACAACACTATTCCTCATTCCATCCGCTATCGTGACTCCACATACACTCCTCGATGACCGCATTTCTACAGCATTAATCCTACTCTCTCGCTTCTCCTGCCATACCCAACATCCACTTCCATACATTAACAAGTACCGCGTGATGAACAGCCATCCGTGACATCAACGAATATACAAAATGTACCTCCTGTGTAAATAACACATCAATTGTTTAACAAATATTCGTTATTTTGCATAAATATAGATTAAGTTAGGAAAACGTTTATTGCGAAATATGCGACATCAGATACGACTTAGGCAATACACAACATTATTCAACAATTTCCCTTTAGTTTACGACGCAATCGGACGCTGCAATAACACGTGCGCGTGCGTTTCGTTAATCAATGGCCGAGAAAATAGATTTTTAAAAAGCTACTCTTGAAATTTAATAGTGTGAGTACGATGTTAGGAAACCGCAACACTTCATGATCCTAGTTACGCATATCTTTAATATTGCGCGGCAGGTAGCGGCCGGTACAGTGGTGGCAGTTTTCAGCGAGCCCCGACACTGGCGACAGAGGGTCGGAAGCGAGCGGCAGCGCGGAGGTGCAAATATTACTACAGATGATGCCTTCGCACACACAAAGCTTTGTTCACTCGCTTTATGATAATAGCAATAGGCGGTGACATTGCACATTGTGTGAAACACTAACATAGTATATGTATGTTGTGCATTATCGTATTGCAGGTACGCCCTCTCCGCACTCCCCCGTAATCTGCTATTTATGAATAATGTTTTATTCTAAGAGCGTCTAACCCCATCCCCCGCCGCAGACCCCCGACCCGCGCCCCCCACCGCCCCCGCACGACTACCGGCAACTAGACCTTCAGGGATGCTCCTTTTTTTGATTGTTTCATAAATTATGTGAGTGAACACAAATTAGAAAACGGAGAGTTTTTCCTTTCACATCGCCCTGACGACACGGGCTATGGCCGACATGCTCACCGCGCTCGGCCTATTGCCGCATGAAGCGATCGCCTCCGCTGTGCCGGCTCGACCCATTCACCTCGTCGTGACCGATATCGACTCACAAAACGTGATCGGGTCGCGGGTGACACTGTGACCTAATAAGCACGATCAGTCAGCCGACCCGAGCAGGTGTTCTCGTGTCGTCGTCGGCAGCCCTATTTCCGCGTTTCATTTATTGCTCGCTTTGTTTCACCCCGGCTCACCCTCCGGCCCCGGGCGGGCGGGCGGGCGGGCGGCGATGTACGTAGTCTTGTGCCGCCTTTAATTAATGGAATAAGTCTCTCTTTTGAGAAAGTTGACTCCCCTCACCCCCGATGCGCCACCGTCGCCCCCGCTCCCGCCCCGACCCGCCCCGCCCGCCTCTACTCGCAAACGCCATTTAACTATAATTTCATTTAATACTTATATCATTTCTTGTGATTTTTTATAAACTTGAACAAAAACATAATTAATTGAAATAGTCGTCGTGCGAGTGCAATAGGGGATGGGATGACCGACCATCCCCCGGCCGGTCGCCAGAGTCGTGATGATATAGTATGCGCGGTGGCGGGCGTACTAATAATGACTCATATACGTGATCCAATTATTTCAGCCGCCTTCATTAGTAGCGCCTGAGTGAGAAATATTGTCGGCTTTATTACACGCGCCGGCCATAGTGGGAGCGAGGGTCGGTTGCCGTTCCTCATTTTAAGCACATTCACAAAATTACCACAATATATGGTTCTCTTCGTGTATCTCGAAACATGCCTCACTCGGGCGCTCACCTAGACCTGATGAAAAACTAACCACCGACTGCAATCTTTTCCATCCAATAATGCAATTTATATAAATAATGCATAACAGTTATTATGATCGGAAACCATCCCGACTCCGAAACGACGGCGACGTAGTCCATCGCGGTGTCCTCTCGCCGCGTGTCGCCCGTATTTGTGTTCATCCGAACGAATGTCGAATGTCAACTGCAATAAACTATTTTGTTCCGAGACAATTGACACGACCCTCACCCGCACGATCGCGGCCCTCCACTATACCGCCCTCCTCTCGACACGGGCATTTTCGCATGTACGACTGAATATTATGTATTTGTGGATATCGCATTACCGGGAAATAGATGACTGACAACGAGCTGCAAAAAAGTACATCCATCAGTATACGGAGGGCGTTCGCATCATGCACATAACTCTATGCCGCGGAGGCATACACGCGCATAGAGGCGCTCTGCGGCCGGACACGGACGGCACTAGGTCGGTCCGCTCTGCGCGGCTCGTTCGCTCTGTGACACATAAAAATGCCATTCGGTCCGACGAGATTTCAATAGTCAGTCACATTTAATTGCCGGTTCATAGAAACGGCGCAGGACGGCGGCGGTCGGGCGAGCGGCTTTTTGCAGCCGGTGGGAACCGCCCGAGAGCGACGCGTGTGCCGTGTCGCCGCCGCCGCCTTCGCGCACCTAGCGCTGACGATATCTTCGAGCAGATACGCAAACGTCGGCGTGTCATCGAATCGGAGCCGCTCGCATCATAAGGGATACACGATCATGAGCGAATATAAACCCTATTCTCGTGGCGTTGAACGTTATATTCGCATTCAATGGGGATAATGAAGGTGTTTCGGAGTATTTTGTTGTATAATTGTTATAAATTAGTTATAATATTGTGTCAGGGCGCATCTCATACACAAATTACGACACGAACTAGTGACGTGAACGAACGCAACGTCGATAATGATGCCTCTCCTCGAGCCACGTCTCTTCTCGATATCAAATCGCCATCGTGCGTGTGCGTGCACTCGAGCCAGAAAAATATAATGTTATTACGAAGACATTTAAAAGGCCCACATAACATCACCACATGCATTTGTGCTCTCAATCCAACTGTGATAACTACTATAAACAGTTGCGAATGAATGCATTCGAACCTCTCTCAAATAATAGCAATCAGCCTGATGATATCGATATTAGTCATGCACATCACTATGCGTAGAGGCCGGAATAGTGATTGATCATCTTTAGAAATTTAACAACAATTAGAGTGTGTTTGTACCTATGCCGTAATCGTATTATACCCTCATACTCAGTCGGGTCGTGAACCGTGGCATATCTCCTACCATAGATATCATAATATTGACAATGTGGCTCCCGTGTGTGTATAGACGCGTCTAATTGCGCGCGCGCACACACACGGGAGTCACCGCACGTATTATTATCTGTATGCGTTTAGTTTTTGCTAACAACAATTAACTACATTGCTATGCAGAGATAATCTGACCCCCCCGTCCGCCCCCGTCCGCCCCCGTCCGCCCCGCTCGCCCGTGCACAATAGTGCTGCCTGTGATTGTGTCGAACACCTGTATCTGTTGCATGTCGACTTTGTGGAGCACACATCTTAATATTCATTAGTAGGCGCGCGCATCGCTAACCAACGTGCGTAGGCGCACATCTGTGCTCACTGCTGTTGGCCTCTGCCTTGTCATTATTGTCGACATATCGACTTCTATTATAATATTGGCATCACTACTCGTGTCTCAGTTTTTGTGTTAATGTCGGACCCGTGGGAGCAACAGAGCCCACATTCACACACACACACACACATTCACACACATACACACACACGACACATGGTCAACAGGCCGGCACAGTGGTGGTGACATGTTCGAGCTCCTTGGGAAGTCATTAAATACCTATGTATTGAATGATACGTATACATGTAGAGTCGCCGCGGTTTGTGTGCGTGTGTGCGCGCGGTCGTGGCGCTGATAATCTAGTTGAATATATTTATTGTTGTTCGGAGGCACGCTCGGAGCGCGGCCCGGAGTGCGGCCCGGGCGCATCGCTATGAACAGGTAATTTATGCATCGGCCGGCTGTTTATTCGTACACTAATAACCCGAGAAACAAAACGTGGACTACGAACACGAGCAGCGCCGCTCGCTTGTGGACGTCAGACGGTTCATTAATATAACTCGCAATGTACGAAGCCGCAGTGAAATGTTGCAAATAACAAGTCATCATCGCTTCTATCATTCGAACGCGCATTTCATTCGTCACATGCGACAATGTATTGACTCTTTTCAATAATAGGCGATATGCAGATGAATGCAAACTGTTTCATTGTTGATTGACCGTTGTGCGCGGGTGGGGCGTCGGGGGGCGAGGGGGGCGACGGGGGTGTCCTTCAACACGCGATCGCAACATTTTACTTCATCATTAATATTGAAATTAAAGAAAGTTCTACATTCGCGCCGCCGACCGTGATTGGTACTTATATCGAGTGGACGCGCGATACGACACTACTATCGACATGTTATCGCATTCGTGTTCATGACGACGAAGGACGCCGACGCGACGTCGATAGGGCGCGGGCGTCCGGCGGCACATCACTGATCGTCTCGGGCGGTCGCTCTCACGCGCGTCGTTTTCACATAGAGGTATTAGCGGAGTCCGGTGCGCGGCGACCCGACGACACGCGACACGACGACACGCGACACGACCGATAATTCACCCCCCTCATTGTCGAATACGCGCGAACCCTCTCTCGCGGCGACATCTGTTCTACATGACTGTATCACAGGTGGCGGCGTGATTTATCATCACTGTGCTCTGGCGTCGGGTTTTTGTTATTGTTAGGTGTCGCGTGTGACCCGTCGAGACACGCGTGTCACATTGACGGCTACACCTGTCCGTCTACATTATGCCGTTATAAGGCGGAGGGGGGCGAGCTCAAGGTTGAGGACGCGACTCGTGCATAACCTATATCAGGCATTTACCTAATACCAGATTGTCATAGTGCTTTTACAGTAGTCCGGCACACGAATGCACTCGCCTCCGCTATTACGTCCAGGTATTAGACAAGTTTTGTAATTTTTGTTCTAGCTAATCGCTAATCTTCGTGTCCACGCCACAATTAGGGGAAAGTCGGTTATATCGTACCACTTTTTACTTCGACGTCAATATTTCATTTACCAAAAGACTTACACATACGAATGACTATTACACTGGCCAACAAAAATCCATTTCATAAAATTTTCCAAAAATTTTATTATCACGTTTGATGTATTTTGTTGTGCTCATTCCAAAAATAGAATTTTTGTAGCAGCTCTAGTTTTAAATAAAAAACCTTTTCAAAAAAAAAGTTGAACCGACTTCAATAAACACTAAAAGCACTCAAAAGTGAAAAATAATTTTTAACAAGAGTATCTACACACAAAGTAATAAACATAAACACTAATAGGTGTTTATTAAGTACAAATTAATTGTCCACATACCTACCACATTTTTGGAGTAGGTGCCAAACATACGTTCATAGATATACTTGATATCTAGGAAGATATCCAAGTGTAATTCCTATTCTGAAATTTTGAATTGGTATAGCTTGGCACCTACTCCAAAAATATGGCAGGTATGTAGACAGTTAATTTGTACATAATAAACACCTATTAGTGTTTATGTTTATTACTTTGTGTGTAGATACTCTTGTTAAAAATTATTTTTCACTTTTGAGTGCTTTTAGTGTTTATTGAAGTCGGTTCAACTTTTTTTTTGAAAAGGTTTTTTATTTTTCCATTTTTAGGGTAGCGGACCAAAAACAGCAAGAAGTCCCTATTAAACGTACAAATACTAATCGTAGTTCAAATGAAATTAATCTAGCAAAAAGAAACTCGTACAATTTCACCCCATTTCGGATTAAATTTCGAGAAAAGCTGAAATACACGTTTCGTTATCTATGTTGTGTGTAGAGCAAATATACTAAAAATTAAGTAAATCTGACAAAAAAAATTCAACACATTTTAACCCGTTTCACCCCCTTCGGGGTGAAACGCATGTCAATTGTTTATATTACATTATAGAGCATTATTTATTATGTATTTTGTCACTAAAAATATTTATTATTATCACGCCGTTTCACCCCCTTCGGGGTTGAAACGCAAGTTTCATTATTAACGTGGTAAAGCAATTCTGCTGTTTCGGGTAAATCTGATTTTAAAAAATTCAACCAACGGGGAAACCGTTTCATCTCTTTAGGGGTTACATTTAAAAAAACACGTGTTTTTATTATTTATGTTGTAAAGTATGTATGCCAAATTTCAAGTAATTCTGACTAAAAAAAATTCAACCCATTTTGCCCCATTTCATCCCCTTAGGGGTTGAATTTTCAGAAATGCTGAAACATGTTTTCATTATTTATGTTGTAAAGTATGTATGCCAAATTTCAAGTAATTCTGACTAAAAAAAATTCAACCCATTTTGCCCCATTTCATCCCCTTAGGGGTTGAATATCCAGAAATGCTGAAAGATGTTTTCATTATTTATGTTGTAAAGTATGTATGCCAAATTTCAAGTAATTCTGACTAAAAAAAAATTCAACCCATTTTGCCCCATTTCACCCCCTTAGGGGTTGAATTTCAAGAAATACTGAAACACGTGTTTCATTATTTATTTTGTAAAGTATGTCTGTCAAATTTCAAGTAATTCTGACTAAAAAAAATTCAACCCATTTTGCCCCATTTCATCCCCTTAGGGGTTGAATATCCAGAAATGCTGAAAGATGTTTTCATTATTTATGTTGTAAAGTATGTATGCCAAATTTCAAGTAATTCTGACTAAAAAAAAATTCAACCCATTTTGCCCCATTTCACCCCCTTAGGGGTTGAATTTCAAGAAATACTGAAACACGTGTTTCATTATTTATTTTGTAAAGTATGTCTGTCAAATTTCAAGTAAATCGGAGCAAAAAAATTTTACAAACTGACTTTTTTTCCGCTTTACTAAAAAACGGCAACACTGTGCATCTTAGAAAAATAAATGGGACCACTATGGGATGCAGCTTAACACAATACAATTTGAATCATTGAAATCGGTCCAGCCGTTTTCAAAAAATCGATGAACATACATAAAAAAAAAAACATACGCGACGAACATATAACCTCCTCCTTTTTGGAAGTCGGTTAAAAAATTTCAAATATGGATAATATTTAAGGTCACGGTGCATATTCAGTGAGTTTCAATTAGTGTATTCATTTTTTTTTCACAATTAAAACAATGGCAACGAAGAAAAGACGTTGTTTAAACGGTCCAAACAGTTTTTGTGTTATCTGTGGTGAATACACCTTTGCAAAGTATCGTAAATCAATCACGGACTTCGTTAAATCAACGTACTTTAACTACTTTGGAATGAATATTAGCAATCTACAGAAGCCATGGGTGCCTAATACTGCAGCCAAAATTGTGTCGTCTCTTTGTGACAATTGTCGAGTGGAAAAAGATCTGCTCTTAAGTTCGAGACACCCATGATCTGGCGGGGACCTCGTAACCATCATGATGATTGTTATTTCTGTATAGTTAACATTTCGGGTATAAACTCTGCAAATCGGGATAAGTGGTCACATCCGACGTTGTCTTCTGCTCAGAGGCCTCTTACACACTCTGATCAGTCACTAGTGCCAGTACCATCGACATCATCAACAGCATGAAGCAATTTGTTAAAGCTCTTAATAAAGATGGCGAATGTTTTGTTTATCTCTCGGCAAAATTTACTGGACTGAGCAACCAGAAGCTGAAAGCAGGCATTTTCGATGGGCCACGAATTAGACAACTGATAAAAGACCCAAATTTTGTCCAATCTATGAACGAACTTGAAATGCGAACCTGGAAATGTTTCGTTTCTGTGAATCAAAATTTTCTTGGGAATCATAAATCAGAAGACTATTTACAATTAGTAAACGATATGTTATCTAATTTGAAACTTGTAGGGTGTAACATGAGCATTCAACTACATTATTTACCTACATTCTCATTTGGATCGAAATCCTGAAAATCTTGGCGATTATAGTGAAGAGCAAGGTGAAAGGTTTCACCAGGATATTCGCACGATGGAAGAACGTTACCAAGGGAGGTGGGACATACATATGATGGCCGACTATTGCTGGAATCTTTGTCGGGATCTAGTACAGGCACCTCATTCAAGAAAATCTTATAAAAACATCAACCACAGTAACTATTTCAAATAAAGTCAGTAAAAGAATCATACATTTGTATCAATTTTTAACCTGCATGTAAATTTAAAACTAGAGCTGCTAGAAAAAAACCAGTTATTTTCGTAATCAGCACCCTTAATTTAATCAAAAACAAGTAAAAATACTCTGGAAAATTTTTCAGTGTTGACTAGTGTTATAGATCGAGATATTTTGGCTATCACATATTAAAAAATTGCTGTCACAGGTTGCAACTGAGGTAGTCAAAACTGTGTTTTCCCGGAGGTCTGCTGACGGTACAATTTAGCCAATTTATTTATTGATTAGGTAATTATGTGTGTGTGTGTGCGCGTGTGTGTGTGTTATGAATGAACAAGTCGGTTGTTTCAATTCGCTGACGTCATCGTAACAAAAAGACACCGCAGAGAAGGCGCAACATTTTCACTCGAGAAAAGCAGGTTCTGAAAAATGTATGAATGTCCTGCGTGTGCGTGTGTGCGTGCGTGCGCGTGTAGGTAACACAAAGAGTGGCACAATGTAATAAAGGTGAAATACAAACTTGTCCATGTTGAACCTATATCTAAGCATTTTATTGTCGAAGTGTGACACCGTACATAGCAGATATAGGTGTGTAGATGCATTAGATTGTGTGGATATGAGTATAAAAAACTGTTGTGTTATGTATAACATGTGGGCGTAGCATCACCACGCGTCGCACAACGCAAACCAGGACAGGTCGCGCATCGCATCGACGATCGTGACGTGCGTGTGCGCCGCGTCGTCGTCCTAGTGTTTCGTATGTGAAGTTGGTGTCACGAGTGGTCACTTTTTGCGAACTCTCGGCCGCGATCTCGTCCATAATGAGGAGGAACACATTCAAATGCGACCACTTTTTACGATCACTTCATACATACGAAGGCATTCATTGTGTATTACCTATAGAGACTGACGAGCATCTAGCTACTGTTTATTATGTAGGCTCGGATGCAGTCGGTGCGATGAGATGATCGTTCCGAATATGCATACAAATAAGTGCGTCGAAACAGAGGGTCGGGCGCCTAGCGGTGTCGTGCCGCCGTACGTGTGATGCGAGAGCGAATTGTCGGCATTCGAGTGCAATAAATAACCTCTTCGAGTAAAAAGCCTCAAGTTTTTCTCTCGGTTCTTGTTATGCGGATTCCTCAGTTTTTGTGCGGGGTTCGGTCGCGGCGAGCGGCGACCGCTTTTTGTCACCGAGGACGCGACGACGGAGCCGCGGCCGCGCATCGTGAGCCGCAAAAACTGCATAACGACTCGAAATCATGATATGCTCGTGCGCATTTGCATGCGCGCCTCTCCGACCAATCGCGAACGGCCTCCGAGCGGACCACGCCCACCGCCCCGCGATAGATGCGCCCACTATTGGTAAACATTTAACTAACAAATTACAAACGCGACTAATAAACATGACCCGCGATCGCCTAAGTTCACGCGGAGAGCGGCGGCCTCACCCGTCTGCCGATGCGCCGGTGAGTCAGCGCCCTGTTATCGATTCGACTCATGATCGCCGCCGAACGCGCACCTGTCTCTATAACAATGGACGATGATGCGACTATTAATCGAGACACGCGACGACGATCTCAACTTCGACATGAACAAACCATAAAGTCCACAACACACGCCGACATTGGCATTAACTACTTTCGAATGGTTCTTTACTATAGCTATATTTAAAAAAGATACATAAGTAATCAGATGGAAGATAACAAATATTGTATTTACCTTTTACAAGAAACTAATAAAAATCAAAGACTCACAAATGTTGTCATTCGTGTAATATTTGCTTCGTCGAAGTGGTCGGTGGAGGCGCAGGGAGAGGGTTGCCAATCCGCCACAACTTCATGGATTTCTAGGGCAATACTGAGTCGAATTTCCACCTCGTGCGATACGATCGATAATAAAAAAGTGAATAATAACTTTAAACGAAAGTCAAAAACAGACAAAGTATGTAATGAACATTGTCGGTGCCGAGCTATACCTACCGATTAAAAAAGTTGTTTTCAAATCTGAAACTTAGAAAATGTTCGAAAAATAACATAAATAAAAACATTTCTGAAAAAAATTGAACCGACTTCTAAATAAAACACAAGGCACTAAAAAGTAAAAAAATAATTTTAATTGAGAGTACATACACACAATTTAATAACCATAAACATGAATAGATGCCTATTATTATTTACACATTAATTATCTGCATTTTATTTAGCATATATCTGAAGTCGGTGCCAACCAAATATGAAACTCCGCATTGCTTGATTCTAGGTACATTACCAATCATAAAACATGTTTCAAATGCTTGCACCGACTTCAGATATATGCTAGATTAAATGCAGATAATTAATGTGTAAATAATAATAGGCATCTATTCATGTTTATGGTTATTAAATTGTGTGTATGTACTCTCAATTAAAATTATTTTTTTACTTTTTAGTGCCTTGTGTTTTATTTAGAAGTCGGTTCAATTTTTTTCAGAAATGTTTTTATTTTGTAATTTTTAGTTGTAACTGTTGATTGATTGATTGTATGGATAACATTCTAAACGCGCTGTTCAAATAAAATGTGATGAGTAGTGGGCTTATAGACAGACACTCTCGAGTCCTACCCGATAAAAAATGAATCATTAAAATCAATCGAAACATCCCCTAATTTTCCACCCTTAGAGATGGAATATTGTATTCCTTAAATGGGATCAATCCCGAAACGTACTTTATCAAATAAAAAAAGAATCATCAAAATCGGTTCACTAATGGCGAAATATCCCCTAATTTTCCACCCTTAAATATTCCACCATATTCCACCTTTAAAGGTGGAATATTTTATTCCTTAAATGGGATCAATCCCGAAACGTACTTTATCAAACAAAAAAGAATCATCAAAATCGGTTCACTAATGGCGAAATATCCCCTAATTTTCCACCCTTAAAGGTGGAATATTTTATTCCTTAAATGGGATCAATCCCGAAACGTACTTTATCAAACAAAAAAGAATCATCAAAATCGGTTCACTAATGGCGAAATATCCCCTAATCTTCCACCCTTAAAGGTGGAATATTTTATTCCTTAAATTGGACCAATCCCGAGATGTACTTTATCAAACAAAAAAAGAATCATCAAAATCGATTCACTAATGGTGAAATATCCCCTAATTTTCCACCCTTAAAGGTGGAATATTTTATTCCTTAAATGGGACCAATCCCGAGACGTACTTTATCCAACAAAAGAAAAATCATCAAAATAGGTTCACACACGGCGAAACTACCCCTAATTTTCCACCCTTAGAGATGAAATATTTTCTTCAAATTTAAAATTGACCAATCGCGAGACATACTTTATCCAACAAAAGAAAAATCATTGAAATCGATTCACAAACGGCGAAACATTCCTTAATTTTCCACCCTTAAAGATGGAATATTTTCTTCAAATTGAAACGGGACCAATGCGGACATATACTCTATCCAACAAAAAAAGAATCATCAAAATCGGTCCACAAACGGCGGAGATATGAGGGAACATCGCCACAAAAAAAAAAAAAAAAAAAAAATACACGACGAATAGATAACCTCCTCCTTTTGAAGTCGGTTAAAAATAGGGTGAATTTGCTCAAGTGGGCTCTCATGCCCTGAACCATGAGAGATAGCGAAAATGCTGAAAGAAATCTCGAGGCCGATTTTGGTGAAAACTTAAAGTGCATCATTAGATTTCTGAAAAATACATCTTCCCGGCCAGGAATCGAACCTGTTGTTGTTGAAAAATAAAACTCACACAAGTAATGACACGCCTGTGGCGAACCGAAGGAAAGTGTTCATTTTAACAAAAATGCATAATAACTGAAGAAAAGATGACGAAGAAGAGAATGATCATCGTAACATGTGGACCATCATTTCAGAAAAATAAACATGTACAATGTGCCCTTGATGTTTCTTAACGCCGGCTCATTAAAAAAAAGTCGCAGACGATCTATAGACACCAATTTCAGACGAGCATAAACAAGAATATATGCTTATTAGGGGAAAGTCGGTTATATCTTACCACTTTTTACTTTAATTAAAAAAAGACTTACACTTACGAATGACTTTTACAATTATAGATCAATATTTTGGCTATCACATATTAAAAAATTGCTGTCACAGGTTGCAGCTAAGGTAGTCAAAAATGTGTTTTCCCGGAGGTCTGCTAACGGTACAATTTAGCCGACTAGTCGTTTAAATCGTACCACCCGTATTTTAAATCGTACCATTTACAAATTAATCGTCTACATTTTATTTAGCATATATCTGAAGTGGGTGCCAACCTAATATGAAACTCCGCATTGTTTGAATCTAGGTACATTACCAATCATAAAACATGTTCCAAATGCATGCACCGACTTCAGATATATGCTAAATAAAATCGTAAATAGATGCTTATTCATGTTTATGCTTATTAAATTACTTTTTAGTTTGACCAATGTTATGTATAACAATCAGTTTTCCAAAATTTTACTTGTTTTATTTGTGTCTTTGTGTGTTTGTGTTCCGTAAATTGTTTGTTGTAATTTTAAAATAAATAAATATTAGTGAAAAAACACGCAAAAATAAAATAATTAAAAATTCTAATCTCAATAAAAATGGAAAAATAAAAAACCTTTTCAAAAAAAAAGTTGAACCGACTTCAATAAACACTAAAAGCACTCAAAAGTGAAAAATAATTTTTAACAAGAGTATCTACACACAAAGTAACAAACATAAACACTAATAGGTGTTTATTATGTACAAATTAATTGTCCACATACCTACCACATTTTTTGAGGTGGTGCCAAGCTATATCAATTCAAAATTCCAGGATAGGAACACTTGGATATCTTCCTAGATATCAAGTATATCTATAAACGTTTGCTTGGCACCTACTCCAAAAATGTGGCAGGTATGTAGACAGTTAATTTGTACATAATAAACACCTATTAGTGTTTATGTTTGTTACTTTGTGTGTAGATACTCTTGTTAAAAATTATTTTTCACTTTTGAGTGCTTTTAGTGTTTATTGAAGTCGGTTCAACTTTTTTTTTGAAAAGGTTTTTTATTTTTCCATTTTTAGGGTAGCGGACGAAATGCTGAAATACATGTTTCGTTTTTTTTTGCTGTGTGTAGACCAAATATACTAAGAATTAAGTAAATCTGGCAAAAATTCGACCCATTTTATCCCGTTTCACCCCCTTCGGGGTGAAACGCAAGTTAATATATAATTCTTTATATTGTAGAGCAAGTTTCATTGTTAATGTGGTAAAGCATTTCTACTGTTTCAAGTAAATCCGATTTAAAAATATTCATAAAATTTTACCCCGTTTCACCCCATTAGGGGTTGAATTTCAAGAAATGCTGATACACGTGTTTCATTATTTATGTTGTTAAGTATGTTTTCCAAATTTCAAATAATTCTGACTAAAAAAAAATTCAACCCATTTTGCCCAGTTTCACCCCCTTAGGAGTTGAATTTCAAGAAATGCTGAAACACGTGTTTCATTATTTATTTTGTGAAATATGTATTCCAAATTTTAAGTAAATCGGAGCAAAAAAATTTTACAAACTGACTTTTTTTCCGTTTTACTAAAAAACTGCACACTGTGCATCTTAGAAAAATATATGGGACCACTATGGGATGCAGCTCAACACAGTACAATTTGAATCATTGAAATCGGTTAAGCCGTTTTCAAAAAATCGATGATCATACATAAAAAAAACATACGCGACGAACAAATAACCTCCTCCTTTTTGGAAGTCGGTTAAAAATGAAATATTTATACCGCATAGAAATAATGTTCACAAGTCTGGTTCGCGGATGGCGCGGGAATCTTTGCATCTTAGGTATGCACCTACCGAGTTTCAATTAATTCTAACTAAAAAAAATAAGTTGAACCCGTTTTACCCCGTCTCACCCCTTTGGAGTTGAATTTCGAGAAATGCTGAAACACGTGTTTCACTAAATTAGGTGAGTCATAAAGAACGAATGAGGGATTTCGAGTAAATCTGATCATTTAAAAAAAATTAACAGATGTTCATTTCCGATTTACTAAAAAACTGATGTATGTGAAGTTAGCCCCCCATTATGAAAATTTTGAAAATTTAAGCGGAGTTCTGGTAGCCCCTCCAATAGTTCTAGAGTTCCCTATTAATAAAAAAAATAGTTCTGCTGATTAAAGTGCTGAAAACACGAAATGAAGTTTACACAATTTCGAAATTTTAAACACCTGTAACTCTTTCATTTTAGCTCCGATCGATTCCGTTTCTTTAACAAATCGATAGAACTCCGAGGGGGGCCAATAGAACTCCAAAGAAAATTAACGATTTCTGAGAAATAAATTTTTTTTCATACAAAATGTGCTAATTTTAAAAAACGAAATTTCCGAGCCCCGTAGCTCTTTCATTTCAGTTCCGATCGGTTTTATTTCTTCGACAAAATTTTGTATGAAAAAAATTATATTTCTCAAAAATCGTTAATTTTCTTTGGAGTTCTATTGGCCCCCCTCGGAGTTCTATCGATTTGTTAAAGAAACGGAATCGATCGGAGCTAAAATGAAAGAGTTACAGGTGTTTAAAATTTCGAAATTGTGTAAACTTCATTTCGTGTTTTCAGCACTTTAATCAGCAGAACTATTTTTTTTATTAATAGGGAACTCTAGAACTATTGGAGGGGCTACCAGAACTCCGCTTAAATTTTCAAAATTTTCATAATGGGGGGCCAACTTCACATACATAAAAAACTGTCCACTGTGCATCTCAGATAAGGAATGCGGCTTAACACAGTGCAATTTGAATTATTGAAGTCGGTTCAGGAGTTTCCGAATAGTGGTGGATGGCACCCGGCACGGTCTGATGATGGTCGCGGACTCGGTGGCCTCTTCTGCTCGCTGCCTAAAAGAGTGGCGAAGTGTGCGGGAAGCGACCGTGGCGCGTTTCGGCATCACTTTGCAAGTATCCAGTGCACCAGTCGGAAGACGTTCGTTTCTTCAAAGCGGTGCGCGGCTACCACATAAAAGTATAATATAGGTAAATCCAGGCGCCCGAAGCGACGTTCGACATGCATTCTCAAAATATATTGATAACCGACATGATCCCGTCGATGCAGTGCGAGATGACCGAGCCACCGAGCCACCGAGTCAAGAGAGTGTCTGTTTACAAGCATAATGCACGTCCATCGATCACATGGTGGCGGCTGTTGTCATAAAACATGTCGTGTTCATTATTTACATGTTGTTGTGCATATTGCGAGATTGCCCCCGTCTGGCGAGTCAATAGCGCTCACCCCTTTGTCGGGACCCTCGTCCGTCCGCTATCGCCTTACGCAAACCTGCCTCGGCACGTGCGCGAGGCGGCGCGCCGATATCGCCCTTACCGCGCACGCGACAACGACCATTGTCGCACGGGCGGTCGCGCGGGCTCATGTTTATGTTTGCGGAATGATTTTTATTAAAATCTGATGTCCGAATCCCGCGAGTGGCGCCCGAGCACCGTTCGCAAATATGTTGGCGAATTTCACATTCCGTTCGCTTCGTTCAGTACTCGCTTTATTGAACCGATCGATATTCGGCTCGAGGCGGCCGACACGAAACGGACGTTCGCGATTCGGCGGCGTTCGCACGGGGGTGTGCTTCGTCATCATCGCGTGCGACATTTCTTACAACTATTATGTACACACGTTATGTTCGAATACAGCGACGACGACTCACATCATTGTACAGACCAAAATAAATCTTGAAACCGAATTCAACAGTAGCTCGACATGTGCCAAGACAGCAGTCGGGTGCATAGGTATTAGTGGTGATCAATAGGATCGTAGTGCCACTGGGCATACTTTCGAAGCGCAGCGACTGACGAGGTATAACAAACGACGCCTTACATGCGCGCTCCATGAGTGGAACAACTGCCGCTATAGAGAAATCTCTACGCCTCCGCTATGCCGGCTTGAGCAGACGAGTGTGCACCATCTAGATTGATAGTGTATACTCGTCTCGTCAGCGCCGGGTTTAGACTTGTGCGGCCCATAGGCAGAGCATGTTGTGGAGGCCCCCGAATCGTTTGTGATTAACTGTTGAAAGTTTCTATTAAGGTCGAGGTAAAGAAGAGAGCAACTAAATAAGTTGGCTGACACAAAATTTAAAACAAAACTCTTTTTTGTTTCTACTGAGCCTTTATCTATTTATTTATTTTATTTGTACACAAAACAGAAAAGCATACAATTAAACTTAGACTATTACAATTTTACGATTCATAGCAGTACGCTTCCAAAAGAATGTGTACCAGCATGCTTAAAATTACCTGTTTACTTAAAACAACCCACCACCAAAATGAACAGCTGATATTTATTTTTCATTTTATTTTATTTATTTATTTATTTTTGTGTTTAAATTATTTCTATATTTGTCGAACAAATCTGGAGCATCGCCCTGTATGCAAGCGTCGTTGTACTGCCTACATATACGGGTTAAGGGATTATTAGCCGCAATGTTGTTAGCCGTGAGAGGAGTTGCAAACAACATATGCCTCCTTTTGCTCCGCTGTGGTACTTTAAAATACATGTCCTCGATGAGATCTGTTTTCAGTTCGGCATTGACAATTTTATATAGCAGCACAAAATCGGACGAAGTACGTCTGGCTTGCAGCGTGAGCCAGTCATGAGCCAGTTGATCGATTTAATTTTTTTCTTGTGGTGTGATGGCGGCCCCCTTGCGGTGGCAACTGCCTATGCTGGTTATGCTTAAATCCGGCGCTGCTTCTCGATACACCTGGCTACTTTCAAACTATTCCCGAAACGCGACGAATCACTTCACGGGTGTTACATTCGAAAGTGGCGGTACTACCCCAACACGGCAGACTGGGCTAATAACCATCATCAGTCTGCCTGCCACTCTTTAATAGTGCCTATAGGCACTGAGCGGCCAAAGTAGATATAACGAACACGGGTCTCATCGGTCGTGAGTTCACGCGTCTCACCGCTAGACCACGGCCCGGCCGCTCTAAATTAAAATTAAATAAATAATAAAAAACCTTTTCAAAAAAAAAGTTGAACCGACTTCAATAAACCCTAAAAGCACTCAAAAGTGAAAAATAATTTTTCACAAGGATATCTACACACAAAGTAATAAACATAAACACTAATAGGTGTTTATTATGTACAAATTAATTGTCGACATACCTACCACATTTTTGGAGTAGGTGCCAAGCTATACCAATTCAAAATTTCAGGATATAAATTACCCTTGGATATCTTCCTAGATATCAAGTACCTGTATATCTATAAACGTTTGCTTGGCACCTACTCCAAAAATATGGTAGGTATGTAGACAATTAATTCGTACATAATAAACACCTATTAGTGTTCATGTTTATTACTTTGTGTGTAGATATCCTTGTGAAAAATGATTTTTCACTTTTGAGTGCTTTTAGTGTTTATTGAAGTCGGTTCAACTTTTTTTTTGAAAAGGTTTTTTAGAATCCGTGTGAATTGTAGATATTTTTAAAATAATGGTCCACTAATATGACATACAATTTTTTTACACCAGCTTCGTTTAAATATTTTGCAAAAAATTTAAAAAATTAAATCTTTTTTTATATTTAATTTTTTTATTTAATCATGGTTATTAATTGGTTCCAAATAGCAATTCAATCAGAAAGCCCTGTGTTTTCTCAACGCACTTAAATAAAAACATCAATAAAAATTAATTATAAACATATTTTTAAAACATTGTTTTTGTTGAACCCATTTTCAATATAATTTTATGTTTCTACAATATAAATATGATAATTTATTAAAAATGTCATGACCTTTAAACTAGAAGGTATAAAAATAAATCACCAAATTATATTGTAGAAATTGAACCCCTCTAACTGTAGAATACCGTCGATACCACTACTTACGGGACAACCTGTATATATTGATTGTTTACTCGTTTGAGCATACGCTAACATCATTATTCTTGTGTTATTAGATCACAGGTGCGTGCGCAGATTGTAATGTGACGCGTCGTCGTGTTCACGCGTGTCGGTGTCTAATCGTTAATGACACGGCGCATCGTGTGCGGCACAATATTATGCCCGATATAATTAAGACATGAAGGTGCGGCGCTGTGCGGTGCGGTGCGGTGCGTTAGGTCATCGAGTGACATGAGTTATGTTGTGATTCGTCATCGCATCAATTTGTAGCCCAATTACGCGTTCGTTCCCACGAGAGGCGCACAGAGAGAGGCCATCAATAGATCCGCCGACCGATTCATTATCCAATTGTGCCATTCGCCATTCTCACTCGGATTATTTGTTTTATGGAAGTTGTGCAATCATTTTAGTGTGAGCACGAAGAGAACGCTGCACCGCCGCACCGGCGCACTGGCGCACTGGCGCACTGGCCGGTAATTTCCGATAGCCATCGCTCGCAGCGAGTCGATCTCTATTAACCGGAGCCGCTCGTTCGACGATTTATTACTCGACGCTCGCCAATTTGCTAATCATAAACCATTCTCGTTACCTATCATCTACCAGATACCCCTTAACTGACATCACGACCGTGCGCCCGCGCACACACGCGCACACACCAAATAGGTAATTGTTGTTAATTGCGAATGCGAATTGCTGTATTGTAAATGTTGGAGTGTGATTCACCCACATTGTGTGAACGTAGAGTGAAGGAGCCGCACGCCAATTACTATTACACATATCATGCGCTTCGGATCACCACCTCCAATTATCCGGGCGCGACGTGATGACCGCGGGGATAGACGACGCGTGCGTAATGAGACTCGATGTCGTCGCTTCGAGGCCGTATCTGCGATCGGGCGTGATATATTCCCGCGCGACACAATGCCTAACAGACGCACAATATTTATCACCTCGCCGCTTCGTCATGCAAAACTAGCACGGACGACGATCGCGCGACAATCACGCTAAACGCGGTCCGCATAAGGCGCAAACTCCCGTCGCGACCCGATAGATTTACGAGATCGATCCGTTCGCGAACGAACGCGACGTGCGCGGGATCACGTGGCCCGCGTCGTTCGCGGCCGAGCGCTATTGTCCCGCGCACCTCGATACGCATCGCCGCGCGACTATCAGATGGCCAGTAATTGGCGCCTCTCACCATTGTGCGCACGATATCACGACGCATATTTATGCTGAATATTAAATAAACCGCGACCCGCTCCGACGACACCGACGCGTGCGACGTCTCCTCTTCGCGATCGCTCGATCGGTCGGCCACGGTTCGACGCCTGCCTGATGTCTCCGCTCGTTACCTACCTAATGACGTCACGGACGCCGCGGCGGCACTGCACCCGCCACCACGCCGCATCCACTCACTCGCACACACCGAGCGATACGCTATAGCTCATAATTAAAAGCGCATCACGACCTCACGAACGATCCTCTTCTCGTTAATGCATACGACAATAATATGTAATGTCTCGTTATTACGTCACAATTAATATACGTATCGAGAGAGACGCCGATCTCGACTGGCGTGTGAGAGTGTCGAGCGAGCTCTTCTACTGCGTCCATTATTATGAAGTGGATGTTAATTAGATGGAATGACAACGGATTATTGTAAACAATAACGGCGAGCGGTCGTCCGGGCGATCCGTTCGTAATCGACCGATCGAGATGGAGGCGATAATGTCCGCCGGAACGATGCTTTATTATTGGGAGTTAATTTATTTGGCGCGCTATCACGACCGCGGGGTCGAGGCACTCTTCCGGGAAGCGGAGAGACGCAGGTGTCTCGGTACGCGGCTACGTGATCGCATGTTATATGCGTGACACGAACGACAACACATTAATTGTAACATGCGGCATCGCTGTCCATCCTCGCCTCTTCGGTCGCGAATGTCGCAACGCACCACACACAACACCACGCCGTGAACCATCTTCATGATAGTTACAGATTCCTAATAGAATTCGGCGCCTTACGTTTTTCTGAATGCGTGTGTACTGCGAACGATCTCTCCCAATACGTGGGGCGATTGACCGCCCTTTCAAAGTCCTTTTTAACCGATTTAGAAAAGAAGAAGGTTCTATGTTCGTCGCGTATGTTTCGATCATTGAAATTGTGTTCCATCAAACCGCACTGTACTTATTAGAATTGGTGACATATATTTTTATTAACCGACTTCAAAAGGAGGAGGTTATCAATTCGTCGTGTATTTTTTTTTTGTGGCGATGTTCCCTCATATCTCCGCCGTTTGTGGACCGATTTTGATGATTCTTTTTTTGTTGGATAGAGTATATGTCCGCATTGGTCCCGTTTCAATTTGAATAAAATATTCCATCTCTAAGGGTGGAAAATTAGAGGATGTTTCGATTGATTTACAAATTAATTTCATTACATTTTATTTAGCATATATCTGAAGTGGTGCCAAACTAATATGAAACTCCGCATTGCTTGAATCTAGGTACATTACCAATCATAAAACATGTTCCAAATGGATGCACCGACTTCAGATATATGCTAAATAAAATTGTAAATAAATGATAAGCATATATTCTTGTTCATGTTTATTAAATTGTGTGTAGGTACTCTCAAATAAAAAAATATTTTTTAACCGACTTCCAAAAGGTTATACGTTCGTCGCGTATGTTTTTTATATTTTTTGAAAACGGCTGGACCGATTTCAATGATTCAAATTGTATTGTGTTAAGCTGCATCCCATAGTGGTCCCATATATTTTACTAAGATGCACAGTGTGCAGTTTTTTAGTAAAACGGAAAAAAGTCCGTTTGTAAAATTCTTTTGCTCCGATTTACTTGAAATTTGGAACTTAACTACGATTAGTATTTGTACGTTTATTGGGGAGTTTTTGCTGTTTTTGGTTCACTACCCTAAAATGGAAAAATATAAACCCTTTTCAAAAAAAAGTTGAACCGACTTCAATAAACACCAAAAGCACTCAAAAGTGAAAAATAATTCTTAACAAGAACACCTATCTACACACAAAGTTATTATGTACGAATTAATTGTCCACATACGTGCCACATTTTTGGAGTAGGTGGTGCCGAGAAAATGTGAAACTGCATTGAAAGTGTCGTATTTTAGGAGATGCTGCTCCGTGTATGGTTTATGGATCCAATCATCAAACAGCTTTTTGAATTGGTATAGCTCGGCACCTACTCCGAAAATGTGGCACGTATGTAGACAATTAATTCGTACATAATAACTTCGTGTGTAGATATACAGGGCTGAATTTTTCAAATGGGCTTTCATGGCCAAATCCTAAACTATAAGAGATATCGAAAAATGCTGAAAGGAGTCTCGATGCCGATTTTGATGAAAACTTAAACTGCATTATTAGATTTTTAACCGACTTCCAAAAAGGAGGAGGTTATATGTTCGTCGCGTATGTTTTTTTTTTATGTATGTTCATCGATTTTTTCTAAACGGCTGACCCGATTTCAATGATTCGAATTGTACTGTGTTGAGCTGCATCCCATAGTGGTCCCATATATTTTTCTAAGATGCACAGTGTGTAGTTTTTTATTAAAACGGGAAAAAAAGTCAGTTTGTAAAATTTTTTTGCTCCGATTTACTTGAATTTTGGCATACATACTTTACAAAATAAATAATGAAACACGTGTTACAGCATTTCTTGAAATTCAACCCCTAAGGGGGTGAAACGGGGCAAAATGGGTTGAATTTTTTCTTTGTCAAAATTACTTGAAATTTGACATACATACTTTACAAAATAAATAATGAGACACGTGTTACAGCATTTCTTGAAATTCAACCCCTAAGGGGGTGAAACGGGGCAAAATGGGTTGAATTTTTTCTTAGTCAAAATTACTTGAATTTGGCATACATACTTTACAACATAAATAATGAAACACGTGTATCAGCATTTCTTAAAATTCAACCCCTAAGAGGGTGAAACGGGGTAAAATAGTATGAATATTTTTAAATCGGATTTACTTGAAACAGCAGAAATGCTTTACCACATTAACAATGATACTTGCGTTTCAACCCCAAAGGGGGTGAAACGAGGTAAAAAAACCTTTTCAAAAAAAAAGTTGAACCGACTTCAATAAACACAAAAAGCACTTAAAAGTGAAAAATAATTTTTCACAAGAGTATCTACACACAAAGTAATAAACATAAACACTAATAGGTGTTTATTATGTACAAATTAATTGTCTACATACCTACCACATTTTTGGAGTAGGTGCCAAGAAAACGTTTATAGATATACTTGATATCTAGGAAGATATCCAAGTGTTCCTATCCTGAAATTTTGAATTGGTATAGCTTGGCACCTACTCCAAAAATATGGTAGGTATGTAGACATTTAATTTGTACATAATAAACACCTATTAGTGTTTATGTTTATTACTTTGTGTGTAGATACTCTTGTGAAAAATTATTTTTCACTTTTAAGTGCTTTTTGTGTTTATTGAAGTCGGTTCAACTTTTTTTTTGAAAAGGTTTTTTATTTTTCCATTTTTAGGGTAGCGGACCAAAAACAGCAAAAACTCCCTATTAAACGTACAAATACTAATCGTAATTCAAATTAAATAAATCTAATAAAAAATAAACTCGTACAACTCCTTTCACCCCCTTTCAGATTGAATTTTGGGAAATGCTGAAATACATGTTTCTTTTTTTTTTGCTGTGTGTAGACGTTAGAAGAATTACGTAAATCTGGCAAAATCCAACCCATTTTATCCCGTTTCACCCCCTTCGGGGTGAAACCCAAGTTAATATATAATTGTTTATATTGTAGAGCATAATTTATTATGTATTTTGTCACTAAAAATATTGATTTTTTCACCTCGTTTCACCCCCTTCGGGGTTGAAACGCAAGTTTCATTGTTAATGTGGTAAAGCATTGCTGCTGTTTCAAGTAAATCCGATTTTAAAATATTCATACAATTTTACCCCGTTTCACCCCTTTAGGGGTTGAATTTCAAGAAATGCTGATACACTTGTTTTATTATTTATGTTGTTAAGTATGTATGCCAGATTTCAAGTAATTCTGACTAAAAAAAATTCAACCCATTTTGCCCCGTTTCACCCCTTAGGGGTTGAATTTCAAGAAATGCTGAAACACGTGTGTCATTATTTATGTTGTAATCTATGTATATTAAATTTCAAGTAACTCTGACTAAACAAAAATTCAACCCATTTTGCCCCGTTTCACCCCCTTAGGGGTTTAATTTTAAGAAATGCTGAAACACGTGTTTCATTATTTATTAACCGACTTCCAAAAAGGAGGAGGTTATATGTTCGTCGCGTATGTTTTTTTTTTTATGTATGTTCATCGATTTTTTCTAAACGGCTGAACCGATTTTAATGATTCAAATTGCACTGTGTTAAGCTGCATCCCATAGTGGTCCCATATATTTTTCTAAGATGCACAGCGTGCAGTTTTTTAGTAAAACGGGGAAAAAAGTCAGTTTGTAAAATTTTTTTGCTCCGATTTACTTGAAATTTGGCATACATAGTTTACAACATAAATAATAAAATAAATAATAAGTAAAAATATAAGTAAAGTAAGTAACATAACATAAGTAAAAAAAAAAATAATAAACTATGGGATGCAGCTTAACACAGTACAATTTGAATTATTGAAATCGGTTAAGCCGTTTAGAAAAAATCGATGAACATACATAAAAAAAAAAACATACGCGACGAACATATAACCTCCTCCTTTTTGGAAGTCGGTTAAAAATCAATATTTTTTAGTGACAAAATACATAATAAATTATGCTTTACAATAGAAACAATTAGGTATATATTAACTTGCGTTTCACCCCGAAGGGGGTGAAACGGGATAAAATGGGTTGAATTTTTGCCAGATTTAATTAATTCTTAGTATATTTGGTCTACACACAGCAAAAAAAAAACGAAACATGTATTTCAGCATTTCCCGAAATTCAGCTTGAAAGGGGTTGCACGAGTTTCTTTTTTGTTAAATTTATTTAATTTGAACTACGATTAGTAAATGTACGTTTATTAGGGAGTTTTTGCTGTTTTTGGTCCGCTACCCTAAAAATGGAAAAATAAAAAACCTTTTCAAAAAAAAAAGTTGAACCGACTTCAATAAACACTAAAAGCACTCAAAAGTGAAAAATAATTTTTAACAAGAGTAACTACACACAAAGTAATAAACATAAACACTAATAGGTGTTTATTATGTACGAATTAATTGTCTACATACCTGCCATATTTTTGGAGTAGGTGCCAAGCTATACCAATTCAAAATTTCAGGATAGGAATTACACTTGGATATCTTCCTAGATACCAAGTATATCTGTAAACGTTTGTTTGGCACCTACTCCAAAAATATGGTAGGCATGTAGACAATTAATTTGTACATAATAAACACCTATTAGTGTTTATGTTTATTACTTTGTGTGTAGATACTCTTGTTAAAGATTATTTTTCACTTTTGAGTGCTTTTAGTGTTTATTGAAGTCGGTTCAACTTTTTTTTTGAAAAGGTTTTTTTTTATTTTGATTTTCCTATCCTATCTTGTTCATTGCACTGTAGACATCTCCGCTCACACCAACAAAGGTTAGCTGGTAGACAATGCCAAAGGCATTAAGCTCGCCTATGTACCATGTATATGTGCAATAAAGTGTTTTTTATAAACATTTATAAACCTTAACACTGGTGACAATTCTTTAATATGTAAGGGTAGGTTGTTTCGATGCACATGCGGTGTTATTCGTTGATTTAGTGAGTGGTCTGCATTGATTGTGATTTGATTGTTGCACTCGTTTCATTAACAGACTGAAAGAATCCATTTTGACAGAGATACACGTCCCGAGTATCACGGAAATATGGCTCCCGGGAGTGACGGATTCAAATATCTTTTATTTAGATTGTAGCACATGGCTCATGTGAAGCCATGAACGGAAACAACTGCTACTACAGAGAAATCTCTACGGGCATCAGTCGCCTCCGCTATGCCGGCCTGAGGAGAGAAGTGTGCACCATCCAGATTGACAGTGCGCACTGTTCTCGCTATACCTGGCTACTTTTAAACTGTTCCCGAAACGCGACAAGCACTTCACAGGTGTTACATTCGAAAGTGGTGGTACTACCCCAGGACGGCAGACTGGGCTAATGATCATTATCAGTCTGCCTACCACTCTTTAATCACTGACCAAAGTACATACAACAAAGTTACATTGGTCAGAATTAGCGAGGTTCGGACGTGGGTCTCGTCGATCGTGAGTACACGCGTCTCACCGCTGGACCACGGCCGCTCTGCTACCACAGATCGGTTTTCTCACACAGCAGTCGCATTCACTTTGCGACTGCTGCGGGTCCCGACTCCGCCATCCTCCGACATCTCACTCGTCGCCCTCATCTCCGAAATAGACGAGCGCTCTTCCTTCCCCCGCGCATCACTGTGCCCGTGTCGTATTTTAAGCATTTAAACAAAAATTAAACCATAGACCTTCATCTCCTAGTGGGGGTGAGGACACCTAGGAGGGTCGGGAAGGGGGGGGGGAGGTCTGCGAGGAGGACCAGAGGACGGCGAGAGGGAGGCTTATCGAGCGATGCAGCCTTCTGCGAATTTACAATGTTACAGCCGTCCTCTAGCGCGGGGAGGCGACGCGCGATAGTGTGCACTACGGGCGCGTCGCGTAAGGTCGGATTTCGCACGACGCGCGCGCGACAGAGTGTGCGTGAATTTTCCCAGCGAGAAATTCAAATGCGATAAAAAATGAATGTCGGGAAAGTGAATATATAATACGAACGAGACGGATATAGCGCCGCGGGTTCACGCCCACCGCCGCCGCGTCGAAGGTGTCGTGTGCTCATACACGCACACGCGCGCACTCGAGCCGCGGACGGGGTAGACAGGCGCGCACGGGCGATCTCCGCTCGCGACTGATTAGGAATGTGGGTCAGCGTGTCTCGGTCGGGGTCGTCGACCGGCCGCCGAACGCTCCGACTGCCCACCCCTGAACGGCACTGATCGGTCGCGCGTGTTTCAGATCGGCCGCGCGGAGTCCTTCTCGCTGAGGTACCCGTCGTCGCGTCTGAGGCGTATCGTGCACTCGGCGCTCGTCGGTGAGTAGCGGCGGGAGGGCGGCGCGAGAGAGAGCCTCCGGGCCCGCCCACCGCGCTCTCGCCGCCCTCGGCCGGCAGTAGTCGGCGGCAGTCGGCGCCGGACACGCGCGCCCCATGCCCGCGCTGCAGCTCCCCATCGACTGTTCCATGGCGCGGCTCAGGGAGCCCGGCTGGCGCCCGAGCCCGCCCGTCCACCGACACGGTAATTCGATCGCGGTGCGTCGTCGTGCGTGTGCGTGTGCGTGTGTGCGTGCGTGCGGAGATGAGCGCCCGTAATGTACGTGTCCTAATAAAATGTCACCCTTCAGATTCGTAAATCCTCGACACTACATTACGATAAACCGGTAAGCACCTAAATAACTGAGGGTTAATATACGGGAGGTCCGCGGACGTCCCGCGGGACACGCGAACGGTGTATTCGGAACACTCGTGATCATGTTATTATCGGTGCGATGTCGGTCGTCGGCCGCCGTCGGGATTCGATCGCGTCGTATTGTCGTGCGGCTACCGAAATTATAATATACTCAGTTATTTGGGTAATGACGTCCGGCCGAGCGAGGCGCGACGTGGGACGCACGTGAACTTTACTGCCGCGGCACTGTGCACTGGCGACAGGTGCGCGCTGTTGACATACACTGCCTAATAATGATGATGTAACGGCGTGCGTGTGCGTGCGTGCGTGCGTGTGCGTGAACGAGTGGCAAGTTACACTAATTACTACATAATTAACTAATTTTCATAAAAGTTAAGCTCCGGTGATCATTTCGCCTTATTTAATTATTTCCTCTTATCTAATTAAAATATTATTCTAATTACCTAGATGCCTACGATTGTAACAGACGTGGGTGCCCACGCGGCCGGCATGGTGGAGTGGGCCCGCCAGTAATTATTCTGCCCGCCGAATTAGCGTATGACAACAACCCCCACTCCGGTAGGGGGTAGTGTACGGTCAGTGACCCCCTCCCCCTGCTCGTCCCGCCGTCCCCCCCTCTCGCCGCGTCCCGCAGTACCCTTCGCGTCGCCGACTAAATGTCGGTTTAATTATTGTAATTATGTGTAGCGGTGAGATCTGGCTCGTTAGAGAGATTGATCTCTGCGACGAGAGGGGTAGGCAGGACGCACACAATTATCACTAATCATAATATCACGACAAACACACAGACACGTTCTTGTTTTACAATGTAATGAGCTAATTTAGATATCGTCAGAGTGTCTAATTAGAAAGAATTGTGAGTAAATAACTGAGAGGCTGCATTGAGATGCGCTCTGACGCAAAACTCACTCGAACAAAATCATGTTTCTGTTCTTACAATTGCTTACATTAACACTGGTAGGTAGATATCATCAGTGAACGTTCTTTTCGGCAAAACGAAAATGTAATAACACCTACTTGAGCGTATTCGCTGTTCTTGCTCATTCTTTTTAACCAAATGTAACAAAATACTTATTAAGACAATCTCCATTTCGCACGCAAATTGCAGAAGAATTCGCACGCACTCTCTCGCATTCATTGGCACGCTTTATGCGGAATGAAGACCTATTTACTAATCTCCTGTCACGGCTTCGTGTTGTCGAATCGAATGATGAGTACGTATAGAGAGCCGTTTCCATGGCGCTTTGTCACTTTGGACACTTTCGAGTTCGTCTTATTGCCAACAATTAACACAACTGTTTCGCCTAACAAAAGAGATCGATCCCCCTCCCCCCACATTTACGAGTATACGTGAAGGAAAGCCGACGTACCCCACTGACCACTCGCGACGATGACTAATAGTCCATTCTGCCGTGTTGGGTAGTACCACCACTTTCGATGTGACACCCGGGAGCAGCCAACTATAGCGAGAGGAGTGTGCACTGTCAAGCTAGATGGTGCACGCTCGTCTCCTCGAAGCCGGCGCGCAGCGGAGGCGACTGCTGCCCGCACAGGTTTCCCTGTAGTAGCAGTCGTTTCCACTCATGGACCGCCCTCTAACTTAGGTAACATCAGTGTTGTCACATCATGCCGAGCTGCGATTAAATTGCTAAATGATAAACTTGTGTATTTATAATATGTGTTACAAATATTATTTTTAACCGACTTCCAAAAAGGAGGAGGTCATATGTTCGTCGCGTATGTTTTTTTTTATGTATGTTCACCGATTTTTTGAAAACGGCTTAACCGATTTCAATGATTCAAATTGTACTGTGTTGAGCTGCATCCCATAGTGGTCCCATATATTTTTCTAAGATGCACAGTGTGCAGTTTTTTATTTAATTGGAAAAAACATCAGTTTGAAAATATTTTTTACTCTGAATAACTTGAAATTAGCATACATACCTTATGGCATAAATAACGAAACACGTGTTTGAGCATTTAGGGGGAATTTAAGGGGGTGAAATGGGTTTATTTATTCAAATTCAATTAATTCAAATGAAAATTACGATTAGCGTTCGTACGTTTTCCGTCCACTACTACGCCTACGCTAACAATGGAAAAATAAAAACCTTCAATTAACACCAAAAGCACTCAAAAGTGAAAAATATTTTTTAATATACCTATAATATATAATATATAATAAAAATAAATTCTTAACAAGAACACCTATCTACACACAAAGTAATAAACATGAACACTAATAGGTGTTTATTATGTACAGATTAAATGTCTACATACCTGCCATATTTTTGGAGTAGGTGCCAAGCAAACGTTTATAGATATACTTGATATTTTCAAGTTTCAGATTTCGAAACAACTTTTTGAATTGGTATAGCTTGGCACCTACTCCAAAAATGTGGTAGGTATGTAGACAATTAATTTGTACATAATGAACACCTATTAGTGTTTATGTTTATTACTTTGTGTGTAGATGCTCGTGTTAAAAATTATTTTTCACTTTTGAGTGCTTTTAGTGTTTATTGAAGTCGGTTCAACTTTTTTTTGAAAAGGTTTTTTATTTTATTTATCTTGCAGAGTACATATACGAAGTTTCAAGTAATTCTGGCAAAATCCAACCCATTTAACTCCCTTAGAAGTTCGGCCGTTTTCAAAAATCGATGAACACATATACAAAACATACGCACGCGGAACAAACTCCGAATTATCATACTCTACCTCATGTTCTCCATTGCAACTGCGAAAACCGACTGCACATACTATTGAGTGCGGGTGGGTGTGGGTGTGCGGGTGATCGCATAGGTAATACGAGCGGATGTCGGCGGTGCGAGATCGTGGTCGCTCGCTCACAAAAACGGTCGTCTGTTATCCGATTAATTACATTTCCTTTTGAGCATCGTGACGCGGCAAAAACATAATTAAATTAATACAAAATCTCTTTTTTGTGTCCACTGCGAGTGTGTCTAATCGGTGCGCACCACTATGCCGACAGTTTTTGCTGTCGCTCGTGTTTCACGCCACTCATCGGACGGCTCTCACACTACTTTGACAATATTGCAGCTGCGGACCGACCATTGATCAAACGGTCCCCGCAGGCCGGGAGCGAGGGCGGTCAACCTTTTAACTATTCCATTTCACTCGTAAAGTATCCCCTTCGTCGTGCGATTTATCGGAGGTGCTTTTTCTTATTTAAAAACACTCGTTATCAAAGGAACTGCGACCCTCCGCCGCCACCACCGCCGCCACCCCGCTCACTCGCGAACGCCGTCCGCTACTACTCTTCTTTCTCGGTGCCATGGCACACCACCGTTACGCTCGGCCTCATTACAAAACTGAACCGGCCGCTGCCACTTTCGACTCGCTTCATATTTCTTTTTCTGATTCTGTCAGAGAGAAGTACTTTTATATTATTTAATAAAAAACCTTTTCAAAAAAAAAGTTGAACCGACTTCAATAAACACTAAAAGCACTCAAAAGTGAAAAATAATTTTTAACAAGAGTATCTACACACAAAGTAATAAACATAAACACTAATAGGTGTTTTTTATGTACAAATTAATTGTCCACATACCTGCCATATTTTTGGAGTAGGTGCCAAGCAAACGTTTATATACTTGATATCTAGGAAGATATCCAAGTGTTCCTATCCTGAAATTTTGAATTGGTATAGCTTGGCACCTACTCCAAAAATATGGTAGGTATGTAGACATTTAATTTGTACATAATAAACACCTATTAGTGTTCATGTTTATTACTTTGTGTGTAGATTAGGGAATGCAATCCCGACTCGAGATCGCAAATTCGAGAGCCCGCGGGATTAGAAATATCAATCCTGCGAGATCCCGGAATTTTCGGGATCTCGTCTAGTTTTAAAAAAATGTAAAGTTCGAGTGACTGAAAACGATGAAAACGCAAACAAATAAATCAATAATATATTTTTTCTGCAATAAGCATTATTAGTCGAACGACAATGCTTTTATCTCGTTCAACAACTCCTTCCAAAACGGAACTGTTTTTGTTTACAAACAGTTGATGGATTCAACTGGTTTCGCTAAAAACGAAAAACGGTGAACTCGTTGACAGTAGAAAAACAGTTCGTTGAATCAACGCCCATCTCTAGTTAGCCCGAATAGATGTGTGTAGCGTTGCTGACCACTGCCGCCCAATCCCGTCAATCTCGAACGGGATCTCGTCATATTATGCTTCGGGATTGATCCCGAAGAATTACACGAGATCTCGCGAGATCGGGATCCCGCGAGATCGGGATTGCATTCCCTAGTGTAGATACTCTTGCTAAAAATTATTTTTCACTTTAGAGTGCTTTCAGTGTTTATTGAAGTCGGTTCAACTTTTTTTTGAAAAGGTTTTTTATTTTTCCATTTTTAGGGTAGCGGACCAAAAACAGCAAAAACTCCATAATAAACGTACAAATACTAATCGTAATTCAAATTAAATAAATCTAATAAAAAAAACTCGCACAACCCCTTTCACCCCCTTTCAGATTGAATTTCGGGAAATGCTGAAATACGTGTTTCTTTTTTTTTTTGCTGTGTGTAGAGCAAATATACTAAGAATTAATTAAATCTGGCAAAAATTCAACCCATTTTATCCCGTTTCGGGGTGAAACGCAAGTTAATATATAATTGTTTGTACTGTAAAGCATAATTTATTATGTATTTTGTCACTAAAAATATTGATTTTTTTCACCTCGTTTCACCCCCTTCGGGGTTGAAACGCAAGATTCATTGTTAATGTGGTTATGCATTTCTGCTGTTTCAAGTAAATCCGATTTTAAAATATTCATACAATTTTACCCCGTTTCACCCCTTTAGGGGTTGAATTTCAAGAAATGCTGATACTCGTGTTTCATTATTTATTTTGTAAAGTATGTATGCCAAATTTCAAGTAAATCGGAGCAAAAAAATTTTACAAACTGACTTTTTTCCCGTTTTACTAAAAAACTGCACACTATGCATCTTAGAAAAATATATGGGACCACTAAATTTGAATCATTGAAATCGGTTAAGCCGTTTAGAAAAAATCGATGAACATACATAAAAAAAAACATACGCGACGAACATATAACCTCCTCCTTTTTGGAAGTCGGTTAAAAATCGCTTCGACACGCGTGGACCGCTCCGCTATACTCGCCGCTATGAATGTTTGAAAGTGAACATTGCTATGATCGTCCACTATGACGCTCTCTACGCGCACTACACGCACGCACGCTTCAGGAATCGTCGTCGCCGACACGCGCGTGACGTGCGCGGGTGTCTCCGTCCTCACCCGCGCGAGTGTGTGAGCCTCGGCACTCCTCGGGGAACTATTACCTCCCCTAACTGACATGATGCGCTTCAAAGTGATATCAATTGATAAGGCGACGAGCGAAGGGAGCGAGGTGTGCGCGGTCAACGAGGCTACCTGAGCGGTCTGTCTACCTGCGCGCGTCCGTCTCGCTCGCACTCCATCTGCATAACTAATAGTCAGCTTTCATGCGCAAAAAAGGCGCACGATTGTTAACAAATGTGCACATTCGTCGTCGAGCAGATGCGCATCTCTCCGATAAGGTCACTCGAGGGACAGTCAGCTGTGACATTCGCGGCCAGTAGTGCAGTGAGTGCGCTCGCTGAGGGAAGCCGCGCCCGCCCGGCCCCGTCCATGGACGAAGGTGAGGCTGCACCGCGACCGCACCGCGACGCACCGCGACCGCACCCGATGCGTAACGGTCAATGGAGTGAAAGAATATTTCGCGTTTCAACGATGAGTCGTCGTTTGTGTTATTGTGTCGTCGCGCGCGCTGACCTTTATTAGACACCGTTATACACCTGCACGCACCGCTATGCCGCCCGTCTCGGAGGGCGAGTGATATTTAGCTCCGAGGGTGCAGGTGCGCGGACCGTTACTCTCTGACGCGTCACGACATCGCGTGACACTCTGCACTCTCGCCGTCGAGCGCGAATCCGTCCCGTTCGACGCGACGCACGGTTCGGCGTCCCTCTGTTCACCCTCGGCACCCTCCGCACCGTGAAATTGAAAATTTGCTATTCGTGACCCCGCGCAATAATAGACTCTATCATGCTCGTCGTCAGGGTCGTGCGGTCGTCCGTTCGAGTGGAAAGTTGCCTTTCAAATTTAAAATGTTGATAAGCGGCGGAGGAGGAGGAGGAGGAGGCGGAGGAGGAGCCGACCCTCCGCGGATCTCGTCGACCGGACTCCGCGAACGGGACGCGCGCTGACGTACCGACGCACGCGACTCTCGATACATGCGACGGGAGAGCGTGTTCGTCCGATCGGAATCGAATCGGACTCCGGTCGGACGCGCGACGCGAGTGTGTGACGTCTGTTTCAGGTGAGAGCGGCCGAGAGGAGGAGGGCCGCTATTCCCGCTGGTACTACGGCTACAAACACGGTGAGTGCGTCGTGCGAAAGGGTCAGTAGCCCGTCCGCGGTCGTGACGTGGCCGCCGATGACGCGCAGATTTGAATATTTGATAATTAACATCATCGAGACGTCCGCTTTCATGTCGCCGCAATTATAACGCGATTGTATCGATGCCGCATCACAATACACGCGGACATCGCTTTATTTACAATGGTGGTGGTGGTGGTGGTGGTGGTGGTCGGTGGCGGTGGCGGCGGTCGCTCGCACTCACTCTGAGGTAATGAGATTTTCGCATTCTTGTATTCGAGTGTCGCGCCCTAAGAGCGCTACCCTCGGAGGGGGCGGGCGGGGGCCGGGCGAGGGGGGTGCGCTCTCGGGTAGGTGATTTCTTCGCAGAAATGTGTTTTTTAGCAGAAAAAGGAACAAAGCGTGACCCACATACATTCTGGGGTCGCCGGAATATTCGTGGGAACGAATAACGATCTTTTACAATGAAAAACGCATTACCCCACTTTTTTAAATTCTTCATAAAAAGTGAATTTGCGCGCGACGAATTTATTGTTTGTTCGAGATATTGAAATTTCGGAAGGGTGAGAATTATGCCAAAAATAACGGTTTTCTGACAAAAAAACACTCGCGTTCGTTAGGAACCGACCGCGCAGCCACCTGGTACTTCGCCTTCCGACCTACCTGCGTCCGTACGGGAGACGAGACATACATTATTATCAGGAACCTATGCATGCGAATAAAATGTTATATTAGGTCCGTAATAAGTTTTAAACGGTTAAGCGTCGGCACGTGCGGCCGGTCCCATTGTCCCGCGCGCACCCCCGCACGCACACCCGCACGCACACACGCACGCACACGCAATAAGACAGATGCATTTCAGAGTCAGTAGAGAGCGCCAATGGCTGTTTGTAGACAACAATATGCGTCACCGCAGCATCAGCGACCATTCTAATATTGCAGAGACGTGCACGTGTCCGAACGACGACAAATATACAGACACTCGCTTCAGGTGAAACGAAAGCGATAATGACATACGCGAGTGAGCAGTGAGCAGAGACGTGCTCTCACAATGTTAATGGTGGATTCTTATAATCTACTTAAGCAAATTATTAATCATTGAAATAGTTCATCAAAGGTAACATTCGCAAGATCACTTTGTCGCGAATTGTCCGTGTGCCGCCTGCATCATTCCAGTTACATGAATATAACAATGGCAGATTTAGCAATCACATTACAATATTGAGAGATCGTGTGCGTGTGCGTGAAGGGTTGGCGCGTGCGGTGAACAGCTGCATTCCCTCCGAAAGCGAATTTAACAAAAATCACTTTGATTTTCAATTCGCAACAACATTCATTCAGTACTCACCTATATTACTCGTAGTGCGCCGGGCACGGAACGGGTATGCGATATGTCGAAGCGCACTCGACCTTTCACTGCATACATATTGTGCGTAATAAACTGCCTTCTCGTGCGAATTTAATGAGACAAAATCACTAAAATGTAATAAAAATAATTTTAGTCGAGAGTACTATTGTCTACATATTTCTGAAGTCGGTGCATGTAATATTTAAAACATTTGGAAACGTACATATTCAAATGCATGCACCCACTTCAGATATATGCTAGATAAAACGCAGAAAATTAATGTTCAAATAATAATAAGCATCTATTCTTGTTCATACTTATTAAATTGTGTGTATGTACTCTCAATTAAAATTATTTTTTTACTTTTTAGTGCCTTGTGTTTTATTTAGAAGTCGGTTCAATTTTTTTCAGAAATGTTTTTATTTTGTAATTTTTAGTGGTAACTGTAGATTGATTGTATGGATAACATTCTAAACGCGCTGTTCAAATAAAATGTGATGAGTGGCGGGCTTATAGACAGACACTCTCGAGTAATAGCCGATAAAAAATGAAACATAAAAATGAATTCGCAATTGAATGAATTCGAAATCGAGTAAAATAAATAAATTAATTCAATTTACTTCAAATGGGATCAATCCAACAGAAAAATAATCACCAAAATCGGTCCACGAACGGCGAAGAAATTAGGTAACATCGCCACACACAACACACGGCGAATTGATAACCTCCTTTTGAAGTCGGTTCATAATAATTAATACGAGTATGGAAGAATGAAAGCACAATATTCATTCGCTTATTATGCATATATGCCGAGCTGCAATCGAACAAAGAACATATATTTTATTACTAAAATATTATATATTTATTGAAACGAAAATTCAAATGTGCCGACTTAATTTACGAAGCCGTCACAATGACTATACAGGGTGAATTTGCCAAGTGGGCTCTCATGCTCAAATCCTGAAGCATAAGAATCGAACCTGTTGTTGTTGAAACATAAAACTCACACAAGTAATGACACGCCTGTGGCGAACCGAAGGAAAGTGTCAATTTTTAACAAATTGATTATTATTTTCATGTATTCATAGTATTTGAACGTATTCAACTTCACAACACTCTTCGCGACTTAAAAATAACAATTTTAAAGAATCGAATTCTATGCACCGACAATAATGGATATCCTTTTGATCAATTGATTACTTCAAATTTTATTGGTGGAAAAAAAATTAAATACGGCCATTGCAGCCGTCGCAGTCGTTGCAGCCATTGCGGCCGTCGCAGCCGTCGTGGTCGCGGATGGAAAATATTTCCTTCAGTTAAAAATGTTCGCGCAAAAGCATTCACACTACATTCAAATTATATTTTGTTAAAAATCACCGATCTTTTTGAAAACGGCTGGACCGATTTCAATGATTTAAATTGTACTGTGTTCAGCTGCATCCCATAGTGGTCCCATATATTTTACTAAGATGCAGTTTTTTAGTAAAACGGAAAAAAACATCAGTTTAAATTTTTTTTAGCAGAATTACTTGAAATTTAGTAACCATAGTTAACAACATAAATAATGAAACACGTGCTTCAGAAATTCTCGAAATTCAACCCCGAAGGGTGTGAAACGCGATGAAACGTGTTGAATTTTTAGTGAATTTACTTGATTTGCTCTATAAGTATATTTGATGTAAAACACGTATTTCAACATTTCCCAAAATTCAGCTTCTCTTTTTAGATTTAAGTAGGTACATACTCATTCAGACATTTTTTATAATGATTCATTTTTTATCGGGTAGGACTCGAGAGTGTCTATCTATAAGCCCGCTGCTCGTCACGTCTCATACAATCGAGCTACAATTACTATTAAAAATTACAAAAAAATAAAACATTTCTGAAAAAAATTGAACCGACTTCTAAATAAAACACAAATCACTAAAAAGTAAAAAAATAATTTTAATTGAGAGTACCTACACACAATTTAATAAGCATAAACCTGAATAGATGCTTATTGTGTATTTACAAATTAATTATCTGCATTTTATTTAGCACTAGCTGTTGGTCCCCGGTGCTACCCGGGCTTATCAATTTAACAGCTCTCGAAGTATGAAAAGTAAGAAAAGAATACCTCATATTTAACTTCGTTTCCATAGTAACAATAAACAAAGAACTCTGTTATTATTATAAAGACAATTGTGTCACAGTTAAATACTCTTAATTAATAACACATTTATTTGGATAAAGATTAATACCTATTATTATTTTTCGACCAAATTTGATTATCATAAAAACGGTTATTGTGAGTTAATCCTAAAAGATAGACATTTACTGTCGCGGACATTTTTTAGATAATTTAAAGAGGAATAATTATTTCATACATATTTTTGGGTATCTCGAACGGTTTTCGCAGCGCACGCAACGGAAGCCCTAAAAAGATGAACAATATTCCCCGTTTTTTCCACATTTTCGAATGTTTCTTCGCTCCTATTAGTCGCAACGTGATGTTATATAGCCTAAAGCCTTCCTCGATAAATGATCTATCCAACACAAAAAGAATTTTTCAATTCGAACCAGTAGTTCCTGAGATTAGCGCGTACAAACAAACAAACGAACTCTTTAGCTTTATAATATCATCATAATCATGCATTTGGAACATGTTTTATGATTGGTAATGTACCTAGATCCAAACAATGCGGAGTTTCATCTTTGGTTGGCACCCACTTCAGATATATGCTAAATAAAATGTAGACAATTAATTTGTAAATACACAATAAGCATCTATTCATGTTCATGGTTATTAAATTGTGTGTAGGTACTCTCAATTAAAATTATTTTTTTACGTTTTAGTGATTTGTGTTTTATTTAGAAGTCGGTTCAATTTTTTTCAGAAATGTTTTTATTTTCCATTTCACGTTCGATTACGTTTAATTTTTGCGTATTTGTGCGGCAATTGTTTGTGTCTCATGATAAACACCACGAGACGAACTCACGTTATACTTATATGTGTGTGTGTGTGTGTGTGTGAACGCAGACAGAAAATTGTGTGTTCATAATCCTACATACATAAATAACAGAGCGGGATATATTACGTTATTCTTTTAATCATTGCACTATTATTTGTTGCATATATTGCATTAATTCTTCACACGCACACACGCGCACGCACGCACACACGCGCACGCACATGATGGTAGTTTAATTGTAACCCGCGACGGATTCATTTTTCAACAATAGACATCAGGACCGGCGCGCGCACGCGTTTAACCCTTCGTGCGGCCGAGGGGTGTCCGGGGGGCGACGGGGGCGCGGGGGGTACGCAAATGAGCGCAGTTTTTTATCGAGAGCCACCAATAGCAGTGATTTACATACACACCACGCCTACCTCAGAAACGCGCGCACGCCCGCCCTAACTATGTTCATAATAATTTATAAATAATAGACGTATGTGTCGCATTTTGTCAACCACCACCCGCCACCGCCCGCCGCCGCCCGCCACCACCGACCTTCTCCACGGAAAAGGTTTAAAAGTGCTACAATCGCCATTAACATATCAAAGTGTTCGCAAAACCAACACATGAATATATGCATCGCAAACGTTATTGCGAAACCACGCGACCAGGTAAAAGGGGATAAAAGATGTAAAAAATTGAGACGCCGGCGGACGGAAAAAACGAATGGATTTTCTGGAAAAAAAGTGAACGTGCGAGGGGATGATTCAGTCTCGATCGGCGCCCGCACCCGCTCGCACGTCAACATGGTGCTGCTGTCGGCGTGCGTACGCGCAACCTCCACATATCTGCCGCCCGAGTATCGTGAGTAGGCGACTCGATTTCTTTATTGAACGCCGATCGGTCCGAACTGCCGTGCCGATGCGCGGGGGCGGACGGGGGGCGGGGGGCCGTCGTTCCGCAATCTTTTTTCTATTAATCTGCAAAAACGTATCGAATTCCCGATCCGTTTCTATTGTTATGCGTGCGTGTGTGCGTGCGTGCGTGCGTGGCAGGTAGTCGATATTAATGAGAATGTCGTGTGTTGCAGAGGAGCCGCCGGAACTCGTCAAGTCGCCGTCTCCGCCGCCCAGTCACGGTACGTATGCGGGAGCGCTGCGTGTGCGACGCGCGAGTCCTTCACGAGAATGAGTTTCAGACGGCAGCGGCAGCGGCGGCGAGGGAGACGCGGAATGCGGCACTCCGCCGCAGCGGCTGCATCACGCGGCCATGCTGTCGCACGCTCTGCCGCACTCCATACTCGTGAGTCACCCTTCCTCCATATATTAACCTAATCATATAGAGATGCGACCCTCGCGGGAGAGCCGGGGTCACCCCTTCCGGACCGCTCTAATTTAATATGTATGAAGCTTTTAAGATGTGAGATAAATACAATTAGATGCGTTCGAGCGGCGACGATCCTTCCGTTGACCTCTTCGTGACCTTCTCAGAGCGGGGTCGGCGGCGCGAACGCGCTCGCGCAGCTGCAGCGACTGCTGCTGTCCGCGGGAGCCTCGACCGCCGCGCCTTCCGCGCACGACGACGTCGCTCTGCAGCGGGCCGTGGCCGCCGCCGCCGCGCATCAGCTGAGGCTCCTGGCCGCGCGCGCCTCTCCGCCCGCGGACGCCTTCCCGACGCCGCCGACGCCGCGCGCGCGCGCCTCTCCGCACGCCGCTCACGCGGTCCACGCGGCGCGGACGCCGCCGACGCACGCGCCGCGGCACCCGGACCCGGACGACACGACCGACCTCGAGGAGCTCGAACACTTCGCGAAGACCTTCAAGCAACGTCGGATCAAACTCGGTGAGCGCCGGTGTCGCGGTCTCGCCGCGTCCGGAGCCGCTCTCTGACCGCGTTCTCTCCGCAGGCTTCACGCAGGGCGACGTCGGCCTCGCGATGGGCAAACTGTACGGCAACGACTTCTCGCAGACGACGATCTCGCGGTTCGAGGCGCTCAACCTGAGCTTCAAGAACATGTGCAAACTGAAACCCCTCCTGCAGAAATGGCTCGAGGACGCGGACAGCAGCGCCCCCGGGTCGGGCCCCGGTCCTCAGCCCGGGGCGGGCCCGTGCTCGGAGGTCGCCGGACGCCGCCGAAAGAAGCGCACGAGCATCGAGTCCGGGGTGCGGGTCGCGCTCGAGAAGGCCTTCGGTCACAATCCGAAGCCGACGTCCGAGGAGATAGCGGCTCTCGCGGACGCGCTCTGCATGGAGAAGGAAGTCGTTCGCGTCTGGTTCTGCAATCGACGCCAGAAGGAGAAACGCATCAATCCCCCCCCCGGCGAGCCCGAGCCGATGCCCCTCTCCCTGGTGCGGGCTCCGGCGCTCTTCCCGCTCTTTCCGCCGCGCCGCTGACTAACATATCTTGTATATACGTGTGTACATACTTAAATATATAGATATATATATATATTAGACGATAGAGCGACGCGCGCTAGAGGCGTTGCGAGTTTTTTATCGAGATGAATCATCATCATCGTGGTAGACGAGTGTATCGTTGTGTTCTCTATTTTGTTTATTAAATTATGATATGAATAGTGCGACGGGAGCCGGCGGCGGGGGCGGTCGCGTGTCGTCGCTCCCGCGGTCGTCGCCCGTCGCCTCTGGTGAGAATGAGGCGTCCGACGGCCGCGGACTGACAGAGAGGACGAATGAGCGGGAAGGAGTGAATGCGCGGCCGATTCGGCGCCAAATATATGTTACAATAAAAAGCATAGTCATTACATTGTGTTCGTTTCATTCATAGTAGAGGCGCACAGACATGACGAAAGCGTGAGCCGCTACACACGATTCGACAACGTCGCCCTCGACTGACTGACAGAAGACCTAAGAGTGACTGCGGTCATCTTTTCTCTCGCGTCGTATCGGAAGCGTTATTGCTCATCTAGTCGAAAATGGTTATATTACGACCGCGTGAACCGTCACGTGCAGTCCGGCAGCGATTCAGGAATGGGTCAGTAGTCACTCTGATGAACGTGTCTAGAAAATATAAATAATTGTTCAACATATTATAAGAGCACCGAACTATGGTCGTTCGCTATGTCTCTGCGACTCCGAATAGAAGGGGTCGAGTCACCCGTCGATACGACTCGACTCGACGCGGGCTCGAGGTGGCACTTCACATATCAGAAGCGCTCTGTTTCCTCGGGCTCGGGAACGCACCGCCGGCACCGAAATCGCTCGCTACTAGCGCAGACTCCCCCGGCCTCCCTGCTTCGGGCGAACCTATGACCTCCTGTAGGAAGCTATACGTAGGGGGGTGGTGCGATTCATGGGCCCGTATAGTGCTCCCGTACGGGCCGACTGCCGCGAAGACCGCAGAGGGCGACGGCCGTCAGGGATATCCGCATCGTCTCCTCCGAGGCGGCCCGTGCGCCTCTCGCAGACCAGTACGACGCAAATACATATGGAATGCAGCCGAACAAAGTACAATTTGAATTATTGAAATCTGCGAACACACACAAATTAAAAATACATAACATAGAACCTCCCCCTTTTCGAAATCGGTTAATAAGCATAAACAAGAATAGATGCTTATTATCTATTGACAAATCAATTGTCTACATATTATTTAGCATATTTCTGAAGTCAAAACATTTCGAAATGTACATATTCAAACAATGCTGACTTCAGATATATCTAGATAAAAAACCTTTTCAAAAAAAAAGTTGAACCGACTTCAATAAACACTAAAAGCACTCAAAAGTGAAAAATAATTTTTAACAAGAGTATCTACACACAAAGTAATAAACACTAATAGGTGTTTATTATGTACAAATTAATTGTCCACATACCTACCACATTTTTGGAGTAGGTGCCAAGCAAACGTTTCTAGATATACTTGATATCTAGGAAGATATCCAAGTGTAATTCCTATTCTGAAATTTTTAATTGGTATAGCTTGGCACCTACTTCAAAAATATGGCAGGTATGTAGACAGTTAATTTGTACATAATAAACACCTATTAGTGTTTATGTTTATTACTTTGTGTGTAGATACGTGTTCTTGTTAAGAATTATTTTTCACTTTTGAGTGCTTTTAGTGTTTATTGAAGTCGGTTCAACTTTTTTTTTGAAAAGGTTTTTTATTTTTCCATTTTTAGGGTAGCGGACCAAAAACAGCAAAAAGTCCCTATTAAACGTACAAATACTAATCGTAGTTCAAATTAAATTAATCTAGCAAAAAGAAACTCGTACAATTTCACCCCATTTCGGATTAAATTTCGAGAAAAGCTGAAATACACGTTTCGTTATCTATGTTGTGTGTAGAGCAAATATACTAAAAATTAAGTAAATCTGACAAAAAAATTCTACACATTTTAATCCGTTTCACCCCATTCGGGGTGAAACGCATGTCAATTGTTTATATTACATTATAGAGCATTATTTATTATGTATTTTGTCACTAAAAATATTTATTATTATCACGCCGTTTCACCCCCTTCGGGGTTGAAACGCAAGTTTCATTATTAACGTGGTAAAGCAATTCTGCTGTTTCGGGTAAATCTGATTTTAAAAAATTCAACCAACGGGGTAAACCGTTTCATCTCTTTAGGGGTTACATTTCAAAAAACGCTGCAACACGTGTTTCATTATTTATGTTGTAAAGTATGTATGCCAAATTTCAAGTAATTCTGACTAAAAAAAATTCAACCCATTTCCCCCCATTTCACCCCCTTAGGGGTTGAATTTCAAGAAATGCTATAACACGTGTCTCATTATTTATTTTATGTATGTCAAATTTCAAGTAATTTTGACTAAGAAAAATTTCAACCCATTTTGCCCCGTTTCACCCTCTGGTTGAATTTTAAGAAATTCTGATATACGTGTTTCATTATTTATTTATTTTGTAAAATATGTATGCCAAAATTCAAGTAAATCGGAGCAAAAAAATTTTACAAACTGACTTTTTTCCCGTTTTAATAAAAAACTACACACTGTGCATCTTAGAAAAATATATGGGACCACTATGGGATGCAGCTTAACACAGTACAATTTGAATCATTGAAATCGGTTCAGCCGTTTAGAAAAAATCGATGAACATACATAAAAAAAAAACATACGCGACGAACATATTATAACCTCCTCCTTTTTGGAAGTCGGTTAATAAATGAATAAAAATCTTTTAAAATAAAAAACCTTTATGTATGCCAAATTTCAAGTAAATCGGTCCAAAAAAAATCTACAAACTGACATTTTTTCCCGTTTTACTAAAAAACTGCACACTGTGCATCTTAGAAAAATATATGGGACCACTATGGGACGCAGCTTAACACAGTACAATTTGAATTATTGAAATCGGTTAAGCCGTTTAGAAAAAATCGATGAACATACATAAAAAAAAAAAACATACGCGACGAACATATAACCTCCTCCTTTTTGGAAGTCGGTTAATAATAAACACTAATAGGTGTTTATTATGTACAAATTAATTGTCTACATACCTGCCATATTTTTGGAGTAGGTGCCAAGCAAACGTTTATAGATATACTTGATATTTAGGAAGATATCCAAGTGTAATTCCTATTCTGAAATTTTGAATTGGTATATCTAGGGGTTGAATTTCCAGAAATGCTGATACACGTGTTTCATTATTTATGTTGTTAAGTATGTATGCCAAATTTCAAGTATTACTGACTAAAAAAATTCGACACATTTTGCCCCGTTTCACCCCCTTTGGGGTTGAATTTTAAGAAATGCTGAAACACGTGTTTCTTTATTTATTTTGTAAAGTATGTATGCCAAATTTCAAATAAATCGGATCAAAAAAATTTTACAAACTGACTTTTTTCCCCGTTTTACTATAAAAACTGCACACTGTGCATCTTAGAAAAATATATGGGACCACTATGGGATGCAGCTTAACACAGTACAATTTGAATTATTGAAATCGGTTAAGCCGTTTAGAAAAAATTGATGAACATACATAAAAAAAAACATACGCGACGAACATATAATATACTTTTTGGAAGTCGGTTAAAAAACCCGGGTAGCGCCGGGCACCGTCAGCTAGTTTATAATAAAGCTGATGAGGTAGGTTTGTGAACAAAAAATAAATATAGTTCCTAAAACAATTCCACGCGGACGAAGTCGCGCGCACAGCTAGTATTATATAAAGCTCGATTACCACTCACTGACTCACTGACTGACATCAATTATGGAGCACTTGCCGGGGGGTTAGAAGGATGAATCTTTTTGGGTCGTGTAGGGGGCGCTCCCACGACCTTAGGAAAACCTCGACTTTGACTGGAAGTGGACTCTGGGCCGGAAGTGATGCCGATATCTCGGAAACGGAATGAGGAAGGGCCAAAGTGCCAGAACAAGAGTCGTAAGAAATGCCCTCTAATTTCGAAATCGACACCTTTTTTTCAAAATTCCCCAAAAAATCCTTTTTCCTCGATCGTATTTACGTCCTTTTCCCGCCAGTACACCAATATGAAACGGAGCATGGCACTACCTGGCATATAAGGTAGGTTAGGTTTCGGTCGGGTTGGGTTAGGTTTCGGTCGGGTTGGGTTAGGTTTCGGTCGGGTTGGGTTAGGTTTCGGTCGGGTTGGGTTAGGTTTCGGTCGGGTTGGGTTAGGTTTCGGTCGGGTTGGGTTAGGTTTCGGTCGGGTTGGGTTAGGTTTCGGTCGGGTTGGGTTAGGTTTCGGTCGGGTTGGGTTAGGTTTCGGTCGGGTTGGGTTAGGTTTCGGTCGGGTTGGGTTAGGTTTCGGTCGGGTTGGGTTAGGTTTCGGTCGGGTTGGGTTAGGTTTCGGTCGGGTTGGGTTAGGTTTCGGTCGGGTTGGGTTAGGTTTCGGTCGGGTTGGGTTAGGTTTCGGTCGGGTTGGGTTAGGTTTCGGTCGGGTTGGGTTAGGTTTCGGTCGGGTTGGGTTAGGTTTCGGTCGGGTTGGGTTAGGTTTCGGTCGGGTTGGGTTAGGTTTCGGTCGGGTTGGGTTAGGTTTCGGTCGGGTTGGGTTAGGTTTCGGTCGGGTTGGGTTAGGTTTCGGTCGGGTTGGGTTAGGTTTCGGTCGGGTTGGGTTAGGTTTCGGTCGGGTTGGGTTAGGTTTCGGTCGGGTTGGGTTAGGTTTCGGTCGGGTTGGGTTAGGTTTCGGTCGGGTTGGGTTAGGTTTCGGTCGGGTTGGGTTAGGTTTCGGTCGGGTTGGGTTAGGTTTCGGTCGGGTTGGGTTAGGTTAGGTTAGGTTAGGTTAGGTTAGGTTAGGTTAGGTTAGGTTAGGTTAGGTTAGGTTAGGTTAGGTTAGGTTAGGTTAGGTTAGGTTAGGTTAGGTTAGGTTAGGTTAGGTTAGGTTAGGTTAGGTTAGGTTAGGTTAGGTTAGGTTAGGTTAGGTTAGGTTAGGTTAGGTTAGGTTAGGTTAGGTTAGGTTAGGTTAGGTTAGGTTAGGTTTTTTTTTTTTTTTTTTTTTTTTTTTCCTAATTCTTTGATTCACTGAAATTTATCTTAATCACTAGAATGGGGCAGCAAGGTAAAGGATGCTATGAATACTTCCTTATTTCCTTGGCCCATATGAGACCATTTCTTATTTCGAATGGGCAAGGTCAAAAATGGGATGCGATTTGATACTTCCCACTTTAAAACCCTTGCCCAGTTTGAGACACATATCTCCTATGACTAAAATTTATAACTAAAAATTAAAATTAAAATTATAACTAATTTTTTTTTTTTTTTTTTTTTTTTTTTTTTTTTTTTTTTATTATTATTATTAAATGATTGTGTGTAATTATCTAACTTAATATTAATTACTTAACTACTGATAACAATTCTAAAAATGAACATTATGTCCACCAAGAAGCCCGAAGAATAAGTGGCAGTTTGTACCACAGGATTGGTTGTAAAAATGAAAAAGTTTTGAATTTAGTCTACATTTCTTTCCCTATAATCTAGAATACTTATAAACTAAAATTAGAGCAGAACATCATAATAGACATGTTTGATTAAGCAGGAAAGCACAGCCTCCGCCAGCACTGAGGTGCAATGTCTAAGGAATACTCGCAGCAATTCAACAACTGCCGAAGCAATTAGTTGGCTTTATTCATCAATGAGATATCTTTAATTTCCACTGTGCTTTCCCGACAGTGTTTACAACTATTGATCATTCAGTGAAGCAAAGATACAATGATAGTACAAAATAATAATAACTGTTATCAACTCTTATATTCTCAAGTAACTAAGCATGGAATGTGTATCCGCACGTGTTTATGTCAACAAGGTAACCCGAAAAAAATCAAAGGGATTTATTTCCACAAAGTAACCAGAATTAATCAGTAGAAGGGGTTTACTTCCACTCGTCTGGTTGTAAAATTCAATATCACTGCTCGAATTATAAAGTCAATCAAAATTTAAATGTTCAACATTCCATGCTTTCCACATTGACTTACAAATAAATTTATCATAATCTAATTATAACTACTCACTAATAGCTAGTTCTATATATAATTCTACGTACACTTGTAAATGTTAAAATTAAAATATGATCCTTATAACTAACTATAACTAAGTACATCTAACTATAACTATAACTCAGTACATCTGTCAGTAAGTAATCAATTGCTACTATTGCTTATAGTAGTAACCTAAACCGAGAAATTCCATCGACACCCCCTGCACGTTCTCCAGATCACTTAGAGCAGGTCTAAATCTCTGGGGACAGAGATCCAATGGTTCGCTGACGTTGAAATAGTATGCTTCCGGAAACATATTGTCTTTTTTGTTATAACCGCCCCTGTACTCAGGGTGATGTCTAATAAAGTGTCTTTTGACATTACCGTCAGTGAAAAATTTTCCACATAATACGCATTGTTGTCCCAAGCGACCAGTACGCGGTCTACCACGTGCTTTTGGGAGTGGTGCAGGTGGTGTCGATTGAATTTCCTTACCAGATGATGATGATGATGATGGTGGTGCGAGCGCCGCTACAGGCTCGGTAGATGATGCGGACTCGGATGATGGCGCAGTCGCAGGTCCCGAAGCGGTCGCAGGCATCATATCAGGTGGTGTGGGCGGAAGGGCAGCTGTTCCCGCCCACACATCCGGCGGCAGCAGTGATGGCAAAGTCGGCACCACATGTGGCCGCGGGGGCTCCGTCTGTTGCTGGTCGCAGAAGTACTGTGTTTCGGTCGGCCTCGCCCGCGAAGAATAATCCACGTACTCCGAGGCAGGCAAAGGAGCTAGTTCCGTCAGGCAGTAATCTTGCGCCTCGAGCGATGACTTTACTGCCTCTGGACGGTTGTATGTGTTAGAGGGAGGCGCTGGTTCGTGATGTGAAGCCGTTGAAGATAATTGTGTATGCTGTCTCGCGGTGACTGGATTTGGAGTGATATTGCTCATTAAATAGTCCAAGTTTTCCTTCATATTTCTGAACTCCATGTGCATGCTCCTCATCTCTTCCTTTAATTGCTGACAATTGCCGCAATCCATGGTTTCGCTTAGATACACTTTTTGTTGAAACTTTTGAGGTTCTTGACAACTTCTTCTATAAGTTCAATGAATGAGTTGATAGTTGATTCCCTTTTAGCTAGTGCGATTAAGTTGTATGGCTCAATTCGCAAGTAACCGCACAAGCTCTCGTGTTGTAGTCTCTTCGTACCAAATCTAGGGCACTGCTGTAGAAGATGTTGTATTGTTTGTGTGCTTGAATCGTCACATGGGCATTTATCTGTTTTAGCGATTTTGAATCTATGTAGGTATGCCAGATTGAACCCGTGTCCGGTTAGAATTTGGGTAAGATAGAACGATATGGGAGTGGCTTGCCAGAGGGTATGTATCACTTTGAGATTAGGACACCAGTTTCTGGTAACATTACCGGTAGTTGCGTTTTCATATTCTTTTTGCCATTTTTCTTTAATCGATTTCCTCACTATCGCTTTGACATAACTAATTGGAAAATAGCAATAATCTGGTTTCTTCTTTAATTTGGTTGCAGATTTGGCCGCTGCGTCTGCTGTTTCGTTCCCCGTGATTCCAACATGGGCTCTCACCCAAGCAAATGTGATCGTAGTGCTGTTTTCTTGGTTTATTTCGTGAAGATAATTTTTTGTAGAGACTATTAATGGATGAGAATTTAGAGAATTTTGAAGAGCGAGTAGTGAAGATAAACTGTCCGTTAAAATAATATGGTGTTTGTTATTGTTATTTTCCTTAATCCACTGGCAGGCCCTGTTGATTGCTAGTAGTTCTGCCTGATACACTGTACAGCAGTCATGAAGTTTGAACTTTTTGATAATTGGAGATTTGTCCGGTCTGAGAATTGTAAGAGCAGCGCCTACTTGTTCATCTAATTTGCTACCATCAGTGAAAATCTTGGTGATTGAATTTGGTAATGAGGAAACATCCTCTTCATTGTCGAAAGTCTTGAATGTGATATCTGTTCTTGAGGCAGGATGGGGTAGTGCGCTGCTATGTGACGGGTTCTCATATGGCACGTCGTTTGGTAGGTGTTTGGTAGTTTGCAGAATCTTGGTTAATTCCAATTCTCTGACTTCCGATATTTTAAGATGAAGAGGTTTAAACTGTGCTAGCGCCAAAGCACTACAGGTGGATATGGTTCTGAAACCTTTGATCGCTCTAATGGCAAATGAACGCTGGAGACTGCCCAGTGCATTTCTATTCTTCATCTTATTTGCAGAGTGTCCCCAGATAGCCGCTGCATAGGTTATTGTGGGTTCAATAACGCCATAATATATGGTCCTAATATTATCAGGATGGGCTCCCCAGGTAGGTCTAGTGAATAAGCATAGCTTTTTAAATAATTTTGTAGCCTTATTGATTATATATTTTATATGAGCGTTGAAGTTTAATTTCTCATCCAGGATTACTCCTAAAAGTTTGATTTCCTTGCAGTAGTTCAATGTGTAATTGTTCATTCTAATTTTTATTTTCTTAGCTTTAGGTGTGAAGGCGATAAGTTGGGTTTTATTAGGTCCAAAGGTAAGTTTCACTTTATTTCCCCATTTGTAAATTATATCTAATGTTTTGTTTGTTATTTTTTCCAGGTCGTGAACATTTTTGGCAGCAGAAATTAACAAGACATCGTCAGCGAATGCTTGTAGAGAGCATCCTGTGGGCAGTGTAAGGTCCAGTAAGTCATCTAGAATCAAATTCCACATCACTGGGCCGCATGTGGATCCTTGTATACATCCCTTTGTCATTCCTTTGCTGACCTTTGCACCTGCATGTTCCAATGTAACAGTGCGGTCTTTAACATAATCCATTATTAGACCATAAATATTTTTGGGGCACTGCACACGCTTGAGTCTCTGGAACATAATGGGCCACCAAGCGTTGTCAAATGCCGCTTTTATGTCCAGAGACACAGCAACAACAGCATTTCCCTTTCCTTTATGTTCATTTATCTGATCAATAGCGCGTTTGAGTGCAATAATAGTGCTTCGTTTTTCTCTGAAACCGTATTGATTGTCGTTGAGCTTATTATTACACTCAGCTTTGTAAATAACTCTGCTAATGAATAATTTCTCTAGCATTTTACCGAATACAGGTATGAGGCCAATCGGGCGAAATGATGTGATATCAGTGTAATCGGCTTTGCCCGGTTTGGGTATTATTTTGACGCATGCTTCTTTCCATGTGGAGGGGAATTTTTTCAAAGTAAGACATCTGTTAATTATGTTCGTGATTAGTTTGGGATATTGAGAAGCAAATTTGTAACATATATCTGAAGTGAGACCATCCAAACCGGGAGCTCTGTCCGGATTCATAACTTTGAGCGTGTTCAAAACTTCACACTCCGAGAAGGGCGGATCATCTGATTCAAAATGTGGTTCTTGACTCATTTTCCTGGTCGCGATATGTTCGATCTCTACGTCATCCGTGTCGTCGGGATAAAAGTGATGCAAAAGTGCTTTTGCAGTTTCTTGATTATTGGTGGTATATGTGTTATTTAATTTAAGAGTGGTGGGTGGACGCTTCTTAGGTAAGTCTTTAATTAATCTATTCGTAAGAGACCATACATTTTCTTTGCTCTGTTTGTTACAGAATTCTTTGAAATTCTCAGTTGCAGTGGTGTTAATGGCTTGTTTGTACTCTTCTTTAGCATGATTGATTTCCGCAGTTAAGTCTTCTAGAGGTAAGTTTTGCTTATGTGCTTTTTGTAATTTATGATGTATATGAATAACATTTCGTTTGTGTTTCTCCAGGGTATCCGTCCACCAAATTGGTTTGCTGCTCGTATTCTTGTTCTTATGGCGTTTAGGCATAGATGCATCACAAGCTCTCTGAATAATTGCTGTAGTTTGCAAAATGACCTGTTCTAGGTCGTTCATGTCTAATTGAGAAGTATCTGAATCGAGGATGTCAGATTTAGTCATCTCATTCATTAAAACTTTGTTGAATTCAATCCAGTTTGCTTTTTTACTGCGATATTTAAAAGTTGATGTATTGACAACCTGTCTGTCGATTTCTTGTTGTATAGCTAAGGTGACCTCTATAGCGTTATGTTCGTTTGCCGGATTAGCATCGATATTTACTTTGAATTCAACTACCTTATGTTCAATAGTTTCAGATATCATAATTAAATCGATTATAGATGTTCTTTTCCGTCCATGTGTATAAGTTTCAAACGTAGGTGTATTGTTAATATCGTTACATATGTGTAAATCATTGGCCAAAGCGAGTTCAAGGACGTCGCAACCTCGTCTCTTGGATATTGTACTTCCCCAGGCTGTGTGCCAAGCGTTAAAGTCTCCTCCAATAATTTTATCGTAATTTGAAAAATCTTTTAGAAACAATTCTAATTTTGCAAGTGCCAAAGTTTCATCATGTCTCGGTTCCACATACACAGTTGCAACAAAAACTTTCTTGTGCCCGGTTTGCAGTTGCACAACAACCAAATTGGTGGTTGTATATTGAGATATTCCTAAACACGTTGACTGGTTGGATTTAACTATGACGCATGCTTTGACTTGTCTCCCTCCCGAATATTGAAATATTTCAACACCCGGAATATTGTTAAGTTGAAGTTTATTGCCAGTATATGGTTCATTTAAAAGTGCTATGTTGTATTCATTATTCATAAAATATTGTAAAAATTCGTGTTGCCATTCCTTACAGCGACCCACGTTGCATTGCATAATTTTGAGTAACTGTTTATTAGTACTATTGTTATTCAATTTAGCAGCCATAATCTACTCGTTGGAAGCTTTTTACAATAAGTGCTTTGACAATAGGACACGACTTTGATGTAACGTTGTGGTTTGTGCTCTTTTTTAAGTTGAATTTACTGTTATTAGCTTTGCAGTTAAAGCAGCAAGTTTTGTCTTTACTCTCCTTTACCGGACAGTCGGCAAAAGTGTGGTCAGCTTCTGCACAGTGTGAGCAAGGCTGGAGTGTTGCGCTACACTTGCTCTTTGTGTGTCCAAACTGGAAACAACGGAAGCACTGCAGGAAGGGCGAAAACTCCTGAGCGTGTACCCGTTGGTGGTCTATCGCAACTCTTTCCAATTCAATGATCTTATGAAAGATCACTGGAGAGGTAAGCAATACGGCGTTGTACAGTTGATCACTGCGGTTCCTTCTAGTGAATCTTAAGGTTAAATCTTCTTCTTTTTCCCACAAAGCTGCAATTGAAGGGTTCTGGTTCTTGATGACGCTGACCAACTCTTCGGGTAAAGTGTATTTAGCTATACCCTTAAGCTGTATCATAGGCCTAAGTTTTTTCACTGGCTCTGCTGTGATTTCGCTGGTCGAGGAGTTAGCACGTGTTAATATTTCGTCGCGTTGGGTAGCAGTGTCAAATTCTACCCTTAACTTATTATTGGATAGAGGAAGAATCCTAGCCGGAGCAAAAGGGACTTCCCTAAATGAAACGCTCTTACGCCAGGCCTCAATAGCCTCCTGTCTGGTATTGGATGTTTTTTTGGTAGTCACCACTATTGCCGGTTTGCTAACTTGTTTAACTGGAGGAGTCAATGAGCTGGATGTGGTACCACTAGTAGTAGTGCGAGTGGCAGTTCCAGCTAGCTTCTGCGCATAGGTAAGTTTAAACGGCTTCAGTTCCTCTTTGATTGTTTTGCGGATGACCGCTTTTAAATCAAATTCGCTGTTGGTGGTGGTGTTGTTGACAGAAGGTTGAAGATCCGTCGTATTTTTTGATTTGTCTACTATAAATGATGCCAATTCAACAATTCGTTTCTTATTAGCAGTAGTGACGCTCTTACCCGCCTTTATGCACCGGATAATGTCTGACGCCGCTTTATGTATAGAGTCAATGGGTTCACTTAACGGCGTAGCAATGTTGTCCACCGCGTCAGCGAACAAATCAGCACTGTCAGCACTCATCATAACTACAAGTAGATTGCATATATATGAATAGTCAAATATCTCGTAATAATAAAGTCACCACAATGGAAGATAAAATTACACGCACTGAATTATTTCCACACAACAAGCAGTATAAC